>SJXQ01000157.1:24843-67993 GCA_006408695.1 Aepyceros melampus
ATACATCAGACCCCCTCCACCCCTGCCCCCTCACAAGACCATGAGTTGTTTTCTTTCAGCCCAAACCTGATTTCTGATGAGCCTCTGATTTCTTTTCTGATCAGATGCCTTGACAATCCAGTACAGATTTGGCTCAGCTTTTCCTTTTTTTTTTTGATCCCAGTTTTATGAGTTGCCTCCCTTTTGTAATTATTATTCCAATACTTGAATAATTCAGAAGAGCAGATGTGTGTGATCGCTGACGACTGACCTCCCAGGGACTGGCTCAGAGCAAGCAAGCTCAGACTCCTCAGCCATGGCCCCCTCCTCTGATTGGATCCCTGCCTTTGAGGGCTTGCAGTCTCACTCCAAGTCACCTTGGCAGAAGGGTTCCCAGAGTGGCACCCGTCAGAGGAGCTGAGGGGACACCTCTTTGAACCTGAAACCCCACCTTTAAAACAGCGAAACTGACGAAGGTCCATATAGTCAAAGCTATGGTTTTTCCAGTAGTCATGTACAGATGTGAGGGTTAGACCATAAAGAAGGCTGAGCACCAAAGAATTGATGCTTTCTAACAGTGGTGCTGGAGAAGACTCTTGAGAGCTGTTGGACAGCAAGATCAAACCAGTCAATCCTAAAGGAAATCAACCCTGAATATTCATTGGAAGGACTGATGCTGAAGTTCCAATGCTTTGCCACCTGATGCGAAGAGCCAACTCATTGGAAAAGATCCTGAAGCTGGGAAAGATTGAGGGACAGAGGAAAAGAGGATGGCAGAGAATGAGATGGCATCACAGACTCAATGGACATGAATTTGAGCAATCTCTGGGAGACAGTGAAGGACAGGGAAGCCTGGTGTGCTGCAGTCCGTGGGGTCACAGAGAGTGGGACATGACTCGGTGACTGAACAGCAGCAACCACCTTTGGACCACATCTAAAGGGCAGCAGTGATAACACACACTCTTTTCCACTGTTGCAACAGATCAATCCTCTTGTCTCCTTGGTGGCTTCCCAAATTTATGTCACAAAAAAAATTCGGAGAAATGTAACCAGTGAGTTTAGGAGCGCTCCAGGCTGTTCCATTCAGGCTTCTTAAAATGCAGAGGGGCTTCCTTAGTCCCCCGGGAGGCCAGTCATTGTGTAAGGGGCTTCTGGGGCTCCTGCGTTTCCTTGTGGCTCTCTTGGTCGTGTTATTTGTTGCTCATGAAACTGCTGCTGTCAAAACCAAGGTGACAACGTCAACTGCATAGCCTTTCAGGGACCAATAACATTTACAGCATTTTCACTTATTTTCACAAACATACTTTTCAGTACCTACTATGTTCCAGGCACTATTCCAGGTGCTGCAGACAGGATCCTTGGCCTGAAGGGGTTTCCTTTCTGGTTGGGAGATAAATAAACAACAATAAGAGCAGAAGGAGGCGATTACCATCCCACCTGATAAGTGCTATAAGTAAGTAAAGTCACTCAGTCGTGTCCGACTCTTTGTGACCCCATGGACTGCAGCCCACCAGGCTCCTCAGTCCATGAGATTCTCCAAGCAAGAATACTGGAGTGGGTTGCCATTTCCTTCTCCAGATAAGTGCTATAAAATGTATAAAATACAGGCTGATATGGGAGCATTATAGCATCAGACTGTGTGGCTGAGGCCAGGGAAAACTTTCTGTCTTAAAAGCAAACAAACCAACAAAAACCTAAGGTTGAGTAATTGTTGAAGCTACATTATGTCTTGAGAGTGGTTTCTCTTTCCTTTTGTATGTATCTGAAACTTTCTATTTTTAAAACAAAACCACAGTAACAGAAACTCTGCTCACTAACTATAAGTATTATTGTTCTCAGTTCTAGAAGCTTTTGTTAATAGAAAGAAGTCCATTTAAGCCAGTGTTGATTGTCTCTCATTCCCTCAACATACTTTCAATTTCCTCGTCTATAACATTAAATGCATGAAGCATATGAAACTTATGTTTTGTATCTGACCATTCCAATATATTCAGTGGTTGCCAGCCTCTTTTTATCGTGTCTGCAGACGCATTCATGAAGGATTATTTGCACATATGTCTAGTGAGCTATTGTTCTGTTTTTTAATTATGATCCCATATATCTTGAGATTTTATCTGTTGAAATTCTCTAAAACTTGGAGTTCCTGAAGAGAAAGTTTGTATTGCTTCTGCCAGGTATATGGAGCCATTTATTACTCACCGAGGGCCACTTTAAATGAAATGTTTAACTATGAATTTTTTTCAGTACCAATACCAATTCTAAAACCACATGAGTACAGGCTTGTGGTTTGGAACTCTCAGAGGGGACTGTTCATTTCATTCCTCACTTCCACCCCCACCAGCAGAGTCCTGAGCCAGCTCAGTCAAACATTTCCACTCTCTGCCTCAATGAGGTGCATATTTGTCTATTTCACCCAGCGAGGATATCATTCCAGAATTCTGACTTTATGCATGAAGGGGGTGGAGGGGGGTTGTCCTTCCCTCCTGCCTGGTCTTCACGTGTTTATCTTTAACCCAGAGAGCAAGTCTTTAAACGCAGGCTCTGTCATCCCGGGGATGTGTGTGCCCACCCACTAAACCCCTAGAAAGAGCTCTCGTTTCATTGCTTCATGTCTCTTGTTTTCTCTAGATCCTTGTTTTTTTGAGATGATTCTGGTCATGAAAGCCTCTCCTTACTTTCCTGCCGGCTTGATCATGTTTTTATATCTTATTTATATCTTATTTTATATCTTATTCAATATTTTCAGTCGAGTTGTAATGGAGGAATATCTTTGAGCATTGGGTCTATCTTATACTGGGAACTGAATTAACACTTGGGGTTTTATCTTTTTTAGTCCCCCAAAGGGTCATTTTCCTCTGACACTGAAGATCACTCACAACATGGGCACTAGCAGGTAAGCCCTCTTAATCTGGCCTGCCTCACTTTCAGCCCCACTGTTCTGAAGCCTTCTGAAGCAGACCCCTGGCCCTGCACCCTCAGATAATCCTGACTCCTATGAAAGTCCTTTGTTACAGGGCCAGTCAGAGGTCTTGGAATTATCTGAAGAGTCACAGGGGTACTGGGTCATTATTGTTCTAACTCTACAAGTTGTGTTTTTTTTTCCAGAAAGAAAAACTTTCAAGTTGCTAATTGTTAATTCCCATTTCCAAGGATAAAGTTGCCTTAATTGCTTGTGAAAAGGAAGAATTTAAGAAGTACAAATGTTTTCATGGCTCTAGGTTTCATTCATTCTTCTTCTTTCCAATACTTTACAAACACTTAGGAAATAACCCTTTTTTCCTTTGAAAATCAAGCATCTGTGATGTATGAAGTTTTTTTTTTAAGTATATCAAGTTTATATACATAATAAAGCAGGGATGCAGCAGATGAACTTGACACTGAGGAAATTAGACCACTTTCTACACTTAGAGGATCATTCAAAGTCCAAAATTAAACCCAATGTATAACAGTCAGGGTACAATTTTTAACTTTTTTCTTTAAACTTAAGGAGGTACCATGCAAACAGGATGCTTCTTAAATAATCGAGAAGAATCTTACATAACCTACATCATACCAAGATGCAGCAGTTGTTGTTGCTGCTGTTGTTTTAATGAGAGGATTTACTCTGTCCTTTGGTTTCTACAAAATAAGATATCTATGATTTCCTAAGAAGGAGGCTTCTGCTGGTAGGGAGGCTTCCTGACTGAACCCATGGTGGGAATCTTTGCTTCCTTCTTTTCATTCCCATTGCTCTCTTTAGGGTTCTGAAATAATGTGATTATGATCAAAGCAAGACCCAAACACCTCTCCCAGGGAAACACATGGTAAAATGTTAAGAGTATCAACAGCTGTGATGAGACAAGCTCATGTTGGGCAAGTCACAGTGGCCTGGACTGACTGTAAGACTAAATTTAAGCCAATCCCACATTGAAAGGATTCCAGTTGAGAAGCATTCCAAGTCTGTATTCTCTTTGACTGAGCACCCCTGCCTCCACTTTTCTTTCTCCCTGAAATGTCCAGGCTCTCGCCGCACAGGCAACGACCGCCAGAAACACCCAGCAACGTGTGCTCACATCTGCCTGCAAAGCCCACGCGTCTCACGCTGAGAAGCCACACAAAGGCCTTTCCCTCGCTCGAGGACAAAGCAGCATGAACTCTGCTCTGCTTTTGTTTCACACTGGGTCTGCTCCCCTCTGCCAGATGACCACATCAAAAGTGATTCCTCTGGGGAAAGCACAGGCAGAACACTCTGACAGAATTCAAAGCAAGATCTGTACATCTGAAACTAACACAACTTTGTAAACCAACTAGAGTCCAGTGTAAAACAGAAATGTTTTTTTAAAGAAAGAAAAGATACACGCTCCTCCACGTTCATAGCAGCACTATTTACAACAGCCAAGACAGAGAAGCAACCTAAATGCCCACTGACAGAGAAATGTATAAAGATGTGGTCCATATATACAATGGAATGTTATTCAGTCATTAAAAAGAATGAAACAATGCCTTCTGCAGCAACATGGATGGGCCTAGGGATTATCATACTAAGTGAATTAAGTCGAACAGAGAAAGACAAACATCATATGATAGCATTTATATGTGGAATCTAAAACAAATGATACAAATAAGTGCATTTACAAAACAGAAACAGACTCACAGACTTCAAAAACAAACTTTTGGTTACCAAAGGGGAAAGGTTGGGGGAGGGATAAATTGGAGTTTGAAATTAACTTATACACCCTACTATATACATAATAGATAATCAACAAGTACCCACTATATAGCACAGGGAGCTACACTCAAGATTCTGTAATAACCTATGTGGGAAAAGAAGTTGAAAAAGAGTAGGTAGATGTATGCGTATAACTGAATCCCTTTGCTGAACACCTGAAACTAACACAATATTGTAAACTGACTATGCGCGTGTGCTAAGTCACTTCAGTTGTGTCCAACTCTGTGCAACCCTATGGACTGTAGCTACAGGCTCCTCTGTCCATGGGATTCTCCAACATGAAATAAAAGTTAAATTAGAAAAAACAACCTCATGGGTGGAGGGATGGGATGAATTGGGAGATTGGGATTGACATATACACACTACTATGTATAAAACAGACAACTAATGAGAACCTTCTCTATTGCAGAGGGAACTCAGTGCTCTGTGGTGACCTAAATGGGGGAAATTTTAAAAAAGCAGGAAGTGCGGGTTATGTATATGTATAGCTGATTTGCTTTGCTGTACAGCAAAAACTAACACAACATTGTAAAGCAACTATGCTCCAATAAAAATTAATTAAAAAAAAAGTATACAAAACAAAAAGTTGTTTCTTGGGCTGTGACAAGAGTTGAAATGTGGGGTTCTTGAGACATGTTTCTCTGAGGTCCCCTGTCTGCATGACGACAGGACAGCTCGTGTAGAAGCCCCCATGGGTGCGGGTGGTAGGCGTTTTAACTAGACTAATTAGTCTCTGTGTAGCCATAATTCCCCAGCCATGCTGTTAACCGAGTGGCTGACCTTCAGCCTCTTATTCTGTGCTGAAACAAATACCTTAGCTAATGACCTGGAGTTTGTGGTATTTTAAACAGTAGGAAACCAGCAAGTTGCCTCAGAGCAGCCACTTAATCATTATTGATTTCAGTTAGATTTTTTTCAAAAGGTTTTCTGTGTTAGAAAGGGACTGACGAGGCACTCCAAGAAAGACTCTGAGTCTAAGACCCAGTTTTTGCCATCACTGGACTTGCATGTAGTGGGGGAAAAAAAGGACACAAAAATGTGAGGTAGGACAACAACAAGACAGGATTTAACTAACAGCATATACTGCAACAGGGGCTGCCCAGGTGGCTCAGTGGTAAAGAATCTGCCCGCCAATGCAGAAGACACGGGTTTGATCCCTGGGTCGGGAAGATCCTCTAGAGAAGGAAATGGCAACCCACTCCAGTATTCTTGCTGGGAAATCCTTCGGACAGAGGAGCCTGGTGGGCTACAGTCCATAGGGTTGCAAAGGGTAGGACATGACTGAACACACAAGCACAGAAAGCACATATGCTGCCACAGCATAATGCCATGCTATGCATATTTTACCCTGAGCCTTCCCTGGTGACTCAGAGGGTAAACCGTCTGCATACAATGCCGGAGACCCGGGTTTGACCCCTGGGTCGGGAAGATCTCCTGGAGAAGGAAATGGCAACCCACTCCAGTATTCTTGCCTGGAAAATCCCATGGACAGAGGAGCCTGGTGGGCTACAGTCCATGGGGTCGCAACGAGTCGGACACGACTGAGTGATTTCACATGCATATTTTAAAACGTGACTCCAAACTCTTCACTATTTTTCCCATTGAGAGGTGGGATCTGTATCCCCTCCCCTCAAATCTGGATGGGCTTGTGAGTGTTTCAACCGATAAAACATGGCTGAAGTGACACTATGTGATGTCTGAAGCTCGGTTAGAAAAGGCTATGCCACTTCTACCTGGCTCTCTTGAATGACTGCTCTTGGGACATTCCCTCACAGGACACAAATTCCGCATGGTGAGAAGTCTGGGGCCCACGGGGAGGCCACACTAACATGCTGTGGTCCACAGTCCCAGCTGAACTCAGCCTTCCAGGCATCCCAGTTGGTGCTCCAGACATGCCAGTGGGGAAGCCTCCAGATGATTCCAGCCCCTAGTCTTCCCACCAAGGCCCCAGACATCATGAAGGAGAAGAAAGCCAACCTGTAGCACTCTGTCCAAGTCCCGATGCCATCGGATCAGTCAACACAACAAGACTTCACACCACCAAGTTAGGGGTGTTTGTTATGCAGCCATAGTAACTGACACCCACTTCACCTTCAAACAAACCATTCAAATTGTGCTAAAGGAGTTCAGCAGAGAGTCCAGCCCATGTGTCCTCAAGGAACATTTTGTTGAAACAGAGGAGAAAGCACTTGATGCTGGGTGGGAGAGGAGAAGACAGTGGGAGCCCAAGGCTGGATATGTTCGATTCTAGGTAGAGTGAATAAACCAAATGGTGAACAGAGAGGGTTCTGGCAGCAAGGAGTAGAGCGAGAAGGTGGAAAGGAAGGTGGGGACCAGACTGTAGCATGACTGTACCTCTTTTTCAATCTCAACCCAGTGAGGCCCATCATAGGTGGGTCATCAACCCAAATGCAGGCCTGAGGTATGAGTTGTGATATCACCTCAGTTCTGCTCTGTGCTCATCCCAGGGCAAGGCAGTGATTTAAGGGTTAAACTGAATCCTCATCTGAAGAAAGGCACTTTATTTCTTACAGATGATAATGCCTCCTAACCTGCCATCATAGACAATCTTGGAGGTCACACTAGTGTCTGGTTTTCCCTGTAGGGGATGGGGTGGCGACTGAAGACTCCTTAATACCAGCTCAACAATTCCAAAATTATCTTTTAAAAGAAAGCCTTGGAAACACCAAGCAGTATGAGTATGGAGAGAGAGACAGAGACACACAGAGAAAGAATTGGGAAAGCCATTTGGAGTGCATTATCAGTAATCCTGGTCTGAAGTGATAACAGCCTGATGGAAGTCTATTGGAGTGGAAAAGTGAGAACTTGTTTTTTTAAAAAAAAAAGTCTCAAAAGTGCATATTGTTTAAAGGGCCTCATAAGAGCATTCATCATTTAAGGATATTTTTAAGGGCCTCCTCAGGGGATAAATGGTATGACCGAGCACATTTCCATTGCTTTCTTCATAACCTCATGGGGTTGCTTAGGGGAGACTCAGGCTAGGACTAGAATCAAAACGTCACTGGCTGTAGAGTCAGCTGCACCCTCGGATATGGTCTGTATTCCTGGGGCTCAGGCCCAACTGGGGAATAGCTAAATAGCAGTATATGGTATAAAGTGAGGAAAGGCAACAGCGGGCAACTTGGAAACCCAGGATCTGTACTGAAGCAGACCTTGGTTCTCCAAGCAGAGCTTTCTGCCATGACCCTGTGACGAGTTGATTGCTGTGGAGCTTCTAAGGTCACCTCTTGTCAGGGGCTCCTGGGGTGACAGAGGTCAAGTCCCCTCACTTTGTAGGTGAGGGGAAGTAAATTTGGGGTATTAGTCACCAACAGTCACTATGAATCCAATCAGAAATATCTTTAAGTTTGAGGGCACTCCAAAATAAATGAATCATGCCACTCAGTGTCAAAAAACCAAATAACTGAATCAAAAAATGGGCAGATCTAAACAGACCTTTCTTCAAAAAAGACATACAAATGGCCCCCAAAACACATGAAAAGATGCTGAACATCACTGATTACTAGAGAAATGCAAATCAAAACTACAGCAAGGTATCACCGGTCAGAATGCCCATCACCAAAAAAGTGGCAAACAATAAACGCTGGAGAGGGTGTAGTGAAAAGGGTTTCCTACACTGTTGGTGGGACTGTAAATTGGTACAGCCACTGTGGAGGACAGTATGGAGGTTCACTAAAAAGCTAAAAATAGAACTACGTGTCATCCAGCTATCTCACTCCTGAGCATATATCCAGAGAAAGTCATAATTCGAAAAGATACATGTACCCCAATGTTCATAGCAGCACTATTTACAGTAGCCAAGACATCAAAGCAACCTAGATGTCCATTGACAGAGGAATGGATAAAGAAGATGTAGTATATATATACAATGGGATATTACTCAGTCATTAAAAAGAATGAAACAATGCCATTTGCAGCAACACATATGGTCCTAGAGAGTATCATCAGCTCACTTCAGTCACTCAGTCATGTCCGACTCTTTGCAACCCCATGGACTGCAGCATGCCAGGCTTCCCTGTCCATCACCAACTCCCAGAGCTTACTCAAACTATGTCCATCGAGTTGGTGCCATCCAGCCATCTCATCCTCTGTCATCCCCTTCTTCTCCTGCCTTCAATCTTTCCCAGCATCAGGGGCTTGTCCAATAAGTCAGTTCTTCGAATCAGGTGGCCAAAGTGTTGGAGTTTCAGCTTCAGTGTCAGTCCTTCCAATGAATATTTGGGACTGATCTCCTTTAGGATGGACTGGTTGGATCTCCTTGTGGTCCAGGGGACTTTCAAGAGTCTTCTCCAACACCACAGTTCAAAAGCATCAATTTTGGTGCTCAGTTTTCTTTCTTTCACTAGTATGATAGAGAATATCATACCAATGAAATAAGTCAGAGAAAAACAAATATCACATGATATCACTTATATGTGAAATATTACAAAATGGTACTAATTAACTTATTTACAAAACAAAAATACAGTCACAGTCATAAAAAAACAAACTTACAGTTATCAGGGAGGAAGAGGGGGAGGGATAAATTGGGAGATAGGGATTAATATATATACTATATATAAAATAGATAAAAAACAAATACCTACTGTATTGCACAGGGAACTCCATTCAATATTCTGTAACCTATATAGGAAAAGAATCTAAAAAAGAATGGATATATGCATATGTATAACTGATTCACTTTGTTGTACACCTGAAACTAACACAACCTTGTAAATAAACTGTACTCCATTGAAAAACTTTTTAAAAAGTTGAAGGGTAGACTTTGCAGAAAAAGGCAAAGAGATCAGAGCTCTGGGTTCCAAAGCTCTGGACAGTTTGGAATGAAAGAGCTTATATTTCATTCCTGTTGTTGTCCACACCACACATGAGGAATGAAAAGATTGTTAAGAACTCGTTCTTTTAAAAAGTTATAAAGTTTTTTAAACATATAGTATAGTGGAGAGAAAAACAAATGAACACCAGATTGAGGAAACCATTTTACTCTGTTTTGGTTCTTTTTTTTTCTTTAGAAATAAAATGTCATAGATTCAGCTAAAAGTGCCTTCACAGCCCTCCCTAATCCCATGCATCCTCCATCAATGAGACAAACACTACCCTGAATTTGATGCGTACCATTCCCATGCGTGTTTCTATTCTTCACTTTATATGTAAGCATAAACAATTTACCGTATTGTTTTAAATGTTTAAAACTTTTACCTAAATATTATCCTACTGTACCAATGGTTTATGGTTGACGTATCTCTGTTCTCTTCATTTACATCTCCCCTGTTACTAGTATGGTTGATCATCTTGTCATCTGTGCATCCACATTTGGATTCCCTGTAGACTGTCTATTCACAAGCCATTGTCAATTTTTTAAAATGAGTTGTCTTTATTTTAAATTTTCTTTTTAGAAGTTATTCTACTTCACTAAAAAAAAAGTAGTATTTCATAAAAAATAATGAAATAATGCCATTTGCAGCAACATGGATGGACCTAGGGATTATGATACTAAGTGAAGTAAGTCAGAAAAAGAAAGATGAGTATCATATGATAACACATGTGGAACTAAAAAAAATGACACAAATGAACTTAATTACAAAACAGAAACAGACTCACAGACATAGAAAATAAACTTATAGTTATCAAAGGGGAAAGTCAGGCAGTGAGGGATAAATTAGGAGTTTGGGGTTAATACACACACACTCAGTTCAGTTCAGTTCAGTCACTCAGTCATGTTTGACTCTTTGCGACCCCATGAATCGCAGCACGCCAGGCCTCCCTGTCCATCACCAACTCCCGGAGTTCACTCAGACTCATGTGTATCAAGTCGGTGATGCCATCCAGCCATCTCATCCTCTGTCGTCCCCTTCTCCTCCTGCCCCCAATCCCTCCCAGCATCAGAGTCTTTTCCAATGAGTCAATTCTTTGCATCAGGTGGCCAAAGTACTGGAGTTTCAGCTTTAGCATCATTCCTTCCAAAGAAATCCCAGGGTTGATCTCCTTCAGAATGGACTGGTTGGATCTCCTTGCAGTCCAAAGGACTCTCAAGAGTCTTCTCCAACACCACAGTTCAAAAGCATCAATTCTTTGGCGCTCAGCCTTCTTCACATCCAACTCTCACATCCATACATGACTACTGGAAAAACCTAGCCTTGACTAGACAGAACTTAATCGGCAAAGTAATGTCTCTACTTTTGAATATGCTATCTAGGTTGGTCATGACTTTTCTTCCAAGGAGTAAGCGTCTTTTAATTTCATGGCTGCAGTCATCATCTGATACTATATATAAAAAGGATAATCAACAATGACCTACTGCATAGCACAGGGAACTCTACTCAATATTCGGTAATAACCTATATGGGAAAAGAGTCTGAAAAAGAATAGATATATGTGTATGTATAGCTGAATCATTTTTCTGTACACCTGAAACTAACGCAACACTGCAAATCAATTATACACCAATATACTGATAAAATAAAAATGCTTTAAAAGGCAATACTTGAAAACTACTAAAGAATACATATAGCATGAAGATAGACTATAAAGAAGAATAATAAAACAAATCTATCAGTCAACTTAAGCAATAAAACATGGCTGGTGCTATGGAAGCCCTTTGAGTACTGCTCCATTACTTACCCCCTAGTTTTTCCTTTCCAGAGGCAACCACTGTGCTGAGCTTCATACAACAATTCTTTTGCCTTCTTTTGCATAGGTTTATTACATATGTTTTTATGCATTCCTATATTGCTTAGTTTTCCATGCTTTTGAAAACTTTATGTAAATTGTATCATATCGCATGTATTCTTTTACAATTTTTTTCTGTCAATATTACATTGCAAGTCTTTCCTTTGGGTATTTATAGTTGTGGGTTTATTCATTTTCACTGATGACTAGCATTTCACTGTATGTCACAATTGCTTCAGCCCTTCTACTGTGGAGGGATGTTTATGTTGCTCCGACATTCTTGTTCGTGTTGCCTGGAACACCTGTGGGTTTCCCTGGGGCATTCTACAACGAAGAGTGAGACTACTGCCCCCTAGCTTTGTGCATCTTCACCTTCACCAGGCAAGGCCAGATTGCTCCCCATTGCACTGATCCAGTTTAAATTCTCAACAGCAAAGTACAAGTGATCTGTGTTCTCACGTTTGCCAATATTTGATTTTGTCAGATTTTTTTCATTGCCAATCTTGTGGATGTGATACCAATCTGGTTGTGTGATGATCTGCTTTTCCGTAACAATTCTTTATGCTTTTGAACTGTGGTGTTGGAGAAGACTCTTGAGAGTCCCTCGGACTGCAAGGAGATCCAACCAGTCCATCCTAAAGGAGACCAGTTCTGAGTGTTCATTGGAGGTGAGGTTCATTGGAGGTGTTCATTGGAGGTGATGCTGAGGCTGAAACTCCAGTACTTTGGCCACCTCATGGAAAGAGTTGACTCACTGGAAAAGACCCTGATGCTGGGAGGGATTGGGGGCAGGAGGAGAAGGGGACAACAGAGGATGAGATGGCTGGATGGCATCACAGACTCGATGGACGTGAGTCTGAGTGAACTCCGGGAGTTGGTGACGGACAGGGAGGCCTGGCGTGCTGGGATTCATGGGGTCGCAAAGAGTCAGACACGACTGAGCAACTGAACTGAACTGAACTGAACAATTCTTTATGTAATCTGGGTACTAATCTTATATCAGTTACATGTATTGCAATTAATCTTCTTTCACTCTGTACCTTTCAGTTTTCAATTAACTTTATTGAGGTATATTTCTACAAAAGGGTTTCCCAGGTGGCTTAGTGGTAAAGAATTCACCTGCAATGGAGAAGACGTGGGTTCAGTCCCTGGGTCAGGAAGATCCCCTGGAGAAGGAAATAGCAGCCCACTCCAGGATTCTTGCGTAGGAAATCCCATGGATGGAGAAACCTGATGGGCCATAGTCCACGGGAGCAAAAAAGAGCTGGACTCGACTTAGTGACTAAACAACAGCAGATTTCTACAAAATGAACTCAACCATTTTAAGCCTACAATTTGTTATCTGACAAATGGATACAGTCGTCTAACCACTAAAATCATGCCATACAATGTCTCCCTTGCCCCCCAAATGTCCCTCATGTGCCCAGTCACTCTCCTTCCTCCACCTCGTGTCAGGCAGGCACAGATTTCTCTCAGTCACTATAGCCATGTCTTTCTTGGGATATCATACAAACAGACTCATTCAGTGAACTGACTATTGCATTTAGCATAATATTAGCTTTTGAAAATCATCCATATTCTTCCACCTGTCAATAGTTTATTCCTTATTGTCCAGTAGTATTTCATTGTATGGATACACTACATTTATTCATTTACCAGTTGACAGAAATTTAGGCAGTTTCTAGTTTGTCAGTCAGTCGGTTCAGTCGCTCAGTCGTGTCCGACTCTTTGCAACCCCCTGAATCACAGTAGCTATTACAAATAACATTACTATGAACACTTACATAAAAGTCATTGTGTGAACATATGTGTTAGTTTCTCTTGGGTAAATACCCAGGAGTAGAAGAGCCATGTGATATGGTATATTGTATATTTAATTTTATAAGGAACTGTGCAGCTGTTTTCCAAAAGGCTGAATTGTTTCCCTTCTTGCACTTTCATTAGTGGAGTCTGAGAATTCTGTATGTTTTTAGACAAGAAGTTTGTGGCATCTTTTTCATATAGTACTTTAAAATTGTGACATAATTTGATATATCAATCATTTTCTTTACGGTGGTGTTTTGGGGGATTTACAAAATCCTTTATCACTTGGTTATTCATATTGTGATTCTATTTGTAATTTCTCTTGCAAGGATTATCAGATTTTTTTTCTTCAGAAAGGCCTTTTTTGATATTTTCCCATAGCAGTTTGTAGGCAATGTACACTTAACTATGATCAATAATACAGTGTGTGTTGTCATTACAGAATAATGTACATGAGATTGAGGGTAAGAGCTCTCAAATTGCTCAATTTAGAAATGTACGTTTCATGGAATTGAAATTCCTTGAAGAATTCTGTTTTTTCAATTCAGTTCAGAATGGAGTTCAATAGTGCTTTACAACACAGATCAGCACATTTTTTTGATCAAGGACTAAATAGTACATATTTTAGGCTGTGCAGACCATACCATCTCTGTTCCAACTACTCAACACTTGTTGGAGTGCAAAGGCCTCGCTGACAATGCAGAAATGGATGACTGTGGCTGTGTGCCAATGAAACTTTATTTATGTACACTGAAATTAGAACTTCATACAACTGTTAGGGTACATCATGAGAAACGCTGGACTGGAAGAAACACAAGCTGGAATCAAGATTGCCGGGAGAAATATCAATAACCTCAGGTATTCAGATGACACCACCCTTATGGCAGAAAGTGAAGAGGAGCTAAAAAGCCTCTTGTTGAAAGTGAAAGAGGAGAGTGAAAAAGTTGGCTTAAAGCTCAACATTCAGAAAACTAAGATCATGGCATCTGGTCCTGTCACTTCATGGGAAATAGATGGGGAAACAGTAGAAATAGTGTCAGACTTTATTTTGGGGGGCTCCAAAATCACTGCAGATGGTGACTGCAGCCATGAAATTAAAAAACGCTTACTTCTTGGAAGGAAAGTTATGACCAACCTAGATAGCATATTGAAAAGCAGAGACATTACTTTGCCAACAAAGGTCCGTCTAGTCAAGGCTATGGTTTTTCCTGTGGCCATGTATGGATGTGAGAGTTGAACTGTGAAGAAGGCTGAGTGCCGGAGAATTGATGCTTTTGAACTGTGGTGTTGGAGAAGACTCTTGAGAGTCCCTTGGACTTCAAGGAGATCCAACCAGTCCATCCTAAAGGAGATCAGTCCTGGGTGTTCATTGGAAGGACTGATGCTGAAGCTGAATCTCCAGTACTTTGGCCACCTCATGCGAAGACTTGACCCACTGGAAAAGACCCTAATGCTGGGAGGGATTGGGGGCAGGAGGAGAAGGGGACGACAGAGGATGAGATGGCTGGATGGCATCACTGACTCGATGGACATGAGTCTGAGTGAACTCCGAGAGTGGGTGATGGACAGGGAGGCCTGGCGTGCTGCGATTCATGGGGTCACAAAGAGTCAGACACGACTGAGTGACGGAACTGAACTGAACTGACGCTCAAGTTACACAGAGAATTAAAGTTAAATACAAAATACCATTAAGGCATCTACATTCCAAAAGCCTATGAAGATCTCCAGAGCAAATTTTATTCCAGAATTTCAAGGATAAAAAGGAAAGGCAATTCTGTTGTGAGTAGCCAAGAGATCAGATTAGATGAGTCTGCAAATTAGATGTGGAGAAGGCAATGGTACCCCACTCCAGTACTCTTGCCTGGAAAATCCCATGGACGGAGGAGCCTGATAGGCTGCAGTCCATGGGGTCACTAAGGGTCAGACACGACTGACCGACTTCACTTTCGCTTTTCACTTTCATGCATTGGAGAAGGAAATGGCAACCCACTCCAGTGTCCTTGCCTGGAGAATCCCAGGGATGGGGAGACTGGTGGGCTGCCATCTATGGGGTCGCAGAGAGTCAGACATGACTGAAGTGACTTACAGCAGCAGCAGCAGCAGCAGATTAGATGAGGTCAGTGTGGTGGGCGGGATGGGGGGACTCCAGGCCAGAGGGCAGGGCTCTCATTGCAGTAAGAATTCAAATTTGAGAAAGCAGAGTCCTCGTTTACTGTTCATGGCTCTGTCTCCTGCAGACCAGAGCCTGGGACATAGTGGCACTCAATAAATGATGGTTGAAGGATCAAAATCAGTTTGTAAGGGGTGATTCCTGGAAAACAGTCTCTGAATTTTTAGGTTATCTATTCCAGCAGCTTTTGGACCACTCTGAAAAAACTTGAAATGATTTCCTACCTCCCATAGGCCCCATTGGAAGGTGGGCACCTTCACCCCTTGGATAGCCATCTTCTCATCTTAGCCTGTCACATAGATTTGGAGTTATCACACATTCCAGATATAATGAATGCATTTAAAGTATTGCCTTCTAAGCTGTTAAACAATTGAAAATTCAACGAGGGCAAGCAATGTTTATGAATGAGTCGGAAGTGTTTAAAATGCAGACATTTATTAAGAGTCTGAGGAGTAAGAAATTCCCAGAATAATTTATTACCTACACATTTCAATTTTGTTCGGAAGTTCTAATTCTCAGCAGACATTAATCAAGCCATCCCACTCTCTTTTAGGTTACTTCTCCATTTCACAGATAGCAATTCGGTGGAAGTTAAATGACTTGTTGCCAAGGTCACACGGAGAATATAAATCTAAATAATTCATGGTTTCAGTTCTCTCTCCTGCCATTTCTTAGATTGAAACCAAGGGAGGTTTCCTGAGGATTTCAACAGCTTCCCTGGTGACCGACTGTATATTTGCTGCTCTCTGCTGCCCTCTGTTGATAGGAGAAGGCAAGAGCGGATCTCAAGACCACTATTTTCTCCAAGTTAGGTCTAGGAGCAGCAGTACCAATATTTCTGTTAAGAAACAGAATTTATGGGGCCTGGACCCATAATTTTGGGGGTTGGGCTCAGTAGTCTGTGTTTAATAAACCTACAAGTGATTCTGCTGCAACTTGATATTACTTTTCTGCTTCAGATATGAATGTCCTGGCCTGCTAGTCACATTGCTTCCCACATGTAGTATCCATACTGTTATGCCATATATGCAGTACTTTTCATGTCCATTCATTCTTCCAGAGTGGCCCACAGGAGCCCTGTGAAGTGACATTCCCTGGTGGCTCAGATGATAAAGAATCCTCCTGCAATGTGGGAGACCTGGGTTCAAGCCTTGAGATGGGAAGATTCCTGGGAGAAGGGCATGGCAACCCACTCCAGTATTCTTGCCTGGAGAATCCCCATGGACAGAGGAGCCTGGCAGGCTACAGTCCATGAGGTCACAAAGAGTCCAAAATGACTGAGCAACTAAGCACAGGAAGCACAGCACACCAACTCCTTAAGAAAATCTTCACCTATTCTTAAGAAAATTAACAATTCTGTAATAGCATTTGGTATCCAGAGTGTACTCAAATTTCCCTCAGTTGCCCCAAAGAATGTTTTTCATGGCTCTTTTTTTTAAATATTAGGATGTAATCTAGGTTACTAAACTGCTTTTGGTTATTGTGTCTCTATATTCTTTTAGCCTTATGGCAACCCACTCCAGTATTCTTGCCTGGAGAATCCCCATGGACAGAGGAGCCTGGCAGGCTACAGTCCATGAGGTCACAAAGAGTCCAAAATGACTGAGCAACTAAGCACAGGAAGCACAGCACACCAACTCCTTAAGAAAATCTTCACCTATTCTTAAGAAAATTAACAATTCTGTAATAGCATTTGGTATCCAGAGTTACTCAAATTTCCCTCAGTTGCCCCAAAGAATGTTTTTCATGGCTCTTTTTTTTAAATATTAGGATGTAATCTAGGTTACTAAACTGCTTTTGGTTATTGTGTCTCTATATTCTTTTAGCCTAGAATATAGGTCCACAAACTATGGCCCACAAGCCAAATCTGGCCCGCCACCTGCTTTTGTCAATATGCTAAGGCTGGAACAAAGCCATGCCCTTTCATTTATGTATATGATGGCATTTCTGCTACAGCACTGGAGTGGAGTAGTTGCAACAGACACCATATGGCCCATGAAGCCTAAAATAGTTACTACTTGGCCCTTTACAGAAAATGATTGCTATCTATGACCTAGAACTATCCTCTCACATTTATTTTTATTACAATACTGACTATTCAAACAAAGACTCAGAACAACTGCTTGTAGAAAATCTTCTTTTAGACTGGTGTAATTATATATATACATAATTCATCAAAATTTCATATATTGTATTCATATACTTAAAAACATAAAATACTCAGAAATTATCAGCATTCCATGGGGCAAAGTCAAACAACTTTTTATGTGTTAAAAGTATACAGGAGAATTGAAAGGCAAACAAAAATTAGAAAAATTGTTCCAAGATCTGGTCTTTTCTCATACTTTATTTTTCAGGAAGGAAAAAAGAATGTCATGACTGACACAGGGTAGTTTCAGTTACAAATGAAAGTAAAATCCTTACTGATCAAGTTTCTCATTTGAATAGAGAAATGGGTAGGGAAACCAGAAAGACTTCCTTCTTTGGGAAATCATAACACATCATTTCAACTATAAGTGCCAGAGTCTACAGAAATTCAGGTATGTCCACAAGACTGTCAACACGAGTACGGGGCCATGTGCCTGGCAACACGCCTGGTATACAGAAAGTGCCACATAAATGTCCACGGGAAAAATGAATGAACGAGTACTGATCCTTTACACATTTGGACTGGGCAGGCAGTCATGATAATACTCACACATTTATTAGCCTAGTCTTTTTTTTTTTTTTCAGTATAGCAAGCATGCACAGCTTACTAAAAGCTGACCTGTCAGTGTTCGTTTGGGAGCTCATGCATGTTCATTGACACAGGATTCGGGGAGCTTGGATCATGACCTGCAGAATAGGAATTCACTGGTTTTATGTATACGGTTATATGGAAAACTAGAACATGTCCAGCCTCTCTTTCCAGTTAACTTAGGTCAGACTCTAATGAATAGTACCTTCTCCTGCTACTCTGAATACAGCATATCTATCCTACTGATTACCTAGACATTGCAAGTGAAACATAAATCATCATGAAAGGAAGCTCTATTAATTGGCTTTATCAGTTATATAACATGGAAAAGAATTAAACTACATGTAACCTCAGCCATGTCCCTAAAATGTCATTTAACCTATACAAATTTAAAAAAATTGGACCTCTCTCACACAATCTATATTTTACATTAATCTTTTTAGAAAGTTATCATCATCCACTCTAGCAAGCTGACATAAATGGTGCTGAGGATGAGCTGTTGGTCAGAAGAAAAGCTGAAGATTCAAAGAATTCCTGGTTGGTTCTTGAGCAGCGGATCTTTTTCCTGGTTTCCGGGGAAGAACAGGGTCTTTGCATGATTGAGGAAAACATTCAGGCCTTTGCCTCTGATCACGATCCCAGGGCTGTTTTCTATTGGTTTGTATTTCTTGTGTTTTCTGAAAGCAATGTGTTGGACAGATTAAAAAAAGATCTCCAGCTGGAAAAGGTTGCTTTCTACAAATCTTTCACAAGTCAAGTGCAGAATCGTTCATTCCATTTAACTTATGGCTTTTAAGACAGTGTTGTCTTATGAGAATACATTTTCTCTTCTTTATGCAAGAAATGTGCCTGCTTACTATAACTTGAGATTATATGTTAAGCATTAAACTGACAATTTGGTAAAGTTATTGACATTTGGTAGCATTTTTAGGGATTAAAAAAACCACAGCAAAATTAATAGGCTAGTTTGCTATTCATCATTCAGTAAAAGATTTTCTTCCCACACACAAAATGTTTCAAAGCAGAAAAGGGAAAACAGCCCACTTGTGCAGAAATATGCCATTTATTTTTGACAATATACTCTAGTGATTTAAAGTGTTAGAACCAGCAACTTACTTGTACATCAAAAAGGCGATCACAGTGACGAGTACGGCCAAGCAGCCAAGGGAGACCAGGATACCATTTGCCATTCTTAAAAGGGAAACTGGGTCTTAAAACAGAAGCAGGGTCATATTAGTGACAGCTTCCACCTAGAGGACATGCAGCTTGTAATGAATTAAATCAATGAGGAAGGGAGCAAACAGAAGATATACGGCTCCTCTGAGCTTTCAGTAATCTTTCCCTTTACATAATACATAGTCTTCAGGGAAGCTTATCTTCCATTTAGAGAATGAGTTAGCATGTCTGGAACACTGTGTTAAGGGCTTAGAAGATGTCATGTCCTGACGACACCTGCTCTGGTCTGAGTTAACCCAACCACGCCCATGCAGAGAAGGGCTTCATGAACTTTCTGCCCACTTCTCTGGCCTCATCTTCCACTGCCTACCTTCCAGCTGGGATAAAGATCCATTGTCCCCACGCTCTTTCAAATTTCCATGCCCTCTGCTGGGAATGCCCATCCTCCGGCTCTCACCAGCATCTAACCCTTTGCAACGCCTTCCAGATATGCATGAGGGCACTGGGTCATGCCCTCCTTTGTCGTGTCTCTCCTCGTCACCCTTCCTTTGCCTCCACCACACTGTATCACAATTACTTCTTTGGATTATGTCTCCTTTGTCCTCCCAGAACCCAGCAAATCAACTAGTCTTGTCTCAGCCACCAAAGTATAAGCAAAGTTGGTCTCTTTTCCCTCTGTCTTCTCCGCCACCATCATAGTTCCGGCCACCAGCCCTCTCCCTTGTGAGGACATCTTCATCATCTGCTCACTTGCACTGATACCTTCCAATAACCCTGGCTTCACTCAGCCGTCTAAATGATCATCTGAAACTGCTAATCAGATCACACTTCAACACTGCCAGCAGTTCCCCTTGCACACAGAATAAAGCCAAACCCTCTCAGTGGCACATAAAGATCTAGATGGGCTGTTCATTCTTGAAATGCAGGTCTCAGTTCAAAGGAGGCCCTTTGCCAAGTGAGTGCCACCAAGTTGGCAGCACTTTCCTGACCTCCCAATCTAGAGAGCCCACCTCTCTGTCCTCTCTTCCATGCTTGTCATTCTCCATGCCTGTTTCATTGACTTCACAATATCATTTGTTTATTCCCTGTTTCTGCTCACTAAAGTGGGGATCTCCCTTACTTGTTCCCACTCTGTCTAGAACTGTCTGTGTGGTACCTGGAGCTGTGCTGGGCATGGAGTGGATACCCAATGAATATTTGTTGAAAATATCCCAGGTGATTCATGAACATTCGGTGAATCAATGATTAAGTCATTTCAGCTAAACGTCTATGGGCTTGGCTTCAAACAATGATCAACTTTTGAAATTCTGACTCTGAAACCCAAGTCATCATTTTACAATTTCCATTGAACTAAAAGCTCTCTTTCCTTCCTTTTTTGGATTTTAAAAATGGCTCATGGGGGGACTTTCTTGGTGGTCCAGTGGTTAAGAATCCACCTGCCAATGCAGGGGACACGGGTTTGATCTTTGGTCCAGGAAGATCCCACATGCCACAGAACAACCAAGCCCATGCCCCACAAGTACTGAACCCACACTCTAGAGCCTGTGCACTGCAACAAAAGAGGCTGCTGTAGTGAGAAGCCTGCAGTGAGTACCACAGCAAAGACTACCCACCACTTGCCTCAACTAGAGAAAGCTCATGCACGCGGTAACTAAGACCCAGCTCAACCACAAATAAATAACAGAATGGCTCAGGGACTTCCCTGCTGGTACAGTGGCTAAGACTTTGTGCTCCCAATGCAGGGGACCCCAATTTGATCCCTGGTCAGGGAACTAGATCCCACTCGCCACAACTAAAGGTCCTGTGTGCCACAACTAAGACCTGGTGCAGCCAAAAAAAAAACACAAAAAAACAAAAAACCAGTTCAGGTCACACCTAGTTATCGCTAACTACAATAAATATTGAAGGAAAGCAAATATCCAAGCATCTAATCCAGGTAAGAGAATGGTGATTTGCCAGAACTGAGGAAGCTTCATGGACTAGGTTAGGACTCTAAAAGATAGCAGATGAATGGATAAGAAAGCTGTAGTACATATACACAATGGAGTATTACTCAGCCATTAAAAATAATACATTTGAATCAGTTCTAATGAGGTGGATGAAGCTGGAGCCGATCATACAGAGTGAAGTAACCCAGAAAGAAAAACACCAATACAGTATACTTACACATATATATGGTAGCAGATGAATGGATAAGAAAGCTGTAGTACATATACACAATGGAGTATTACTCAGCCATTAAAAATAATACATTTGAATCAGTTCTAATGAGGTGGATGAAGCTGGAGCCGATCATACAGAGTGAAGTAACCCAGAAAGAAAAACACCAATACAGTATACTTACACATATATATGGAATTTAGAAAGATGGTAATGATAAACCTGTATGCGAGACAGCAAAAGAGACACAGATGTATAGAACAGATTTTGGACTCTGTGGGAGAGGGAGAGGGTGGGATGATTTGGGAGAGTGGCAATGTGACATGTATGATATCATAAGTGAAACGAATCGCTGGTCTAGGTTCGATGCAGGATGAAGGATGCTTGGGACTGATGCACGGGGATAATCCAGAGAGAAGGTGTGGGGCGGGAGTGGGGAGGTGGGAGTCGGGATCAGGAGTTCATGTACACTCGTGGCTGATTCATGTCAATGTATAGCAAAATGAATACAGTATTGTAAAGCAAAACAAACTAAAAAATAAAAATTAATTTAAAAAATAAATAAAATAAAATAAATTTTTTTAATAAATAAATAAAAGACAGTTTTAAAAGCAGCTGTGGCAGCACAAAAAGAATGACCCCAGCAGCTCCCGAAAGTGATGGCCTAGGAGATCCACATTCAGCAGGATACTGAGCCTCTGGCTACCTCTTTCTGACCTACTCCCTAGTCCTGCACCTCAAGCCCCACTTATCTTGCCTTCAAGGAAGCAGGATACATTTGCATCCTTTTTTTTTTAATGTACATCTTGGCTCTTACCAACAATAAATGCTCAAGCAAATAATTATATGCATTATTACTTATGCTTTTCTTTCAATGAGGTTAAACCTGCCTTTTATACCGTTAATGAGTAAATATATATTTAAGTACATTTCACTTTAAAAGATAGACTCCAAGACCAAAAGAATTATTTGTGAGTTAGTCATTAGATTATACCCGACAATACTCAAATTAAGGAGCAAAGTGGGAACTCCTCTAGTGGTCCAGTAGCTAAGACTCCATGCTCCCAATGCAGGGGGCCTGGGTTCGATCCCTGGTCAGGGAACTTGATCCCACATGCCACAGGTGAAGAACCACATGCCACAGCTAAAAATCCCACATACTGCCACAAAGATTAAAGCTCCTGTGTGCCACAACTAAGACTCAACTGAGCCAAATACATAAATAAATCATTTAAGACCAAAACACACACTGTAATGTGTGCACAATTTTACCTGTCCCTTCTGTTCACCATGAAGCACTTCTTTTATGAAGTAAAGGATTATTTTACAACATAGCCAGTTACATGTGAAATTCAGTTAGGGTCACCAGGTAGAGTCCCTAAGGGTTAGGGAAAATAAACGGCCACCAGTGAATGGGAATTTCTCAGTGAAATTCCTTCATCCACTTTGTCAACACTTTACCCCTCTGAGGTTAAGGGGACAAGGAGTAGTCTGTCTGCTGAACGTTTAAGGACTGGGTAATCTGGTTTGTTTCCATCTCGGTATAATGCTTGGTAGACTTTGGGAAAGAAAAGAAGGGTCCATGGTAACTTATAAGGGAGCCAAGAGTCCACCTGGTTTCTCATTTCTCTTCTTGGCTTCATGTCTCCCTTTTGTTATAGTTTAATTGGAGAACATTGTTATTTTTTTATGTTCGGCTTTACACTTTCTCTTTGAAATACAAACCTATCCAAGCATTCAGTGACCACATCCCATTATTACTTGTCCACGATCATAGCTGATTTTTTCATCAAAAGGCTTTTCTTGGACTTCCCTTGTGGTCCTGGTGGTTGAGAATCCTCCTGCCAATTTAGGGGATGCAGGTTTGATCCTTGGCCTGGGAAGATGCCACATGATGCAGAGCAAGTAAGCCCATGCCCCACAACTACTGAAGCCCGAGTGCCTAGAGCCTGCACTCCACAGAAATGAGGTCATTGCAGAGAGTAGCCTTCACACCGAAACTAGAGAGTAGCCCCCGCTCACCGCAACTAGAGAAGATCCCACACAGCAACAAAGACCCAGCACAGCCATAAACAAATAAATAAAAAATTCTAAAGGTTTTCCTTCGGCCATAATTTCATACCTTCTCTCTCTCTCATCCCTTCCCTAAGTAGATTTGCGATTGTATTGTAACACCATTTCTCAAATCCACAGTAATGACAGTTCAATGAATTTTACACTGAAGTAAAGCTAAACATTGAGAGTAAAGTGTTGAATAGCTTTAGTATCAGACACATGCTTTATCTGCAACATGAAATGTTCATACAACCTAAAACAAAACTTACCTCTGCTGGTGATAGAGACGAGGGTACTCGTGAGGGCCAGACTTGCATCATCCCCCAGAGTGAGGTTCATACAGTATGTCCCAGACCCACTGAAGGCTCTCCTCACCGTCAGCAAGCACGCGTCTCCCAGCTCCACGGCCACAGGGTCGCAGACTGGGTTCTGGGTGACCTGGCAGCTGGGGTCAGAGATGACGGTGCAGACCTCTGTGGGGATGCTGGGGGGTATGAACAACATCCAGAGGGAGAGAGGGGAGTATGACCTCAGTTTAATAGGAAAACATAATTACACTTCTGTGACACTGAATCCCACCTTAGTCTTACTCAAACTGTACGATGTAAAGTTGCCACATACAATTTACTCTTAAACAAGCCTGGGTGTGTGTGAGCCAGTTTCCCCTATATGCTCAGGAAGGTAAGGCCCTAGGACTGAAGGAGGAGGAAGTTATTTCCCCCGAGGCAAGGGGCTGCTGGGAACTTGCCTCTCCTCTTTGGCTCCCTAGATACTCAACGATGCAGGTGGCTTAGGTGTTAGGCTGAGGTGGTACTAAATGCCAGTCGGCCCTGTGGGGCCTGTGCAGACATCTGACTACAGTAGCAGCAGCAGCCAGAGCTGTTCGTGCAACACCTGCTGTGTGCAAGGCTCCGAGTTTCAGAGAAGTGACACGGCCTTGTCTATTCCTCTCAACAACCTGACGAGGCAAGTAATAGTAGCCTAACGCAGCAGGTGACAAACCAGTTCTGGGAGAAGAGCTCGCTGGCCTCCAGTCACAAAGGCAGTTAGAGGTGGAGCTGGGATTTGCATAAAAGATATTTGACAGCTGTCCCTGTAACCATTCAGCTCCCATGCATTACTGTCTTAGCCTCTGTTTCACATCTGAGTAGACTTCCTGAAGGGATAGACCAGGCTCTGAAGCTAGGCTGATAAAGGCTCAGGGACTTAGATGGAGTTCATGCTCTCTTCACCCCTGGCCTCCGGCAGCACCTTTGCCTCTCCAGTCAGGATGTTCCTCTTTCTGTCCTCCCATTTTCTCCCCGACTCAGAGAGCTTTGGAGCTATTCCTTTCTTATTTTGCGCTACACCACTCAGCTTGCCAGATCTTAGTTCACTGACCGGGGATGAGCCCATGCCTCCTGCAGTGGAAGCGGGGTCCTAACTACCAGACCACCAGAGAGTTCCCTGGAGCTCTCCCTTTGGATCAAGTGTGGCCTCCTTTTTATACCAGCTCATTCTCCAATCTATACTTCACATACATACATACATATAGTCATTAAGTCATGTCCATCTCTTGCGACCTGCCAGGCTTCCCTGTCCATGGGATTCTCCAGGCAAGAATACTGGAGTGGGTTGCCATTTCCTTCTCCAGGGCATCTTCCTGGCCCAGGGATTGAACCCAGGTCTCCTGCATTGCAGGTAGATTCTTTACCTCTTTACCGACTGAGCTATGAGGGAAACCCATATATAACATTTACACATACATTTTAATTCCTTGATTCATTTATTATATTTAAATTATTTAAATATTTAATGGGTTAATTGATATCATATTTATATATTAATTACTTTTTATTTAGTCTATTATCTATATATGTGTATGCACAGTCGCAACTGACTCTGTGAGCCCATGGACTGTAGCCTGCCAGGCTTCTCTGTCCAAGGGATTTCCCAGGCAAGAATACTGGAGTGGGTTGTCATTTCCTCCTCCAGGAGAATCTTCCTAATCCAGGGATCAAATCCATATCTCCTGCACTGAAGGCAGATTCTTTACCATTGAGCCATCAGGGAAGTCCCTATTGTTTATAGTTGTAACCAAACCACAGGAAGTCAAATTATGTAATACAGTAGAAAGAGTTTTATAAGTTTTAAAGATGGACAGGGTAATCAGGCACAAGGACATAGCCCTTTCACACTGGCTCCCCAGACTCCAGAGGAGCCTCAGGGAACTTCAAAGATTCTGAGCCTGCTAACCTTGCTCTGCCGGGTACCCACCATCTGGAGAGGTACTATAATCATTGTATATATGGTGGCCCATCTGTAAAATGAGAAGACTCGTATGATTGTGTGAGGATTTGACGTGAAAACAGAAGTAAAATGTTAAGGACACAGTAAGTGTCCAATCAGTAATTATTCAACAGTTAAAGGTGATGAGCCTCGCTCAACTCTAGCAAAGCAAGTGCACACTTGAGAGCACTTGGGAGGGCCCTTCCTCGTTCTGCCTTAGCAAGCAACTAGAATCCAAATCTGGGGCTTCCCAGATGGCACTAGTGGTAGAGTCCGCCTGCCAGTGCAGGGGCTCTAAGAGACTTGGGGTTTGATCCTTGGGTTGGCAAGATCTCCTGGAGGAGGAATTGGCAACCCACTCCATATTCTTGCCTGGAGAATCCCATGGACAGAGGAGCCTGACAAATTATAGTCCATGGGGTCGCAAAGAATCAGAACTGAATGAGCAACTGGGCACACAGAATCCAAATCAACCTAACAGGTGGGAGGTGTGTGAAGGCCATTGTTCAGCCTGGGGTTCTCACTTGGCCCCTTCCTTCCTTGGAGACTGTACTCACCTCCCTTGGCAGGTCACGACGAAATCCACCAGGGAGTCGCCAGGCTGTGGCCCAGGCATCAGGACATCTGTCACTTGGACGATGTTAACTTCTAGAATGCCCTCTAAAGGAACAATGCCCCGCAGAAAAACACATCAAAATACATTGCAAACCAAACCACTTCTTAACAAATTAGAAGGCCAAACAAAATGAACACAGCCTTTTGCCATGCCAGACTTGGGAAGCTATCCCAGAGTCTGGATACATGTCCAGGGAGCATTTTCAAAGTCAAACTGAACTGTTCTTCAGTCCAAGCTTGACCTTTATTCCTGGAGCCTGTGTATGTCAGGAGGCAGATGACCCTGGAGGAAGGGAGGCTTCATCCACTGTGTCTCCTGCTGAGGGGCTCAGCCCTAGGGCATACAGCTTGAGTTGTAGCCCCACCCAACTCCTCTGCAGGGCACCTGTGAGCAGTGCCCCTCACGCACAGCCCTGCGTGGCTGTTCTGCTCAACCCGGAGGTATGACTTTGTGAAATCACCCAGAAGAGGAAAGCAGGAGCTGTGGGAACTTGCAGCTGGCCTTCCTTCAGGCCACATTCATTCAGATTTCTGAGCTGCACAGGGTGAGGAGGTCCAGGCCCCCCCTCTAGGCTCCTCACTAAGCGGGCCTCACTGAGAGTTCGTTTCCACTGAGGACCTCGTTTCATCCCTTAGAGGGATGTCTAAGGAAGGCTGGAAAGGCAGGTGGAAATCTAGAAGCTAGTGGAGTCTTTTTTGTGCACGTGTGGTAGCACCTTGAGTGGATGCCCTTGCTTCCCAACCCCACCCCTCCCTGGAGTCAGGGAAGGGAGTGGGTAGCCCAAGGTGGATTCTAACATCTTTCCCCCACAGTCTTACCTACAATTGTGATGGTGGCTTTAAAGTAGCCATATCTGGTAATATGGCAGCTTTCATCAGGAATCTCCCTCAGCTCCAGGGTATTGTCACCAACAGTTACTAGAGGGTTTAAATAGAAAGATTTTTAGATTAGTTGCTGAGAATGCAAAAGATGTCCATGATATAACTGAAGATCTAAATGTCTGTTTACTGGCTCTTTAGAAAAACATCAAGAATTCTGTACTATTAAATTGCTTCAGAAATTTGAACTAAATGTGAAACAATTCATGAGATGTGGGAGCTATATTATAAAACTGTTAAATTATGTGAGCAAACACAGTCCCATGTCTTGTTCAAATCTAAACAGCAAATGAAAGGTGGAAGCCATTTTAAAATATATAACATAATAATTATGAAATAAAGCAGGCCACAATAGATAAAATTATATTGTAATTTTGGAAGAAGGTATTCTGGGCTCAAATTCTAGGCCCCTTGTTTTCAGCTCCTTGAGACCATGGGCATATCATTTAACTTTTCCTTGCCTCAATTTGCCCATCTGTAAAATAGGAACAATATTTATTGACCTACCAGGGTTGAACTATTAAACTTAAATAGATAAGACATATAAAACTTGCTTCTCATGTCTGCTACACAGGAAGTATTAATAAATATTCATTTCCTTGTCCCAGTATGCTCTTATATACATACTTATTTAGATATAGATGTGTTATAGCATATATGACACATAATTTTAAATGTTGAGAAGCAAACAACATGGAAAAGGGCAATCCTTTCCCCATTTGGATATCTCATGAATCCTAGGTTTCTATTCTCGAAGTCTTACAGTCACTGTGATGGGCAGAGGTGTGAGGAAGGAAAGAAGGAAATACAAGATAATTTTGAAAAATAGCCCTTTGAATGTGATTAGAGCAAAGAATTTAATGCTCTATTAGTTACAATTTAAAGGGCTCTAAATAAGGTGTTAGTGTTCCATTAGCAAGATAAAAAGACTGGAAAGAAAATATAATGTTGAAAATACGACATTATTGTCTCTTATGTTCCCAAAGACATGAAAATGGACACAGTTTGGGGGAAATCAAAGCTTCATAAGAGCTGCAGCTCTGACACAGGAGTATGTAAGGATGGAGCCAACTGGGAGATTTCTCCAGGGCCTCAGAGCCTCTAGT
This sequence comes from Aepyceros melampus, assembly GCA_006408695.1. NCBI lineage: Eukaryota > Metazoa > Chordata > Mammalia > Artiodactyla > Bovidae > Aepyceros > Aepyceros melampus. The sequence continues at coordinate 53,190 of SJXQ01000157.1, forward strand.
GGGGAACAAGTGTGCTTGTGATGCTCCTATGCTCAGAGGGAACTTTGCGAGCAGCTCTCAGAACAACTCTGGAAATGAGTGCTCTCTGGCAGACACTTTGGGAAACGCTGTTTGGGTAAAACCCAGAAAGGTTCTGACACCATGTCAGATTCAGATGTAGGTGTGGTTTATCAGCAGGGCAGGCTGTGGCAGAGTTGGCTATATTCCCTGAGTTTCAAGGTGATCGTTTGGAAGTTGCAAGGTAATCATTCATTGTATTCTGAGATTTAATGGATGAGCTCCAAAGCAAAAGATATGTTTGTGAAGGGTATTAGGGATGGCTGCCTCTTCCCTAGAAAACTCCTTTATAGTTTGGACCATAAAGAAGGCTGAGTGCCGAAGAATGGATGTTTTTGAATTGTGGTGGGACTGTTGAGTCCCCTGGACTGCAAGGAGATTATATATACACACACACACACACACACACACACACACATACACACATACATAGATGATAATATATGATATATATATAACATGATCCATATATATAAAACATGATCCATATATACAACATGACATATATATACACATTATACACACACACACATACATACTAAGTCACTTCAGTCGTGATGGACTCTTTGTGACCCCATGGACTGTAGCCCATCAGGTTCCTCTGTCCATGTATTCTCCAGGCAAGAATACTGGACTGGGTTGCCATGACCAAATCTTCCTGGCCCGGGGATTGAACTCACATGTCTTAAGTCTCCTGCATTGGCAGGCAGCCATCAGGGGAGCCATGCATAAATACATTTATCATATATATATATATTATAACACTGCTTAGCATCAGTCTTGGAAAGGTTTTTCTTTTTAGATCTGTGCACAAAAGTCTGAAAAATGATCAGTGGCACTGTTAGCTAAGGGGAGAGAATTCTGTGGCTTAAAGCTAGTGCATACCTGCCTATCCTATAATGTAATTATCCCCCTGAGTCACCACTTCAGCTTTGCTTGTGTCTCACTCCTGTGGTTGCATTTGGTTTCTGTGTAACAGCTGTACTTATTTGGAAGCCCCTTACCAAAGCAGAGACAACATAATTTTTGGTCAAATAGTAATCCAGTGCTCAACAACCCCAGTCTGTTAATATGGTCCGTGTAGCTAAAAATGCTCTCTCCCCAAGAGGACAAGCACTCTAACCACTTTCTCAAGTCATGGGCTGACTCCTATCATCACCTTGGGTCCCATTACATATTTCTGTCCCTCCAAGTCTCACAGTTGTTTTACGGCATTTGGGGATTGATTATGGTTGCTCTAACACCTTTAGATGAAGTCAAGCAGCTTCCTTTCACTATATAATGTAATGAATTCATAAGGTTGCTTGCTACCTTCTATCTTATGGTTTAACCTATAGAAAATAATAACACATTTAAAATACTCTTTCATTGACTTAAAATATCTTTTGCATATGTTATGATATAAATATGTTCTAAGAAAAATAATCTTGCTTTATAAAAATGCAATTCAAAATAGACTAAATTAAATGACCTAACATTAAGACCTTGACCATTCAGGAATTTCTAGACAGACAAAGCAAGCATCTGTAATTTATTTTGAATTTTACATTTGGTGTCCTTATTTGTAAGGAAGACCATCAATTCTTGTAGATAAATAAACTGACTCTTCTCCAGAAATACCAAAACAAAGCTATATGTTTAGAGTTGTTCAAGGCAGTTATATTTATAATACAAATTAGAATGAACTGAAGTGTCCATCAGTAAGAGAATGGTTAAATAAAAAAGTCATTGAATAACGTGAATTACACTTACATGTACTGATAATGGAAAGATGTCTGTGATGTTTGTTAAATGAAAAGAGGCAAATTATAAAGCAATATATATTGTGTAAACCCATCTACCTAAAAACTAAAACCACAAATCCTATTTGTATTTATGGAATATGTTTGTAATGGCACAGAAAAGATCTGGAAAGAAACAATACCAACTCTTAACAGGATTTAACTCTTGGGAGGAGAGAATAAGGAGGAGCTTTCACTTTTACTTGAAATTTCTGAATTTGAATTTTTACTAAGGAACATGCATTCATTTTATAATTAAAAGTATTTCAAAAAAAAAGAGCAAAATCAGTAACAACTTACAGTGTCTGGCATTAGCTATGCTTGACTTAACAAGTTTTTCTTAACAACACATTTATTTATTAATAACAGTTTATTATTTATATCTAACAGGTTTGGGTTAAAAAAAAGCCAACTGCAACAAGTCTGGACATCACCATGGAATGTTCTGTGTGTACTTGGCGATGGCACCCTCTTGTGTCCAGTGAGAGGATGTCAGCCTACTGCCATCCTTGGGATGCCTGGATGGAAGATGTATTCACGGCTGAGTGGGGAAGGATGGTGACGGCATGGGGTAGGGTGCGGAATTAGATGAAAGCTAATGCTTCTCAAAGTGAATGCTCAAGAACTTCTTGAATGTCCCCGTGTATTATTATGAGAAGTTGGGATTTAATTAACTATGCCTTATATCTAGAATAATTTTAGGTCTGGAATCTTTCCAGTCTGCCAGCCAAGAAATATTCTCAAAGTTTATTCTTTTTTTGAGCCCTTTGTAAACTACTTCTAAGCATGGTTGAGTTTTCACAGGACATGGAGTGGATGTGGGCAGGATGGGGAGGAGAATGGAAGTGGGGGAGGGAATGTGGAAGGGGAGAAAGGACAATGGAATGGCCTGAATGTTTATGAGGGGATAATGTGTCTCCTCTTAACTAGGAAAACTGGGAGACAAACAGAAATGTCTTCACACTGGAAGGGAGAAAGCACCTGTATACATAACAAGGAACTGTGAGAATTAGGAAGGTTAAAGAATTGTATATGAGCCACCAAGTGACTTTAAACATATTCTCCTTTCTTCCATATTCTAACAATTAAACACCGTGATAAGTAACTAAAGGAAATCAACAGGCAGAAAATGGAATCACTGCAGAGTCTTTACATAATCTCTTTAACTAAGGATCTAATTATACAAACCACATCAATTTTTTTCTAGCTGTTAAGGAGCCCTGCCAACAAAAATTAACCTGGAAAACACTTACCCAAAGAAGGGGTGGTTTTTGGAGGTCTGGGTGAAGGCAAAGGACAAGGTCCAGGCACTTCAGCTTGCACAGTGAGGTTGAGGCTGAAGGTTCCATTGAGCACATAGGTGTGATTCAAAGTGTGATTGTTGGAAACAAACAAACCAGTGTTATCCCCGAAGTTCCACTTGTAGTAAATGGCAGACTCATTGAGGAAGTGGCTGGGATCGTGAATCAGGACACTGAACGTAATGGGGAGGTCCCTGAGGAAGGTTTCATCAGATGAATTTCGATTGTTCTTCTGGGACATAGTTACAAATACAGGAATCTGATCTAAAATGTACATCCAAAAAAAAAAAAGAAAGAAAGAGGGCATGATTGCTTGATTTTAAGTGGGTGACTTCAATAGTGCCTTTAGTTTGGAAATTAAAATGAGAGATAATTCAGCATCATTTCCCCTTTTCTAATGCAAGTTTTCTAGAGTTCTCTCGGTTACTTTAGAAAACACAGATGGAATATGTTATTAAATATATGAGGTTAAGAAGAAGTCCAGATGAAGTGTAACCTAACCCAGAATATTTGGTTTTCAAATATTCTCTTTCAAACCCACTAACATCATCAGAGCTCAGCGCCCCGCCCTCAGTTAACTCAGAGCTCATGTCACTCACCTGTTACCACATACACATCTTTCACTTTTGCGATGGGAACATAAGCCCATCGGTGTCTCCTGTAGACAGTTACTTCCATGATTTGAGGGCCAAGACTCACATTGGCTGTGTTGATGGAAACTGTCACTGAACACTGTCCCAACTTCTGGAAATACTGACCTTTCAGAAGATGGAAATGTTTAGTTATTGGCTACATCATATGATCATTATAGAAAGTTGATGTTCCTTAAAGACTAACAACTACCATTTACAGATTGTTTTGAGAAAGAAAAAGCAGGGTGGGGATGCAGTCTTGGTTCCTTCAGAAAGGAAGACAGTGCTTATTTTTATATAAAACCTTATAAAACCCACAAATAAATAAATGTAGTTGTATATAGTTGACTAAAATGAAAAGAGCTGTTTAAGTGGGATAATGCTGTTAGTCCTTAGTTGACAAATACTAGAAGTAAGTGACCTGGTACTTGAAATACATGTGCTTCCCACAGAAAATACATTTAATGTAGCAGTGAAGTGTCCAAGGGAGTTAAAAAATATATCCAAAAATCTACCTTGTTTTTGTAATAATATTACTAGTTCCGCTATATTGCTGAGCATTTTTTTTTAATTTTAGGGAACTAGAGTCCTCCACCTTCTAATAATATTTGTATATGAAAATGCAGTGATGAAAAAGAAACAGGTATGGTGGGTGTGAAAAGGAATGAAGTAGTTTCGTTGACATTTCTAGGGCCCTTGAGTCTTTTCTCTTTCTCCAGCTGTAACCTATATCTGACCACCACTGACTAGCTAGTGACAGTAATTTTCTTTCCTTTAGGGCTCAAAGATTTTTCTAATCTTTTTGAGGCACCTTCATAGATGTGTCATTGGAACAAAAGGTATTAGAAGATGGAAACTTGTAAGATGGGGATGTTTAAAGACCATGTTCATTCCATGATCAAAGGTGTCAGGAAAGAGGGTGCTTCCCCAGGGAGTCCGAGGGTTAAGACTCTGTGCTTCTGCTGTAGGGGACATGGGTTTGATGCCTGGTCAGAGAACTAAGATCTCACATGCCGTGAGCTATGGCCAAAAAAAAAAAGGTGTCAGGATCCCCCTTTACCTTGAAATACAGAGGCAATTCTGTCAGAGATTATAGGGGGAAGACATGTCTCTTGGAATTAGTGATATGTGAGGAAATGCTAGTTTTGGCACCCAGAGGTAGACCACAGTGGCAGCGTTCAGCTGAGAGAAAATATCCATTAACTCTGAGACTTCAGCAGAAAAAGGAAATTCAAAACAACCTTATAAAAATAGCAATTTCTGGACTAAAAGCTGATGTTAAATAAAGACATCTTAACTAGCTAAGTTAACGGATGTTAACTAGGCTAAACAGGATCTTAAGTGTTATTGAGCTTATGTGACTCCATGCACAAGACAAATGTCATTTCAGGTCAAAGAAACAGTATTTGGAGAGTTAACCGATAGGGCCACAGTTTCAGGGCCACCAGGCCCTGGAACAAATGTGCTTTAAATCAACGAGCAAAGTATTTGTTATATATTTTGTACTTTGTTCAACTGGAGTGTATTATTAATATGTTGCTTTGATTTGTAAATAATTGAAGAAAGAAAAGCTCTCTGAAACTCATTAAGACTGACAAAACATTCCGAAATTTGGAGTTTGTGTGATGGCTAGCAGATTTGAACTGCTCAGAATCAGATGGAACCTAAGATTTTTAACTAAGAATTTAGCAACTTTGTTAATAACAACCTAAATTTAGTCCTCCTAAAAAAATAATCACTAATAATAAAGCAAAATGGATTCCACTTGTAGTAAAAAAAAAAAAAAGAAGAAGAAGATAGGCTATGTCAAAGAAGAAGAGTATTTAGATTATTTTCTTTTATACGATAGAATATTATACAGTCATTAAAATAATGTATATAAAGAATTTTAGAGAATTCCCTGGTGGTCTCGCGAGTGATTAGGACTCAGCACTTTTACTGTCAGGACCTGGATTTGATCCCTCATTGGGGAACTAAGATCCTGCAAGCTGCATAAGAATTTTAGTCAATGCTCATAATTTTGACCAAAATGTGTATATGTTACGATATTAAATACTAGAGAAAAGAAAGAAATACTGGTAGAGAAAGCATCATCGTGTTAACAATGATAATCTCTGGTATAAATTATGCTGACTGATTTTTCATTTGTGCTTTTCTGCACTTTCCAAAATTTCTACTAAGAGTACAAGTCTAATTCTTTAAAATTCTTTTTAAAACATAAGAAATTAAAGAATAAATCAACAAATGACCATCCATCCATATGCCATTTAAATATCATTTTTCATATTACTATTTTAGACAGAAACAAATTGAGTAGTTTTTGTTTTTGTTTTTTTAAAGAAAGCCAAACCTGTCTTTTTCTCCTTTTAACTATTTGATGTCCTAGAGAAACGGCAAGGCTAACCAAGATTTTATTTTTATCCCTCACTGAAGGAAAGTTAAAAGAGTAATTGTTAAACTCCAGGTGTTGTAATTCTCAGTAATAGAATGAGAAAAGAAAAAAAATTAAAAATTTTAAGGAAAGGTAAAGAAGAAACTAGGGGGGATTGTAATAGCCCAACCAAGTGTGTGGAACACGTAGACAAAGTTCTTTTTCCAGGGGCGAGGGAAAGGCTTCCCATCAGGGAACACGTTGTGATGGCCTTCACTTGTGCCGTTTCCCCAGTCGCTGTCCTCTGTCCACGCTGTCCAGTTGTAAACATACGGGTCAGGAGACGAACCAGTATCTAAACAGAGAAAGCGGCACCCCATGATTGTCGTCTGGACTCAGGATGCTCAAGGTTCACCACTGAATTAAATAAATGTTCATATTTTTTCATAACTAGCTGAGATATTGTTGGACAACTAACACCCTAATTTCAGAATTCATCTAATGGTACCTTTATGACTAGGGTCTTTTCCTGCCTACATGTTGTATTTCAATGAGTTTTATATAAAGTAATTTTTCAGAAAAGCTCAGAGATTTCATTTAATATGTTTATCTTCATATTGGGGCTCCAAGTAACAAGCATATTCAAAGCAAACTGAGGGATGCTGTATCTTTTTATTTTGATTCACTCTTTCTATCTACAGCTTTTTCCCCCAACTCATTTGAATCATGACTTTCTTCTCCTAAAGACTTCAGCACACTTCTAAGAATAAAGACATTCTCCTTCATAAGCATACCATTACCACCCCTACCACAGTCCAATCAAGGGTCACATCCTACACATGGCTATTTCACTTCTTCAAACGATTCGGAAAAAAGATGTATAAATAGAAATATAGATAGATGGAAGCAAACAGGAAAAAAAACCATTAAACTTGCTGAATTTCTATCTACTTTCTCCCTACTTTTCTGTATGTATGACATTTTCCACTTTAAACAAGTCATGATCAATATACTTTCATCTCGAACAATCTTTTCATCCTCTATTTTTATGTTCACTGACATTTATAGAGAGCCTTTTATTTATCTGCCTACTACACCACTATTTTTTTAAATTCTTAAATTGTCCCACACATGGCCAGTAGGGGCCCCTCAAGCTGCCTCTGTGTCCCTGTGACATATCCCCATTACTTCTTGTTTACTGGCACAAGATGTCCCTGGTTCACCTGCTCATGTCCTGTCCTACACCTGGAATCAGTCATTTCTTTCAAGAGCTCTCATTTCTTCTAACAGTGAGAGATACTTTATAAAACCTCCCATGTAAAAGTTTTTTATGTGGACTCTTTCATGTAAAAGAGAACTGCATTGTCATTTGAAACATTAGTAAGAATCAACTTGCTTAGGGGGGGAAAAAGGCAAAAAAAAAAAAAGTTACAGGCTATTAAATACAGTACTTTTAAATTATCAAACTCTTTCTGTACAGAATTTATTGTTTTCCTCATCGGAAGATGATCAATAAGAAATAAATCACTGGCAGTTTAATAGAAGTTCTAAGTAATAAAATCAGATCATCACTGCCCTTACTAGTCTTCTTTCTGATTGAAGAATTTTAGTACTTACTTGAGTTTTTAAGGCTGTTGAGTTCTAAAACAAGATAATTCCCCTTGATGTGTCTGTAATCATTCGTGCTCTTTAACTTGGACAAAGAGCTTCTTTGCTTTAACTAAGAGCAAAGCAAAACCAAAATATATGCATTTTATCATTTGTGCTAGCCACGTTTTTTCTGTGAGCAGAAACTGATCTGATCAACAAAGAGCTATCAAACTATTCTCTGAGAAGCCAGAATTCCATTCCTGTGATGTGAATAACATTCCTTACCATTTCTGCAGTTCTTCTCATAAACTATGTTGCCACTGGCATCTTCCTTTTGGCATCTGGGGAATACCAGGTTCACTGCGAATGTTATGGTTGAGCCCACCAGTGCTGGGGAATCACTTGTCAGAACCGCCTGCACACGGCCTCCTAGGACATAGAAACAAGGAGCTCAGTGATCAAACATTTCTTTTCCTTTTCACTGATAAATAAAAAAAGGAAAGCTAAATCTACAAATAAGGACCAGAGGATCCTTCTGCCTCTTTACAATAAATTATTTGCAGGATTCCCAGCTTTTGCTGTCAGAGTACAACACTCCAGAAGATGAACTTGGAAAGTCAGACCAACTGAAGAACTCTCTGACCACAGAGAGAACAATACTTAAATAATTAAAAATCTGTTTAATTTGATTGAGGAAACAAGTATTAAAGGTTTGTAATTTTTAATTTCAAAGTGAATGACTGAAGGAGTCATTCATTTTTTATGTGAATGGAAAGATAATAAATTTCTGAAAAATCATGCTTTTGAGACAGTCAAAGTGCTCTGGAATCTCAGAACTTTTGATGATCATTCCCACATTAAACCTGCTTGCTTTCCAAAATCTTCCAAGAGGTACCAAATGTAAATTTCTAAGGAGATTAAACTGTGTATGTGGAGGAGATGAGGAGTTTAGAAAGTGATACTGTGACAATAAAGGGAAGATTGCCAAATCCAAGTGCCTCCCACTTGATAACTAGTATATGGTCATTCATGGTTGCTTCCGTGAATAGAGTTCACAATCTATAACACGAACTGAAATGAGAAAGTACAGTTGTTTGGCAAATGGGACCTAATCAGATTTACAAGCTTTTACACAGCAAAGGAAACCATAAATAAAATGAAAAACAGTCAACAGAATGGGAGAAAATATTTGCAAATGATTTGACCAACAGAGAATTAATTTCCAAAATATATAAATAGTTCATATAACTCAACAACAAAAAACAAGCAACCCAATTGGAAAATGGGCTGAAAGCCTAAGTAGACTTTTCTCCAAAGAAGACATACAGATGGCCAATAGGCTCATGAAAAGATGTTTAGAGAAACGCAAATCAAAACTGCAATGAGGTATCACATTACACCAGTCAGAATGGCCATCTTCAAAAAGCTTACAAATAATAAATGTTTGAGAGGATGTGGAGAAAAACCCTCTTGCACAGTTAGTAGGAATGTAAATTGGTGCCGCCACTGTGGAAAACAGTATAGAAGTTCATAAAAAAAACTAAAAATAGAATTATCACATGACCCAGTAATCTTACTCCTGGGCAAATAGCAAGAAAAAAAATTATAACTCAAAAAGATACATGTGTCTCTATGTTCATAGCAGCACTATTCGCAATAGCCAAAACATGGAGACAACCTAAATGCCCATCGACAGAGGAATGGATAAAGAATGTGGTGCATATATATATGCAATGGAATACTGCTCAGTCGTAAAAAAGAACGGAATAACGCCGCTTGCAACAATATCGGTGGAACTAGAGGTCATCATACTAAGTGAAGTAAGTCAGACAGAGAAATACAAATATCATATGATATCACTTATTTGTGGAGTATAAAACATGACGCAAATGGACCTATCTGTGAAATGGAAACAGACCCACAGACATCGAGAACTGACTTGTGCTTGCCAAGGGGGAGGAGAGGTCAGCAGAAGCAAACTGGCACACATAGAATGGATATACACCAAGGCCCCACCGTATAGCACGGGCAACTGTACTCAATATTTTGAGATGAACCATAATGGAAAAGAATATTTTTTAAAAAGACTGTGTATAAATATACACATACATATACATCTGAATCACTGCTATACAGCAGAAATGAACACATTGTAAACCAACGATACTTCGATTTAAAAAACTGAATCACTGTTATACACTTGAAACTAAAAAAAAGAAAAGAAGAAGAAACTACGGTTGTTTGAGTCTTTTGATTTACCTTTCCAAGAGCTTTTCCACCTCGAGTCTCCCCTCTTCCACACTGGATAGAGTTTTTCATTCCAGTCATTTTCATCTGATGACCATCCATTTAATTGGTTGTGCTCCCGCATATAACCAGAAGGTCTTTCGTTGCTCAGCACATCATGAAAACCTATAACAAAATTTGAAAAAAAATCATTTTGTCTACTTATCTCTCATTTAGCAGGTATTCAGAGAAGCCATACTGGAAGGATGCCACTAGCCTCTGTCTTCTCTTCCTCCTTGCTGGTAGCAGGAGGGAGCAGCAAGTAATTCCCTTCTTAATGGAGGCAGATGAACACTGAAAGAATGTTGATTTGGGAGCCACAGAAACGGCCACAATGAAACAGGCTGTGGGATTTCAGGGTTTCTTCTCTGGGCCTTCAAATCAGACAAAAAACCAAATGTCCTGTGATACTGTGAGACAGTATCTGTTTCTAAAAAGGAACAAAGTGAGGAATAAAGGGGATCTATGTTTATGAATAATTGTTCATAACTGGAAATTCAGTTGAATTTTGAGTCAGAAGAATGGTAGAATGTTCGACAATGAAAGAGCTAAGATTAGTTAGTTCAAATCCCTTCATTTATGTGACATGATTCATTCAGAGACATCTTTAATCAAGTGGAAATGAAGATTTGTAACTTTTGATTCCCAGGATCAGTTTTTTCCCACGCTTCCAAGGCCTTCCTGTTTCTCAGATTCTGGTGAGAAGCATAATCCAAACACAGATTTCTTCTGATTTTAAATGTTAAAAGTCAAGGAGAGATACACACTTAAAAGGAGAGTGACAAGGAATGAACATATAGGTCTGCAGAACAGACTGCAGAATTCAAAGATAGATTCACATAGATATGCCCTGTTGACTTTTGCAAAAATAATCCAATGGAGGAAAGATAGCTTTTCAACACACAGTGCTGTAAAAAAGCAAAAAGCCTAGGAGGAATATTCAGGCTCTAAGTAAGAAAGAATTTTTAGACTTAGTACCAAAATCTTAATCTATAGTAGAGAAAATGATAAACAAGACCTTATTATAATTAAAAAATTCTGCTCTGCAACATCATGTGAAGAGGATAATAAGGCAAATTACAGACAGGGAGAAAATACTTGCAAGCCACATTTCCAACAAAGGAATACTATCTGGAACATATAAAGAATTTTCACAATGTTTAAAAAAGGCAAATAATTGGACTTCTTTGATGGTCAAGTGGTTAAGACTCCATGCTTTCACCGCAGGGGGTGTGGGTTTGATCCCTGGTTGGGAGGAACCAAGAGTCTATGTGTCACATAACTTGGCAAAAAAAAAAAAAAAATTAAAACCCCCAAATAATAGGGTAAAAGATCTGAACAGACATTTCACATCACAGATGAGAATGCACAGATGGCAAGTAAACACATGAAAAGATGTTCAATATCATTTACCAGTGAGTAAATGCACATGAAAACCACAATGAGATGTCACTGTATACCTATCAGAAAGACTAAAATTAGAAATGACATCAGACGCAGAGAAACTGAATCACTCATACAGTGCTGGTAGAAATGGTACAGCCATTCTGGAAAACAGCTTGGCAGTTTCCTTGTAAAACTAAACATGCAATTACTATGCAACCAAGCAGTTGCACTCTTGGGCATCTGTCCCAGAAAAAATGGAAACTTATATTCACATAAAAACCTGTCCATTAATGTTCATAGCAGCTTTATTCACAATAGCTCAAGTTAGAACAATAAAAAGTCTTTCAGTGGGGCAAATGGATAAACTGTGGTACATGACATAGTATGGTATACTGCTGCTGCTGCTGCTAAGTCGCTTCAGTCGTGTCCGACCCTGCGCGACCCCATAGATGACAGCCCACCAGGCTCCGCCGTCCCTGGGATTCTCCAGGCAAGAACACTGGAGTGGGTTGCCATTTCCTTCTCCAATGCATGAAAGTGAAAAGTGAAAGTTAAGTCACTCAGTCGTGTCTGACTGCTAGCGACCCCATGGACTGCAGCCTACCAGGCTCCTCCACCCACGGGACTTTCCAGGCAAGAGTACTGGAGTGGGGTGCCATTGCCTTCTCCTACTCAGTGATAAAGAAATAACTATTGATATAAGCAACAACTTCAGTAAATTATGCTGAGTAAAAAGAACCAATACTCCCACATCACATACTGTAAGTTTCCATTTCTCTAACATTCTTGAAGTGACCAAATTATAAAATTGGAGAATGGATTAATGGTTGCAGGGGCTGGCAGGTGGGGTTGAGTGAGAGAGGGAAGTGGGTTTGTATCTGTGGTGATGGGACTGTTTGGTGTTTGGACTATGTCTATGTCAGTACCCTGGTTGTGACATTGTACTATGGCTGTGCAAGATGTTACCCCTGGGAGAAACCAGGTAAAGGGTATATACATGTATTATTCTTAAAAGTGCCTTTGAATCTAAAATAGCCTCAAAATTTAAAAACTGAATTAAAAAATAGAACAAAAGCAACAACAAAAGCTCAATGGTAAGATTTTAAAAGATAGTGGGGCGGGGAAAGATGTGAGGTAGACACCCAGCCCCATGAGGCTGCTCCCTCTCCCCTTCGGAGGCCCTGCTCTGTCACTCGGCAGCTGCGCCGCTTGTGAGCTATTAATACTTTGTCAGTACCTTCTCCTTCCTCCTTTTACCAGCGCTGTGATTGGAAAATGGAAAGGAATACCTTGGTGTCTGATATTCTACGAAATTCTACCCATCCTTACTTTTTGTGGCCAGGGTACATCGTCTTAGGCAAGGTGAAACGGAGCGCAGCAGTTTTCGTTGCAATGCTAATAGGTTGGGCCTCCTGTCAAACTGCCACCCAACCTCAGGCTAATCTGCCTGCTGAGCAAGGGGTGCTGACCTGTCAACTCTCTGTCCCTCCATTCCCCAACTGCGGGCTCTGGGGCAGTCTGTCCTGAGTGGACATGGAGGTAAGACAATTCCTCCTCCAAGCACGTTAGCCTTCTTCTCGGGGAACTGATCAGTTATTGAATGCTTGTTGATCACTACCATGTCCCAAGGCAACAGAGAAGCCAAGAGATAAATAAGGACAACAGGTCCATGCACAAGGAATTACAGTAAGGGAGAAAAAGATAAAGGATGATTTCAAGTAGCTGATCTCACAAGAATCCCACTACACAGTTTCGCAAACAAAGAAAGGAAAGGTCAGAGGAGCTAAGTCACTTTTCCTGGTCCAGACCCAGGACTGGCAGGAAGGACTGTGGTCTGGTCTGCACGAAAGCCTTCTTCCTCTTGCCCGCTGTGGTCCTTACTGTCTCTGGCCCGCCCCCTCCTCTGGGACAGGGGACTGCACAGCCTCTCTGGGATGTTGTGAGGCCCCATGCGGCTCAGTGGCAGGACAAGTGCCAAACCCCGGCCCACCCAGGCACAGCAGTTGCCTCTGGGCTCTCTGGTTGAAGTCGCGGGCCCTTTCCCAGGTGCTCACTACAGACCTTCGGCTTGGTAGTTAGGGGGCGAGAGGGTGAATTGGGGTTGGGAGGTCGGCCAGCTTCTGGCCTCAGTACTGGCAGCAGAACCCTGGCCCCCTGATGCTCTCCCCATCTCGCTCTATCCACTATCCAAGACCCCACCACCACTGCGGGCACCTGGAGCCACCCCCCCGCCCCCAGCTCCCCCATCAGTCCCAGAACCTCCTGGAGAACCTACAGGCCTGCTCGGGAGCCAGTAGTGGCCCCCTCTCTTCCTCCTCCACCCAGCAGCCACAGGGACTGCACTTCATTGCAGGGCTTTTCTCTCTCACAGGGAGGAGAGTGAGAGGAATGTGTGTACCTATATCCAGAACCCTCCCATGTTAGATCTGGGCCCAGCAGGTGAAAAGCCAGACCTGGGCTCCTGTTTCCTCACCCGTTGAATAGTGGCAGGACCATCTGGATTACCCGACTGATGCAAGTGGAGCAGCTAGCACAGCACTCTACGTGGTGTAGCACACATTTATGGCAGAAAGCGAAGAAGAACTAAAGAGCCTCTTGATGAAAGTGAAAGAGGAGTGTGAAAAAGTTGGCTTAAAACTCAGCATTCAGAAAACTAAGATCAGGGCATCCAGTCCCATCACTTCATGGGAAATATATGGGGAAACAGTGGAAACAGTGACAGACTTTATTTTTTGGGCTCCAAAATCACTGCAGATGGTGATTGCAGCCATGAAATTAAAAGACGCTTACTCCTTGGAAGAAAAGTTACAGCCAACCTAGATAGCATATTCAAAAGCAGAGGCATTACTTTGCCAGCAAAAGTCCATCTAGTCAAAGTTATGGTTTTTCCACTAGTCATGTATGGGTGTGAGTTGGACTATAAAGAAAGCTGAGCAACGAAGAATTGATGCTTTTGAACTGTGGTGTTGGAGAAGACTCTTGAGAGTCCCTTAGACTGTAAGGAGATCCAACCAGTCCATCCTAAAGGAAATCAGTCCTGAATATTCATGAGAAGGACTGATGCTGAAGCTGAAACTCCAATACTTTGGCCACTTGATGCAAAGAACTGACTCATTGGAAAAGACCCTGATGTTTGGAAAGATTGACGGTGGGAGGAGAAGGGGATGACAGAGGATAAGATGGTTGGATGGCATCACCAACTCAAAGACATGAGTTTGAGCAGGCTCTGGGAGTTGGTCATGGACAGGGAAGCCTGGCATGCTGCAGTTCATGGGGTCGCAAAGAGTTGGACACAACTGAGCGACTAAACCAAACCGAACTGAACACATGCTGGACCCCTTCCCAGCACCTACCTCCCCCTGCCCCCTCCCCCAGCTATTGCCCCCTCATGGAGTTATCT
>SJXQ01000157.1:68202-195992 GCA_006408695.1 Aepyceros melampus
GGAGTTATCTGGCAAAATCAGGACTTTCACCCTGTAAAGGTTGTTACTCTACTAAAGTGAAGCAGAGTGGACCTTCTGGGTGATATCTAACTCACTCCCTTCTCCCACTCCGCACTACCTCTGCCTGGAGGACGGGGGCTGCTAGGGCCACACATCCCCTGGACTGGACAAGTGGGCTGCCTGTGAGCTTGTTGGTTCACAACTCTGGCTTTCATTTCAGTCACAAACTCCTCTTTTTAAACCAGCTCCTCATTGGTCTGGGCATCACCTTTGTTAAGAAGTCCCCAGCCTCTAACAAGAAAAGAGACCCAGGGCTTCAGCTCTTTTCTCAGTAACCTCACTACAGTGGCAGCAAACTCCTGCAGGTCTGTGAAAAATCAGCATGATTTTCTTTTTTTTTTTTTTCAGCTGAGCAGCTTGTGGGATCTTAGTTCCCTGACCAGGGACTGAACCCAGGCCCTTGGCAGTGAAAGTGTGGAGTCCTAACCACTGGCCTGCCAGAGAATTCCCTTAGCAGAACTGGGAACAGCTTCTGGCTTGGAATTATTAGAAAGCTTGTTTCCAGACTTGGGCTTCAGTTCCTCTGTGGCCCTATCCCAATAGATGGAAACCAGACAAACTTTAGTGGGTAGTGTGGCTGTGATCTCAAGCCAGAGACTGTGCCCTTTGTACTCCCACCCTCCCAATTTTCTCTAAGAGAGCAGGTAGCAATTTTGATAGAAGAAACCTCCACAACAGAGGGGCCATGCGTCTTTCACTTCCCAAGACCCTGGAGCAAAGAATGGAACTGAATGCATTTTGCCGTGCTCTCAACATCCTCGGCCATTTCCAGAGCAAACAAGTGAGCATGAATTTTTCCTAAAGGCCAGCTGCAGACCCAGACAAACCCGTCACTTCAGCCAATAGCCAGAGAAGGGGTTAAAGACAGAAACGGAGAGTTACTCACGTTTGGCAGCATCCAGTGGCAATCTTGCAGCCAGAAGCAGAAATCCCAGGAAACAGTAGAGACATTCCATGCTGAATTCTCACAGACCTAGGCAATCAAGGTTTAACTTGTAACTCCTCTGGCTTCATCACTAAGAACAACAGTGTTCTTCTGGTTTTTGCTGTGCTCCACTCTTCATTTTAATTAAATACTGAGCCTCGGGGTGGATCATGTGATGGTATTAAGCAGCATTGCTTGATCTGGTCTCTGGAGTTCAACCACTTCTACTCATGTGCTTCTGACTCACTCACCCCTGGCATCTATTTATTCACTTTTCAGATGCTCACCATTTCAGTGTTGTTATTCTATATTCTAGTTAAAGGGACTTACTTTGCTATACGGCCTGTTTTGATATCCTTCCCCAAATAAAGTCTCTAACCTCATTGGTTATCAACTTTTTTCAGTTCCTTTGCTGATTCACTTACTCAGATCATGTTGAAAGTCACAATTATGTTTCTTTTGCTATAATTTAAATTAGCAGCTCTTCCCAGTGCTAGCTAGTGCTTGTACATCCCCTTCCCCCAAGAGGAAACTAAGATGGGGAGCAGTCTCTTCCATCACTTGAAATTGTGGATGACATATATAAACATATGTTGTGCCAAAAGGTAACTGAAACAGCTGCACAGCCTCTGGTAGTTGAGAAATTTACTCAAGAAAGTGCATTTAGTATATCCGTGCAATTCCATTTAACTTTTGGAACAAACTGCATAATTTTTGATAACTGCTATCAAAGCATTTATTTATGTATCACTCAGGGCAAACTGCATGCCACATACAGCATATTTATTTCATGTTACAGAAAGTACACATGAAATGTAAAAATAAGCTTGCCTAGAACATTACTTTCATCAAATCATTTCTGGCTGCAGAATGTACAGAAAACGTGGCAGCCTGACTCTACTGTATGTGATCATTCTCTCAGTCACATCCACATAACCGTTTTCAGAACATACAGAAGCCCTGACAGGGGTGAGAGGAAATCTTGGGATAGCGATTTTTGTTTCAGTTGTGTGCGTGAGGCATAGAAATACACAGTCTGTGGGATTCCCTGGTGGTCCAGCAGGGACCATCTTAAAGGAATCTACCTTGCAGGGCAAGAGACACTGGTTCATCCCCGGTCCAGGAAGACCCCACGTGCTGCCTCGGAGCAACGAAGCCTCTATGCCACAACTACTGAGCCTGCACTCCAGAGCCCACAGGCCGCAACCCCGGTGCCCACAAACCACAACCACGGAGGCCCATGCACCCTAGAGCTTGTGTTCTGCAGCAGCAGGAGTCACTGCAATGAGAAGCCCACATATGACGATGAAGAGTAGCCCTTGCTTGATGCAACTAGAGAAAGTCCGCAGGCAGCAATGAAGACCCACCACGGCCAAAAAATAAACAAACCGTTAAAAAAAAAAGAAAATAATCTGTGAAACTCCCTACCCTTAGGCCACACACAGCTCTTCTGAGCTGATTCTACGGCCTTTGAAGCAACTGTGAAGTGGGAAAACAGGGAAGGGAACATCTGCACAACTGAAAGAAAGCCGATCTCAGATACAGATGAATAAGTGAATAATGGAAATGGCTGTTGAAGTAATGTGAATAATCTATATAGTTTTGTTTGCTTTTTACAGAAAACATGACTTTTATAATTATAAAAAGCTTTTCAGTTTAAAGGAAACATTATTGATTTTTGAAAAGTATGATTTCCTTTTGTTGCTTATGATTAGTTCTGGCTTCTATTTTTGGTCAGATTAGCTCTTAATGTCTTTAAGAAAACTGTCAGAGTGTTCTGTAACCAAATCTTATTTAGGGTGACAGACACAGTGATCAAGTTCTCTTTTATGTCTTCCCCCCTTCCCTATCCCATCAACAGCAATGGCAATGACCAGGGCAACAGACAGGCAGCCGGACGGAGGCCGAGGCACAGAAGTGCTTAATTTCAAAGCACCGCAGAGTGGACGATCAGTGCCTTAATCGTCCACAGGTGAAAGCGTACTGTTTACTTTGTAGGACTCAGATACTGGACGTTTTGGGATAAGAAGTATCAAGCCTGTTGTTTTTTTTTTTTCCTTGCAAAATAAAATTATACTGTGGAAAAGATTTGAAATAGTTACTTCAAAGAGGGCAGCATCTCAATTACTCGGTTTACTGACATGATTATCCTTCTGGAAAGGCTGTAGAGAAAAGAAATAGTCAACTTTCAAGCACATCCAAAATGCCCTCTCAGCAGACTGGCCCCTGACACCCCTCGGGTGGCCTGCAGTTCTGACCTGAGGAGCAGCCCCTGAGTGGGGATGAGGGGGCAGTCACCCAAAGGGGGCCATGGGGAGTGGTGGGTGGCAGCCACACCCAGGCGTCAGTCACAGCAGGCAGTAGGGGAGTGCCCTTTGATTTTAGGAATTTTTAGTTCAAACTAGTGTTTTTGAGCAAGAAAATGAAAAAGAAAGCCCCTTTCTCCCCAGCTCTCATAAACAGCTAGAGGTTGGATTATTCCCTATCGCCTCTGTTTCTAGAACCCACAGAAACTCGGAAGCTTAAAACTATGCAAATTTATTACCTTACGTTCTGGAGGTCAGCAGTCTGAAATGAGCCTCACTAGGTCAAAACGGCAGCAGGGAAGCTCCTGTGAATCCTGTTTCCTTGCTTTTTCCAGCTTCTAGAGGCCTCCCTGTATTTGGTGGTTCTGGTCCACCTTCATCTTCAAAGCCAGCCATGGTCGGGCAAGTCTTTCTCACATCCAATCACTCCAGCACTGATTCTCCTTCCTCCCTCTCTCACTTGTGATTACATTGGGCTCCCCTGGACAATCCAGATTACTTTCTTTGTCTTAAAGTCAGTTGACTTGAAGCAATCAGCAGCCTTAATTCCATCTGCTGCCTTTAATTCTCTCTTGCCACAGAACAACTTAACAGATTCCCAGGATGAGGGTGTGGGTATCATTTGTTCTTGTTTAGTCTCTAAGTCTCATGTCTGACTCCTTTGTGACCCCCATGGACTACAGCCTGCCAGGCTTCTCTGTCCATGAAATTTTCCAGGCAAGAGTACTGGAGTGGGTTGTCATTTCCTTCTCCAGGTGATCTTCCTGACCCAGGGATTTAACCCGCATCTCCTGCATTAGCAGGCAGATTCTTTACCACTGGGCCACCAGGGAAGCTCTGTGGACATCTGGGTAGAGGGGTGAGTGGGCATTATTCTGCCTATCACAGTTATCCAGCACGTGATTTAGCAAAAATTCTATTCATAAGAAGAGCATGTGATAAGAGCAGTGATGGGAAGTAACTCTCAAATATTACGAGACTTGTTGAAACAAAGCCTTTGTTATTTGGCAGAGCACAAAGGCAAGAATAAACAAGATAAAGGAATCAGTTCAAAGGGAGAGAAAGCTCAGGTGACTACTTTGTCCTAACGTGGGCTTTTTAACGTGTTTTATAATCAGAGTCACGGGCTTCCCCAGTGGCTCAGCAGTAAAGAATATGCCTGCAATACAGGTGATGTAGGAGACATGGGTTCTATCCCTGGGTTGAGAAGATCCCTTGGAAAAGGGTATGGCACCCCACTCCAGTATTCTTGCTGGGAAAATCTCATGGACCAAGGAGCCTGGACGGCTAAGGTCCACAGGGTCACAAAGAGTTGGACACAACTGAATCGACTGAGCATGCATGCTTGCATAATCAGAGTCACAGTTTTCAGATTTAAGCATTAACAAATGACTCACAGGCTTCTGTTTCGTGTCCAGTTCCTTGGCCTCTCCTGTCCGGGTACTCTCTGCATGAATAAGTAATTAAACCCCCTTGTTTCTAGGTTTGCTAAGCTTTGAAATTACTCTTCCACAAAAATATTTTCCCTCACTTTTCAGGGAAAGAGGAGAAAAGGTCAGTGCATCATTTTCTGGCCACCTCTGCCATCATAAAGCTGCAATGGCTGTTGTATTTTCAGCCTGTTTTTTCTATCTGAAGGAATTAGACACTAGATTCTGATAAAGTAGTTTCTTCTTGGGGCACTTGCTACAAACATTTGTTGACACGGCTTTTCTTACAGAGTTGCCTGTTTGAAATTACAAAGAGTGGCAGGTGTAGAAAACTGTGGATTATCATACTGAGTCTTAGTTCTGTTATTAAAGCACTTCCTCCGAATTATTAGTGTAGAAGGAGAGTAAGACAGGACAGTTTAATGTGTGGATGTGGAAGCATAATGGATGGGCACCTTTCTTCCCCACCTTTGGTGCTGGTAGATCTCTGGGACAGAAGGGAGAACTAGAACGGACTCTATGCAGAGGGAAACAGGGGACAAAACAGAAATCTGAATGGAAACCTGGCTTCCAAGTTTTTTATTATTATAGATTATCCAGAAATGTCTCAGAACACTGGAGCAAGTGCATTGTGCTCGTTCACTGGAGATCCATTATAAGCCCAAGAAAGAAGTTAGAGCAAAATTCAAAAACGATTTTAACTGTAGAAGAAAGGCCAGGAAACTGAAGTTGGAATAGCTTCTTAGATCTATATTATCATGTCAGAATTGGGCTTTTTCTCAATGAAACTTTTTAACACCTCAGACAAAATTTATTTCGACAAGCACCAGCGGAGGTCTGCTTTTCTAAGGCATCCATCATCAGCCAAGGCACGAATGACAAGCTCTGGCCACAAAGGAGCAGAAGATCTCATGAGGAGGATAAGACACATAGAACAGGTAATAGTATGAAACACCATTTGAAAATTTTTATTCTGGAAACTTCCAAACATACACAATATAGAGAGAAAGACATTACCAGCCTCCATGTACCCATTCCTTGCTCCAGTGATCGTCAATATATGGCCAACCTGGTCTCATTCATCCTTCTCTCCACCCTGATACCTGCTGGATTATTTAAAAACCAATCCTATACATTGCTCGTGTATGGCATTTACACTAAGTAATGTAGATAGAGCTAAAGGAGTTCAGGGAAGATGGAGGATGTAGAAATCTTTATGAAAAAAGTATGACTTGATTTAGTTCTTGGGTGATGAGTTACATTGCACAGAGTTAAGCACAGAGGAGGCATGGGGAGGTGAGAGAGAAAAATATGAATAGAAGAAGGAGCATTAAAAAAAAAAAAAAAAGGAATGGGGATTTCCCTAGCAGTCCAGGATTAAGACTCCGCACTCCTAAGGCAGGGAGCACAGATTTGATCTCTGGTCAGGGAACTAAGATCCTGCCAGCTACAAGGTGAGACCGAAAAAAAAAAAAGGAATGAAGTACAAATGCATGCTATAATGTGGATGAACCTGGAAAACAATATGCCAAGTGAAAGAAACCAGACAAAACGATCACATATTGTATGATTCTATTAGATGAAATACCCAGAATAGGCAAACCCATAGAAAGAACACAGATGATTGCCGGGGATGTAGGGAGGTAAGAATGGGGAGTAACTGCTCAATGAGTATGGGTTATACTTTGGTGGCAAAAAAGTCTGGAAACTAGATTGAGATGGTGGTTGCACAACATTGTGAATGTCCTAGAAGTAAATTGTTCACTTTAGAATGGTTAATATTGTATTTTGAGACTTTCACTCCGATTACAAAAAGAATAAATGAACATAAATGATTAACACCCTTTGTGAGGTGTTCCAGGCACAAAGCGACAAACCAAGGATAAAAGGGCACCATTCTGGGGGCTTGCAGTCCTGCTGGAGGCAGCAACCAGGTGAAGGAGCACGGGAAGATGCTACAGCAGAAATGTGTCGAGGTGCGCAGGAAGGACATGAAGAAAGGGGCTGTTCAGTTCCTTCTGGGGAGCACTGTCCAGGACAAATATGAGTCAAGTATGTAACGTTAAATTTTCCTGGCAGGCACGTTAAAAAACACATAAAGTGAAACAACTGAAATACTCTTAATGCTATGCTTCATTTGACTCAATATCTCTAAAACATCATTCAAGCATGTAATCAATGTGTAAAATTATTACTGAGGCATTGTATATATGTTTGGCATATATTTTTTCATGTGGTATCTTTGAAGTCCAGTGTGTATTTCACACTTATGTGTCAGTTTAGACCGGCACATTGCAAGTGCCCGCTGGCCACACGCGCCAGTGGCTGCTGTGTCACACAGAGCAGCTTCAGAGGGACAGGAAGAGCTTCCAGGCTGGCGGGGGAGAGTGATCTGGAGCTTATGCTGCTCCAGGCAGACCAAGTTGGGGTTAGGGGTCATGGCCCAATAGGAGCTGAGGTCTGCAAGCTATGAGGGTGCTAACCCATAGCCAGGGCAGAGGGCGGAGCCTGATTTTGATGGAAAGGGAGTATAATAGGGAGGATGTTTTAACGTACATCTGGTATTTTTTCCTCTGATTTCTCAGGAATGGAGATAAAGAAGAAACAGAGGTCGAGTTCCCACTACACATAATTGATTTAACGACCACTCCCCACACCCGACTGCACGTCTCCATCGTTGTTTTTCAAAGTGGAAATAAGTCTTGCAAAACTTGGTTGTGAAACTTTTTCATCTCAACTTAGTCATCAGTGCCTTGCTAAAGGTAAAGTTTTTGTTAGACAACAGGGAAATCTCTCAAGGCACCTGATTTCAGGAGTGTAAGGTATGTTCCCATAACCTTTCTCAACTTCAAGGTTATTTTGAAATAATTCAAACATACAGGAGAGTTACAAGAACAGTATGAGAACTCCTGTGTAATCTTTATCCAGATTTACCATGTTTCACATTTTGCCAACTTTGCACACTATCTAGTTTACATATATTTGGGTATATATACATACCTATTGTTTTCTATGAACCAAACTTGCAGACACCACACTCCATTCTTATTTTCTTCAACTGATACTTTCTAAGGATAAAGGCATTCTGTTAACACAAGTACAATGCAGTTGTTAAAAGCAGGAAGTTTAACATCAGTGTACTACTACTATCTAATCCCTAGTTTATTTTCAAATTTTTCTTCCTATCCCAACAGCAACCCCTGCCCTCTCCTCCTGACTTTGGATACAGTCCAAGATCATGGCTGCATTGTGTTTAGTTTTTATGCCTCTTTAGTATTTTATCTTTTAAGACATTAATATTTTTGAATATTGGCCAATGTTCTATAGAATGCCCCTCATTTTGGAGTTATCTCATGCTTCCTCCTGCTTAGATTCAGGCTCTGCATTTTGAGTTGTTGTTGTTGTCCAGTCATGTCTAACTTTTTGACCCCTTGGACAGCAGCACACCAGGCCTCCCTATCCCTCACCATCTCCCAGAGGTCCCCCAAGTTCATGTCCATTGAATTGTGATGCCATCCAACCATCTCATCTTCTGCTGCCCTCTTCTCATTTTGCTTTCAATCTTTCCCAGCATCAGGGTCTTTTCCAATGAGTCAGTTCTTTGCATCAGGTGGCCAATCCCGTATGATTGATGGGTTTGATCTCCTTGCTGTCCAAAGGACTCTCAAGAGTAATCTCCAGCACTGTTCAAAAGTGTCTTCTTCAGTGCTCAGTCTTCATCATGGTCCAACTCTCACATCCATATGCGACTACTGGAAAGACCAGAGTTTTGACTACATGGACCTTTGTTGGCAAAGTGATGCCTTTGCTTCTTAATATGCTATCTAGGTTTGTCATAGCCTTTCTTTCAAGAAGCAAGAGTTTTCTAATTTCATGACTATAATCACCATCTGCAGTGATTTTGGAGCCCAAGAAAAGGAAATCTGTCACTGCGTCCACTTTTTCCCCTTCTACTTGCCATGAAGTGATGGGACTGGATGCCATGATCTTAGTTTTCTGAATGTTGAATTTTAATGCAGCTTTTTCACTCTCCTCCTTTATCCTCATAAAGAGCCTTTAGAGCCTAAAGAGGCTCTTTAGTTCCTCTTTGCTTTTTGACATTAGAGTGGTATCATCTGCATATCTGAGGTTGTTGATATTTCTCCTGGCAATCTAGATTCCAGCTTGTGATTCATCCAGCCCAGTATTTCACATATAAGTGAAATAAACAGAGTGACAATATATAGCCTTGCCGTACTCTGTTAAGTACTCTACATTTTAAGTACTGTGTAAGTAACATTACTTCCTTTTTATTGTATCACATCTTCCAATAACTTTTGAACTTTCTATTCATTAAATTGAAAAGGCTATTACTGAAAAGCAAGTGTACAAACACTTAGCACAGGACAAGGCACAGAGCAGGCTCTGGAGCACTCTTGTTGATTTAGGTTTGGAGACTTTATGTCAGTAAAAGAGGGCTATTACAGTTCTCAAATGAAATTTATAAAACTGAAGCTTCCTTCACATAAAAAGTGGCAAGCTTCTGATTTATTATATATGGGAAAGTTCTGAAAATGTTTAGAATGTGGTTCCATTGAAGACATTTACATAAGTGGAATGAAACTAACCTCATCTCACGCACTTTCTCTTGTAAGAACAGATCAGTTTTTATAAGGAGGCTACATTCCAACTTGCTCTCTCTTTTTTGGTGATGGTCTCTGCAAATAAATCAGACAGATGAAGGGCTGACTTCATTAGATGTGGTTCACTCATATCCCTCTTTCCTGGGAGAACAGGGACACTGAACTATCAAATTCAGTGGTGTGTGAATTAATATCAGTAAAAGGCAGAGAATAATGCAAGACTATGACATGACTTATCATGCATCTTCTATTCAGAATTTCCTTCCAAACACAGATCACAACATGTTATAGAACTGGGTGCTGTACCATCTGACCAACTTGCTCTCTTTACCTTCAGAATTTTCTTAGTTCAGTGGGTTTGGACAATAACTTTCTCGCACATTTACTTTTCTTTTATTAATCATGGCAATTCTAAAGCTTATATAGCTTTAGAGCTAAATGGTATATATTCACTAATCCTTTACATGAAATGACTGAAAATGACACAAATGTTTTGCTCAATACCTTGAACTAAACACAGAAATGCAAAAGAAACCCAGTTCAGTGAAGAGTGTGCCAAGCTGCACGCTCTGCTCCTGAGCTGAGATCTATGAGCAGAGTCAGCTTTAGGTTCCAGCACCACGGGCCTCATCCCCTACTTCTTCCAGGGATACACATGGAAGCTGACATCAACTCTGAAGAATCCCCTTTCTTTTCATTCATTTGCCAGAGCAAAACTTCTATTACAGTTTTTGAGTGTGTGTATGTGTGTTGGGGGTTCCAATAATAACAGGTCATAAAAAGTGTAATGTTTGACTTGAAGCAGAGAAAGCAACTCCATAGCCATATTTGAATTTTTGGGAGAAGTTTGGATCAACTGTGGTTCATGGCAGGAGTCAATACTTTAGAGTTGAAATTTTTAAATATGTTTTGCTGTTTTT
Organism: Aepyceros melampus; assembly: GCA_006408695.1. Lineage (NCBI taxonomy): Eukaryota > Metazoa > Chordata > Mammalia > Artiodactyla > Bovidae > Aepyceros > Aepyceros melampus. The sequence continues at coordinate 78,466 of SJXQ01000157.1, forward strand.
CTTTTGGCCATTTCTGACATTGGAAACATTTATCTATAGAGTTAAGGCTATGCACTGAACTGGCCAAGAAGTTGCCTTTGTGAAAACAATGTTATTTTCCTATGTACAAATTTGTAATTACTCACCACTGCCCCTCATCCCCCGAAGTTTCTGTGGGGGACAACTGAGTAGATTGGCTCATTTATGTTCATGGCTGGGTCTTACAGACAGGTGTGACTATCAGAATAGGATGGGACAAGAGTAGGGGGACAGTCCCACAAAATCAGACTGAAAAAAAGTTGGAAACATTGATATACAGCAAGCAGAGCAGCCAAAAAAATTTTTTTAATATATAAAACCCACATCATAACATTCTCTTTACAGAGTTGACATTTTGAGATTTCTAGGTTTAAAAGTTATATTACTTTGCTTGTTATTACTTGTCCTCATTTGAGTGTGCCTTCATTTGCTCAATTGAGTGTACAGAGGTTCATAAACAGAACGTGAAACATGTGAGGCTGGAGAATCAAAGGGGCCACCTGTTGTGGCATGCTCCCAGAGCCAGCGGCTCTGACTCCGGGGGCCGGGATCACATGCTGAGCACCGGCTTTGTGTCTCCTTGGAACCTGTGTGTTCACATCCTGGCCCTTCTTTTCTACATGCAACAGCATGCTTTGGTTGAAAGCCACTACGATCCTTCTGTTTAACCATTGCAAAACAGAAGCCCTGTGATCCTGGTGGACCCGCTGTTATGCACATAAGAGTTCTGACTAGAAGAGAGCAGGCTGTGGGATGCCATTCGGTTTATGACCTCACTCCATGTGACTCTGTGCAGTTATAGAAGGGTCCTGACTGTGGACCACTAAATTTCATCAGAAAAGACCATGTAGAACTTATAAAAGCGATTCAGCTAACTTCAGTGCTTCTACAGCTTAAAAACCATTTGAAACAACTTAGAAAAGTTATTCTCTTTTAAAATGAGTTATCAGTGGTAGGAAGGGTTGGAATCAAGCTACCACTTGGTCCCACTCAGAAAAAAATAGTTCAAATTTTGGGCTGCCTTTCCAAGGTCAAAGATCAGCCTCATCATTAGTTAACTGTTAGGCAGCCACTAGTCATTGTCACTTATTCCTCATTTTCTGATGCCACTTGAGTTTTGGGTGGAGATCTCTAGCTCTGAAGGGGGCGGGGGTCCAGCCCCTGGCCTAAGTGGTCACACGATCCACTTCTGGCTAATAGCAAGGGCACAAGTCTCAGGGATGGGGCATCTCAGGCAATATTTTCTTCTCTTAAAAGACAGGGTATACTGGGTCATTTCTTTACTCACGTTGCTGCCAGTTTTCTGCCTTTGAACATGGTCACATGAAGAAACTCTCTGAGGAGCTGTCTCTATTCTCTTGCAACCCTGAGAGGACAGGGCAAGAGAGCTTGAGCTGTTGAATTGATGCCAGTCTTATCTCTGGCTCCCTTGTTATATTAGAATAAAAAACCCTATCAATAGGGTATTCCATTACTTGAAGCCAAAAATAGCCCTTGGTGTTATTAAATAACACTAGGTGTTAAATGCCCTAGGTGTTAAATAGCACTGGTTACCTGCAAGGCTCTGTGCTAAGACATCAGGGAAATAAAAGATCTATTGGATATGACTTCTATCCTTAAAGGGCGTGCAATCTAGTTGGCAGATGAAGGGCCAGAGAGTCAATACTTCAGGCTTTGTGAGTTGTAGAGTCTCCATCACAACTACTGAGCTCTGCAGCTAGTGAAAAAGCAGGTGTAGATGAGATGGAAATGAGCAAGTTTGACTGGGTTCCAACAGGACTTTATTTATGGACACTGATATTTCATAGGTTGTTTAAGTGTCACAAAATATTCTTGTTTTTCCCTTAAACCATTAAAAAATGTAAAAATCTTGTTTAGCATGCTGTACCAACTGTGAGATAGGCTAGACTTGGTTCATGGGCCCAAGATTACTGACCTTTGTTCTGGACAAAGGAAAAGCCTTGAAAAAAAGACTGTATTCATAGGAAGGGAGAGTTGAAAGTTTTATTCTACCACTTTTATTTTTAAACAAAAGTGATCTCTTGGCAATTGAGAAAGGCAGATCAAGACTGGGGGAGGACTGGAAAACCAAGGTGAACGGAAAAAGTGTTCAAGGACCTTCATGCTTTTGAGGTTTAAGAAGTTCTCTACTCCCCCAGGTTCCTGAGATATTCACCCACACTTACTTCTATTCATCCCATTGTTTCAGCTTTCAGATACTGGTCTTTAATCAATCTAGAGTTTACTTGGGACATAGTGGTAGGTGGGGATCCAATTTTACTTTCATTCATGTAGTAGCACAATTTCCTAGGATCATCTCCTGAGAAGCCCTCTTTAACCTGGTTCGTTGGAGGCAACTTGTGTGTCTGCCACCTGGGGACTAGGAGAGTCAGATGTATAGATGGGCATTCTAGGACACCAGGCAGCAGGGAGAAGAGAAGCCTAGAAGTCCTCACAGCAGCATGGACCTGAAGACTGTAGGGGGAGCTGACACGCAACACACATATAACAGGTGCATTTACCACTGTCACACAGCCTTTCACAAAGCCCCAAACAGAGAGTCACCTTCAACCCAGAATGCTGGGGTCAGGGGTGGGTAGTGGAATGGGAGGGAGGAGAGTGAATAGAAGAGTAAGTAAAATATAAAACAAGGGAATACACTTCTGTGTAGACTAATGAGAATGTGCTTCAAACAGAGGAATAAAATTAGCTCAACTCTTCATCTAGCTTAAGTTAATGAGGATCTTGAAAAACCAGATCTGTTTCATGTTGTGACCTGGGGTTTCCTGATCATTCCTGCCTTCTGAGGGATAGCCTGCAGACTTATCCTGCCATAGAAAGGAACATTCCTCTGAGGGGGAGTGGCAGATTACTTGATGAGTGAAAAAAATGCCAGAGGTTTTGTCAAGCGTGGGAAAGTGTGAGAAAGGATGAGAGCAGGGCTGTAGGAAGACCATTTTGGCAGAGTTGTGAGGCAAGATCAGAGTTAATTGGCCTCCATCCAGAATGACAATGGCAATGACAATGATTGTTTTCCATATACTGGACAATAGTTTTCATTCTTCACAAAAACTTGCCAAGATGAGGTGGTAAGAGAATAGTTATTCTCATTGTTCTGATTTTTCAGATGAAGGCACTGAGGCACAGAGAGGTGAGGTAATTTGCCCAAGGTCACACAGTAAGTGCTGGAACTGAGAGTTGGACATCTGCAGTCTGATTCTGGACTCAGCCACTGAACCCTCTTACAGGGCTGAAGTTTTCACTAGATATTGAAAGTACCCGATAAAGCTATATCACTGGTACTACTCTACTTCTGCTTGAGTGGTATTACTAGTTTAACTATAAAAGGTTGAATATTTTCAAAATATGGGGGCATTCCGTATTGCAGGGAGCAATATGTAGATTTTTTTTTTTGCCTTAAAATCTTTCAGGAGTATTTGTTCTGTGGTTTTATTTCTCAGTAAACTCGTATGCCACCACCTATTTTTAAATAAAAAATATTGAGAGCCATATTCTTGGCTGGTGCCACTAAATATACTGTGAAGTGTTCTTCCTGAATGTGGATGTTGAGAATGACATAGGTGAGGAGTGGTTTTGATGGAGGTACAACTCTGACAAATTAACTGGTTAACAAACCTTTTAATCTCTAATTTTTATTATTTGTAACTTAATCAGTGGGAAGGATCTTGGCATGCCATCATTAGTCTCAAAAACAAATGATTGCATTTTGTATAACCAAACAGATGAAAATACTGTCAGTGAGCAGAATATAATGAAGAGAAAAGAAAACGATTAGAATAATGTCAATGAGCTGAAGAAAAGGGAAAGTTAAAGATTTTTGTATTCAGAGCTGTCCAGTGTTAAACTGATCTTTCAGGCCAATGTTTTGGAGTGTGTTCAAACCAAGAAAAAAGCGACATTCTTCATTAGCCGGAGATAACAAGAGGCATTTTCAGTGGGATTTAATGCTGGGTAGAGAGACTGCAGCAAGCATGGAAATAACTGAGTCTGAACTCATTGAACTGATTTGTGCTGTTTACTGATGTTCAAAAATAAAAAGACCCCTTTGATTCAAGTTTCTGCCCCCAAATCCTTTCATCAAGTGTGCAAGGAATTGGCATGACACTCAAGGCCACAAAGAGCGACACCATGAAAAAGAGACTCGTAAAGGAAGTGGACTTTTCTGGCAGGAACACGCCACGGCCTGTGAAAGGGAACACTGAATGTCTGTGGGGCCAGGCTGGGGGCCACAGCTGTCAGATGGGGCCTGAGCGGAACACATGGCTTCTGCCTAAGGAACTGGGTTTCTGAGAAAGAATTAAGGCTCGGCTGAGGTGGTGGAGGAGACCTCAGAATGGTGAAAAAGACAGCTGGGGTTGGCACCAGGAGAGCATACCAGGGCCCCTGAAAGGCAGCGAATAAGGGCCACTATTCAACAACATTTCAGCCCTGTGGGGCTCAACCAGACCTGCTGAGAGGAGGTCCCCCTGGGGTGGCTCACACTGGAGTCTAGGACACACAGAGCTGGGCTTTGGAGGCTTAATCCAGCTTTTAAGAGGAGATTATAAAAACATGCTGTGCTAGGTACATCTTTCAGAAATACAGCTGGCCCTTAAGGGATACCTTTGTGAGACAAATGAAAGGAATAATTAGGAACATCAACATGAACAAGGAAGAGGAGCAGGAGAGGCAGGAGGAAGAGGAGGGAAGGGGGCTTTAAGATGGAATTCTTTCTCTATACACACCTACCTATATGTATATATATTTACATTTTAATATGGAAATTATCAGACATATCTAAAAGCAGAATGGTATAAAGACTCGCTGTACATCCATCACCTGGATCTACTGATTGCTAACATTTTAGTGTATTTTCTTCATATATTTTGAACGATTTATTTTTTATCATTATTTTAAAATAAATCCCAGATACTTTCTGCATATTTCCATATGTGTTATTAAAAAGAATACTTTTTTTCAAGGTTGAAATTGCTTTTATTGGGCCCAGCACTGTAAGCCCACCACAGCTGGGTTAGTGTTCTGCCCTAAGAGACAGCTGAAGCCTGACACCTCTGCCCTCCACCTGCCCCGCCCCACACAACCCTATCTGGGTTAGTGGAACATGCAAAACTAAGAGTTTGGAGGCAGGGGAAAAAGCCACCAGGACCTGGGGCTGGATAGAACAGGTACGTGTGGCAACAGACCAGGCTGCCTTGGTCAGCACAGACCACCCAGGTGGCGTCATCGGGCCCAACACCGGGCCTAAGGCTCCCTGGGAGAGGCAGGCAGGTAGCACCCCAGGGTAAAAAGAATGTTTTTTTTTTAACTCCAAATTATAACAGTTCTAATTTATTAATTCCTTAATATCACTTCATACTTAGTCCACTGTAGTTATCTGCTGCAGTGTAACAACTCCAACTTAGTAAAACAGCACAAATTCATTATCTCCCAGAATCCATGGATATGGAGGGCCAAATGTATTATTAAGTAAAACAATGGTAGTTAGTACTATAGCAAACACATACACATTCTGTGACAGGTACTGTTTTAAACAATACTTTACAAACCTTAACTCACTTAAGATCTCATAACAACCTTACTTAGGCAAATTCTATCACTATTCCCACTTTGTAAGTGATAAAATTGAGGCACGGGAGGTCAAGTAATTTTTCCAATGTCACACAGCTAATGTAAGAAAGTGAAAGTCACTCAGTCGTGTCCAAACTCTTTGCGACACCAACAACTGTAGCCTGCCAGGCTCCTTTGTCCGTGGAATTATTCAGGCAAGAATACTGGAGTGGGTAGCCCTTCCCTTCTCCAAGGGATCTTCCCAAACCAGGATTGAACCCAGGTCTCCCATGTTGCAGGCAAATTCTTTACTGTCTAAGCCACCAGGGAAGCCCAAGAATACTGGACTGAGTGGCCTATCCCTTCTCCAGGGAATCTTCCTGACTCAGGAATCTAACTGGGGTCTCCTGCACTGCAGGTGGATTCTTTACATGAGGGAAGCTCAGTAAATGATAGAGGTATGATATGAACCCAAGCAGACTGGGTTCAAGATCCAGACTGAACCCAAACCCAGAATCTGCGCTTGTGCCACTACATCATGCTGCAGTTTCTTCCCTGCCTACTATACATCTCTACCAGTATATCTTAAAGATACTTTACAATTATCATGTACAAAACTGAACTCCTTACTTTCCCTCTCAAACCAACTGCTTTCACAGCATGATGGATATTGTGGATTTGCTTGTTCAGTGTCTTTCCCAAGCTCCTTTTAAAGTGCCTTCCAATACTGCAGAAGCTAGAAAGCTAAAAACTGCATTTCCCAGACTTTCTTGAAGCTAAATTTTGAGAGGTCAGTTAGGTTTCTACAATCAGATGCAAGACCTGAATTTGGAACTGATGTGAGGAGAGGCAGGACACATGCGATCTATTTACTAAGGAGGAGCCCAGCACAAGAGGCACAGCTCTGAGGCAGCGGAAGTTTGGGTGGCTTCCTAGTTTAGTCAGAGGCAGCTTGCTGACTGTGGCAACTATGGTCACGAGACTGAGAGCTGTTCCTTGAAGCTCAGTATAGAGCCTATATTGTTTGCCCTTGTAATGATCCCATACGTCATTTTGCACCTTGAAATATGTTTTTCTGTGTAAACTAGAGTGGACTTTTCTGTTAGAGTAGACTTTGTTCTCTGCAACTGAACCTTGACTGATGATGATAGTCTGCCTTCCCTCAGCAGCTGTTCCACTTTCCTGGGTGTGTGTTAGTTATGTAACTGCACACATAAGTATGAGCAATATACTATTTATTATGTCTCAATAAAGCTATTAAATTAAAATGAAAATGTGATCTATTTGAGCTAGCTTTTATATGTGAGACAAGACACAAAGTTTATCATTTGCATGTAAATATCTAATTGTTCCAACACTATTTGTTCAAAGACTGTCCTATCTCTACTGAACTGCCTTCAGATATTTATCAAAAATCAACTGGCCATCTCTGCTTAAGAACCTGGTAGTAAATGGCCCTTTGAAGCCACTGTGGTGCATCCTAGGGGCATTACTGGGGACTTTATTGAAGGCATCACGTGTCCACTAGAACCTCTGCTGATCTCAGCACATGGTATGCTTAGCCTTGTCCCAAGCAGTGCTTGTTTGTGTTCTCCTTTTAGGAAAAAAATCAGGGTCACAATGGGCTCATCACTTGTTACTGATTCACTGTCTTGCTGTAAGGAAGCCAAGAGGCCACTCCACCACCACCGTTAGCAACCGCAGAGCCTGTTCTCAATACATTTTGGTGACAGATCTCACTCTTGGCTCCATTTTAGCTTTCCTGCTCTCACTTTATCACTTTCCTTTTGCTTTGGTTTCCTCACTTACTTGTTTAAACTTTTAATCTTATTATGTGTATTTTTGTAAGTCATCTCATATCCTTTCTGGAAAAGGTTTTACTTCAATAAATAAATGACAGTTGTTAAACTAAACTAAATCCACCAAAATCGAGCACCTTCTTCCCATAAAATTTCTATAAAATATGAAGAGTTTTGCAGGACCTACTCATTTCAGCAGTATCATTCACAGGGGCATTCTGGCACAACAGTGAGTGTGGGCAGTCCCGTGGAGTCATGGGATTTGCTCTGCGAGGGCCTGAACATGGTACTGAAATGCCTTCAGGCTAGCAAGTCCTGTGACCCCAAATCAGCTGTCTGGGGCTCCTGGGGAAGAGATTACTATTCCTTCTTCGTCTTTCTCAAAAGTAAAATAAACCCAAGTGAAATCACTGGCCACCGAACAGATAAATCCCTGGTGTTGCCTCTGATACCTAAATGCAGCACAATTAGTTCTGTCTGTGGATTCTGCTTTGCTGCACCATCTATGCAGGAAACGGGGAACACAGAGAGCCAACCACTAAATTAACTTACCTTGGCTGTTTGGAATATTGCAGGAAGGAGGATGGATGAGGGTCAGGTATCATATTTCTGAACTCATAATGTTTCAGGCAGCACAAGACAGCAGGGTCTTCTCAACTTTGGTCACCTTGTACTACCTTCCTGGTTTCTGTCATATTTGTGTACTTTTTATTGTAGCTTTTACTTAATATTTATCTTTGTTTCTATTAGTGACACCTTAATCTCATCCTAAGCAATAGTACCTGTAGATTCACAAACTAATATTTTTTCTATTAATATCAGCAGAAAAATGATCCACTGTAGCTAAAGGAAAGTAATCTATTGTAAAATAAATACTGGAAACCACTTGAAATTTTAAAATATGTTTACATACCTCCCAAAGTCATCTCAGGCACCTCTAGTGATAGACATGCCACACTCTGGGACCCTCAGAGGAGAAACTATCCTGGGTCTCATAGGACAGCATAGAAGTGTTGGTTCCAGTAGAACTGGGGAGACTAGAGATTCTGTCTTTTAAAAGAGCCATATATACATACATGCATTATTATAGACTGAGACATTGAATATCATAAATGTAACTGATCACTCCCCAAATTAATATGGGGCTTCCCTGGTAGCTCAGAAGGTAAAGCGTCTGCCTGCAATGCGGGAGACCTGGGTTCGATCCCTGGGTCAGGAAGATATCCTGGAGAAGGAAATGGCAACCCATTCCAGTACTCTTGCCTGGAAAATTCCATGGATGTAGGAGCCTGGTAGGCTATAGTTCGTGGGGTCGCAAAGAGTCAGACACAACTGGGCAACTTCACTTTCACTTTCCAAATTAATCAAATCAGCAAACAACTGTATACTGACCCACTCCCCCCACCTTTTTTTTTTTTGCCATATTATGCAGTATACTTAGTTTCCCAACCAGACATCAGCCCCATGCTCCCTGCACTGGAGGGCTTCCCTAGTAGCTCAGTTAGGGATGCACGGTAACTCCCTTGATTTACCTTCTTAATTAGGTAATGGAAATAGGCCAGTTGGGATTTCTTCTGCTTCAAGCCTTATTTTCTCAGTAAAAATTTTGTTTCAAGTTGAATAACATTCTTCTTGAGCTCTTTCTTCTAAATTTCATGAGTAAATAGGAATTAGGGACCCATGCAGAGATAAAATACTACCTTCACACGATAAAGAATCACTTATGTACACAGATCTAGAAGAAAAAATCAGGCTTTGGGCAAACCAAAAAAACCACGAGGTAGGGACCATAACTTGTACACCATTCCTGACTGTTTCGAAGTTATGATAAAACTGAGTCCTTAAAGCAAATGTATCTACTAATGCCAATAGTGCCGCATTTGTAATACCCTTTAGAACAATGTGAAAAGAGAAAGGGTTAGTCGCTCAGTTGTCTCTGACTCTTTGCAACCCCAAGGATGGTAGCCCGCCAGGCTCCCCTGTCCATGGAATTTTCCAGGGAAGAATACTGGAGTGGGTTGCCATTTCCTCCTCCAGGGGATCTTCCCAACCCAGGGATCAAACTAGGGTCTCCGGCATTGCACGCAGACTGTTTACTGAATGCTGGCAGTTACAAGTTCCCTCTATATTTTATGAGTAGTTACTTGTTCATTCGGGCTTCCTTGGTGGCCCAGTTGTAAAGAATCCACCTAGCAATGTAGGAGACACAGGTTCGATTCCTGGGTCAGGAAATTCCCCTGGAGAAGGAAATGGAAATCCACTCCAGTATTCTTGCCTAGAGAATCCCATAGACAGAGGAGCCTGGCTGGCTACAGTCCAGGGGGTCACAAGAGTCAGTCACAACTTAGCAACTAAACAACAACTTGTTCATTCAGTTTACCAAGTACCAGTAAAAGAAAGTTTTATTTATAAAATATCAGCAAATGTTGAGACCTGAAGGAAGACTATATTCCAAAGTGGACTGGGAGCTTTCCTGGGAGCCCCTGTGGAGTTGAGAATGCTGATGGAGAAGAGCAGGGGTAGGAGAGGGGACAGTTTCAGTCTGTGTTTTCACTCCTTGCTGGGCATGGCAGGGAAGAGGAGGAAGAGGACTTCTGTTCTAAGGACTGGAAAGGGGGTTGGTGGTGTGTTGTCATGGAACTGAGAATGTGGAAGCTCAAGAGAAAAAAACGGGGAAAAAATGTTCTGCAAGTTAAAGAAGAGAAAGCTTATTTATCAGCAATGAAAGCAGGACAGAAATTGTAACTAGGTAGTACCTAGAGATCTGGAGGGTGTTAGAGCCGAGTTCTAGGACTTCTAAACAGAAGTTAGCCCAGAGAGGTTTGTAAAGACACTATTTTTGTAATGACATTATTTTTACAAATGTCATTCGTAAAGACATTATTTTAAAAATATCAGGCATCAGAAGCAGAAAGAACACATCTCTCAGACATTCTTCTGAGAGATGCTGCATTTAGTTAGCCAGAAGTGCTGACTTATAGCTTCAGAGTGATGGATTGGCAGGACAGAGGCAGTATGGGATGGGCAAGGCCAGAACTATCCAGCAGAAGACCAAGACAAGGGCTAAGAAGTCAGGCATTGGTCTGGGGGCAATGTTACCTCTTTGAGGCTGGAGGGTTGTGATAGGAACTTTCTGTGGCTTGGGGCATTGTAGCTCTTAGACAATGGAAAAAGAAGGGAAGTTGAAAATGTCAAGGTTTTTTAACAGTTCTTGTGAATTGATAGGGTGGAAGCAGAGGCTATGAGGAAGAACAGATTAGGAGAAAGGTACCCTTCCTGCACTCCCAGGTGGCCCAGGAAGATGAGAAGGCAAGTGGGGCTTCTATAAAAAATCTAACCTTTTCTTTCTTCTAATTTTAGGGTAAACTTCATAGAGCTCATGTCTTTACAGCTGGACTATATTTGGTGAACCGAAGAGAATGAAGACAAAGTCTAGATATTGCAGACCCTGGTGTCCTCTCCCCACTTCCCTTCCTCAAAGTGGTCACAGACAATGTGACACGTTGGTGGTGTGATGGAAAGTTCCTTAAAAACACAAAAATCACAATTCAGCAGTTATGAGTTTGATGAGTTTGGTGAAGAAAGAACAGTGTAAGTATGAGAGTATATGTGGGTGGTCAAGGTACAAGAAAGTACATCCTAGCATTATTTGTTAGTAAATTGCTAGAAAAACCTAAATGTCCATCATCAAAAGAGAAGTTGAATACATTATGACACATTCATGCAACAGAATACTAGGTAACTATTAAAAAGTTACATATCTTATGTACATATGAAACTCTTTGGCCAGGATATCAGAAGAGCCTGTGTGTTCCGTGACTGATCCAGGATCAGAGGCTGTGAGAATTTTGTCGGGAATCCTGGGGTCATTTTCTTCACTGACTCTCAGAGAAGACGTAGAGTCTGGGAGCTGTGGCAGGAATGCTGTCAGATGTAAAGGTGGTCTGAAAAGAAGCCTTAACTGGTAGCAAGACCTTAGCAAGGTCAGTTTCAGTGGAATGGTGGATGGGAGGCAAATCAGAATGGGTTGAAGAGTGGGGTGAGACTGGGTCGGGGAGGGGAGCGATCAAGTGAAGCGAACATTCAGAGAAGCATGGCTGTTACAGGGAGTAGAGAGCTGGAGTGGTGGCGAGAAGATGGAGAGCATTTGCATGTTTCCCCATCCTCTCAAGCAAGGAGATGCTATAGCACGGGGGACATTTCTGGGAGACTCCAGAAAGCGGGGGAGTGGATAACTAGTGGTGTCACATAGCATGTGTGAAGCACTGAACTTGGGAGTGCAGAAGAGAATGACCAATGTCCTCTTGAATGGCTTCGAATTCTCTGTGAAGCATGAGGAAGGATCCCTCCTTCAGAGAGAAGACCAATTAGGCGACAGTGGGGAACAGCTTAGGTGGGAGCAGGTGCCCAACACCCAAGAGGAACTGTGTGGGTTCCTGGGCAGTGTCACTGAGGTTGCAGGTCGGGACTCACAGTCAGCTGTCCCTAACAGCACTCCGCCCTGCTGGTGTCATGGTCACAGAAGGCAGGCTCCCAGGGGCTCAGGGTGACCTCGCAAGCACCTGGAGGAAGGGGGTGCAGAAGAGGTACATATCTTTGAGTGACTCACTGGGGACTTCCAAGGTGGTCCAGTGGTTAAGACTCTGAGTTCCCAATGCAGGGGGCCAGCATTCAATCCCTGTTGAGGGAACTAGATCCCACACGCTGCAACTAAGACTCAGCACAGTCAAATAAATAAATCAAAATGTTAAAAAAAAAAAAAGTGACTGATTGATGGGCCCTGGGATCTAAGCTAGACAAGGAAGCACATTAGGCCAGAAGGTGCCTCAGTCACTTGGGGATAGTTCTCCCCTCCCTGACAGAATTTCATTTTCTCACCCTTTGACAGCTTTACTCATTTCTGTCTCAGGTGGAGCTTGTTAGAAGCTGCTTAGTCAGTTAGAAAGCTGGAGTTGTTTCTTAAAGCCACCTCTGTCCACTTTTGCCCCCACCAGTGAGCTGCCTAAGGTGGTACTTTCTGCCAATAAGTGATTTTTTTTTCCTTTTCATTTTGATGAGATTTAGCTTCTGTGGTCAAGAACAAAAAATAGTAAATAGGGCAGATGATATCTTCCTAACAGTTGGGAATCTTGTCTCTCTGGGTCTCTGGATTGTTTCTTTGTCTGTATGTCTTAATATTATTCATTTATCTATTTGCCTGCTCTGGGTCTTAGTTGAAGCATGTGGGGCCTAGTTCCCTGACCAGGGATGGAACCCAGGCCACCTGTATAGGAAACACGGAATCTTAGCTACTGGACCATCAGGGAAGCTCCCAGTTTCTTTGTTTTTGGAAGTAAAATAATTATTTTTCTTATTGTTAATTGATCTAACAGATATCAGTTTGTTCAAAATAATAATCCCAACAATGTATCTGATAATGTATGCTTATGCATGTATATGACATATATATGTATATGGATCTCTTGTTTTAATGAAAAAAAGCACATAAGAGCTGAAGCAATGTCCATACTGGACTGGTTGGTCCAGGGGTTCACTGGAAGGGACTTACAGAAATGCTGCTGATCAAGCTCCCAGTCTTCATGGCTCTTAGCAATGTGCATTTTCAATGATAACAAATACATCATCTACTATGCTTTGAAATGTGAATAGGTTGTCTTCTGTTTTCTGGACCTATATTGTGGGAAGGATAAATCAATAAGACATTTCAAAGAATATAGCAAACTCTATTAAAATGATAACTTTTCACTTTTAACTCGGGATTTCCATTTCTTACAAAGTACTCCCACAATACAAAGATGTATGTTCTAGAATGTCCTAGTAAAAGACTGTTGGCCCATGTATAGAGGCCTAGTTAGGTAAATTAAGGAATCGACACACAATGGAACACTATATGGCCTTTAAAAACAGTGAGTAAGCTGCTCCTGCCTTCTATGACGGCCCACATGCTGCCCATGGAATGTGCATCTCTGCTTTGTTTTCTATGGCTTGTTCTTGAATTCCTTCCTGTGTAAAGCCAAGGATTCTCACTTGGGGGCCCATCCTAGGAACTTGTCAGAGACCTGGGACATGACCATCCCCTTGGGACCAATTTTCCTGCAAGATTTACAAAGGAAGCAGAAGAAGGTGGTTTTCTCTCCCTCCTCCTTTTGTTATAAAAATGTAGCCCACTTTGTTCCTGGGGAGGAGCTCTCTTGCCTGCCTGCTTCTATCCTTCACAAGTATCCTGTATTAATAAACCTACTTCTTATATTGGAGAAGGAACTGGCAACCCACTCCAGTACTCTTGCCTGGAAAATTCCATGGATGGAGGAGCCTGGTAGGATACAGTCCATGGGGTCGCAAAGAGTCGGACACGAGTGAGACTTCACTTTCACTTCTTATATTTAAAAAAAAAAAACAACAGTAAGGTAAGCCTATATGTACTGACACAGAAGTTTCTTTGCAACATTCTGTTCAGTGTAAAGATACAAAATAGTATTATAGCATTGATAATGATAGACTATGTATAAGGAATAAAGATTGAAGAAATGTACACAAAAGTGTTAAAGACAATGTTATCAGGAATGTGGAGTGTGCTTTTCATTCTATGTATTTCTATGTGGTCTGAATTCTCTATAGTGAACAAGCATAATTTTAGTGACTAATGGAATTTTTGAACATAATTTCTCCGCTAAGCATGTTACATTAATTATTAGTCACACAATGAGTAGGTGGTGTATATTACCTATTCTACAGATAGGAGGATTAGGAAAGTTAACCAAGTCCAAGTTTAGATTCTTTACTTAAAGAGATAATCTTTTCAAACTATGTATCATAAAGTGAATATAGTCTTCCCAGGCTCAGCTTCTGTTTTTTTAGAAGCTGGCTCTTCTGGCTATTTCTCCTTTCCATTGTGACTTCACTTTCCTCTCACAACTATTAAAATTCATTTCTCTGGGAAGTTACCACACTCCTGGCTCATTAACTTCTCTGTAGCATTTTGATGTACTCACCACTGTGCTTTAGCATATATGTTACCATTTGAGCTGGTAAAGAATCCGTAGGCGGGAGACCTGGGTTCCATCCTGGGTTGGGAAGATCCCCTGGAGAACGGAAAGGCTACCAATTCCAGTATTCTGGCCTGGAGAATTCCATGGACTAGTCCATGGGGTTGCAAAGAGTCAGACATGACTGAGCGACTTTCACTTTCATTTTCTACCATTTGAATTTGCATGGTTCTATTCTCATTCACAGAATACACAGAAGAACTATACAAAAAACATCTTCACAACCCAGATAACCATAATGGTGTGATCACTCACCTAGAGCCAGACATCCTGGAGCGCAAAGTCAAGTGGGCCTTAGGAAGCATCACTACGAACAAAGCTAGTGGAGGTGATGGAATTCCAGTTGAGCTATTTCAAATCCTAAATGATGATGCTGTTGAAAGTGCTGCACTCAATATGCCAGCAAATGTGGAAAACTCAGCAGTGGCCATAGGACTAGAAAAGGTCAGTTTTCATTCCAATCCCAAAGGCAATGCCAAAGAATGCTCAAACTACCGCACAATTGCACTCATCTCACATGCTAGCAAAGAAATGCTCAAAATCCTCCAAGCCAGGTTTCGACAGTATGTGAACCATGAACTTCCAGATGTTCAAGCTCGTTTTAGAAAAGGCAGAGGAACCAGAGATCAAACTGCCAACATCTGTTGGATCATCAAAAGAGCAAAGGAGTTCCAGAAAAACATCTACTTTTGCTTTATTGACTACACCAAAGCCTTTGACTGTGTGGATCACAACAAATTGTAGAAAATTCTGAAAGAGATGGGAATACCAGACCACCTGACCTGCCTCCTGAGAAATCTGAATGCAGGTCAAGAAGGAACAGTTAGAACTGGACATGGAACAACAGACTGGTTCCAAATTGGGAATGAGTACACCAAGGCTGTATACTGTCATCCTGCTTTTTTAACTATATACAGAGTACATCATGTGAAATGCTGGGCTGGATGAAGCACACCTGGAATCAAGATTGCTAGGAGAAATATCAGTAACTCCAAATATGCAGATGACACCACCCTTATGGTAGGAAGTGAAGAAGAATTTAAAGAGCCTCTTGATGAAAGTGAAAGAGGAGAGTGAAAAAGTTGGCTTCAAGCTCAATATTCAGAAAACTAAGATCATGGCATCTGGTCCCATCACTTCACGGCAAATAGATGGGGAAACAGTGAGAGACTTTATTTTTGGGAGCTCCAAAATCACTGCAGATGGTGACTCCAGCCATGAAATTAAGACACTTGCTCCTTGGAAGAAAAGCTATGACCAACCTAGACAGCATATTAAGAAGCAGAGATATTGCTTGACCAACAAAGGTCCGTCTAGTCAAAGCTACGGTTTTTCCAGTAGTCATGTATGGATGTGAAAGTTGGACTATAAAGAAAGCTGAGCACCAAAGAACTAATGCTTTTGAACTGTGGTGTTGGATAAGACTCTTGAGAGTCCCTTGGACTGCAAGGAGATCCAACCTGTCAATCCTAAAGGAAATCAGTCTTGAATATTCATTGGAAGGACTGATGCTGAAGCTGAAACTCCAATACTTTGGCCACCTGATGCAAAGAACTGACTCATTGGAAAAGACCCTGATGCTGGGAAAGATTGAAGTGGGGAGGAGAAGGAGATGACAGAGGATGAGATGGTTGGATGGTGTCACTGACTTAATGGACATGAGTTTGAGTAAACTCTGGGAGTTGGTGATGAACAGGGAAGCCTGGTGTGCTATAGTCCATGGGGTCACAAAGAGTAGGACACCACTCAGTGATTGAACTGAACTGATTCTCATTCATCTTTGAGGATGAGCTCCAGGTGAGGAACTTGACACTTTGTTTAGAACTTATGATAATCCTTCATAGCCTGTTTCTATAACTTCTCAATAGATTTTAGGACTGAATCCTTAATGTAACACTTGTATTTGGTGGGTCCTTAATATTAATGATCACAATTCCTGTGAATTAAGCAAACCTTTTCTTACACAGCACTCTATGTTTTCTCTACTGAATTATGTATAAAAATGTCCTTCAGTTGAGTAGCTTCTGAATTAATAATTCCAGTAAAGTCATGTCTTCTTTTTTTTTCCTTAGTGTAGGGGAGGTGTGAGTCATACAGAATCACTAGGTTTCCAAATGAAAAAGTTTGATACTTACTGTGTTTACAAAATATATATATATATTTATTTATATATATATATAACTATATATATATATAATTCCTCTATTTCTCTGTTTCAGTGCTGACAGGGTTAAGTGCTGTTTACATTATAAATGATCACGTAAATAAGAATAGATTTCCAGCTGGTTGATAATATATGGTTGAGAAAAGAACCTCAAGGTAACTAGTTATCATATTGATTCTATTATCAATCATATTATCAATCATATCATATTATTATCTTCCTCATCAGGTATAAGTAGACAAACACATACTCTTTCCCAAACAAGTGAATAAAAAATAATTTCTATTTTGCTCCACAAATATCTGAATTACTTTCAGGATTTCATTAGCAACAAAAATAACATGGTCATCCACAGTTGGTTGTTCTTTAGAACAGCTGTACTCCTTGTACTTCAGTACTAGAATGACAAGTATCATCAAAGTGGACTATTCAATTCAAGATTTGGAAACAATTTGACAAACTACTGGATTCATAGTGATTACTTCAGAAATCTAAAAGCTACTTTATAATACAATTTAGGGTAGGAAAGAAGATTTCTTTTTTTCTAAATTAAATCTTTAAAAATTTGTAAATTTATTTAAAGTATATGGAAAAACATAGAAAATAATATAATGGATAGCTATGTACTCATCACCTACTCTATAAAATTCTATTGTCATAATAAGTTTGAATTTTTTTTTTAATTATTCCATTTTTATTGTTAAGGTAATTACATATAAGATACATAATCATAAGGTAAGGTAAAGTCACTCAGTCGTGTCCGACTCTTTGTGACCCCGTGGACTGTACCTACTAGGCTTCTCTGTCCATGGGATTCTCCAGGCAAGAATACTGGAGTGGATTGCCATTTCCTTCTCCAATATAAGTTTGAATTTTTAAAAACATCACAGGTATAATGCTCCCTATATATGCCTTCTAAATCTCGTTCTTTCCGCCCACCTTTCCTGGACAAACTCTGTTCTAAATCTGGTGCTAATTTTCTCAGGCTGGTATTCCTTTACTATGTTTATAAGTTTATAAGCAATATATAGCATTGTTTTGTACTCTGTACTTTCAGTGGTATATTATACCACCTGTGCTTTTTTGGCTGTTTATATGTGTAACTCAAGTTGTACAGATGTATCACATTATACCAAAGGGTATCTGTTACCTTCTGCATGAACTTCTGGTTGTTTCCAGTATTTTGCTACTATTAATAATACTATTTAGTTTTATATGTCTCCTTTTCCCAGGTGCAGTAGTTTCTTATATATTCATGTGCATACCATCCTCCCATAAATCTCATAAAAATGGAGACTGATTTGGTAGCTTTGGGATGAGGCTTGAAATTCAACATATGTATTAAGATCCCAGATGATGTTGACGCTGCTGGTCCTAGGACCACACTTGGAGGAGCAAGGGCCTGGCAGAGGAGTACAAATTTCTAGGTTGCAGAGGATGATCATCCTTAATGTTACCAGATATTGCCAAACTGTCTCTGAAGTGCCTGCACCCATCCACACTCCTGTCAGCAGCTCACAAGTTTCCAAAATACCACATCTTCATTAACACCATCATTGCAAGACTGATTTTTGCCAATTTAATGGATAGGAAGTGGTATTTTGTTATATTAATTTGCCGAGTATTATTGATTTGATCAAATTATATCAATCTGATGAATAATATTGAAAGATCTCTTGAGCTTCTTCTGCAATAATTTTTAACATAAACTAATGTCTGGGTAAAGAAAACGTCTTCATTCATCTGTTTCGTACTTTAAAAACAACCTTGTACAGCCATAGCCAAGATTAAGTCTTGAGACTTTCAGGCTGAAAGACAAGTTGCTCAAACAGATGGATGACCTGAAGGTGGAGCTGTCCCAGCTGCATGTTTCTGAACTGCCAGGCAGCACAGCATCCAAACTCTCTAAGACTCGACTAGTTTGCAAATCTATTGCCTTCGTTCTCACTGTCATTAACCAGACTCAGAAAGAGAGTCTTAGGAAATTCTACAAGGGCAAGAAGTACAAGCCCCTGGAACTGCAGCCCAAGAAAATACGTGCTATGCACTGCCAGCTCAACATGCATGAGGAGAACTGGAAAACCACACAGCAGCAGCGGAAGGAATGGCTGTGACCAATGGGGAAGTACAAGGTCAAGATCTGACCACTGGGGACCAACAGAAAACAAACTGGCTGGAGAGAGGCTGAAGGGCGTCCTTCAACTAAAACAGAAGGATGACAAAGAGCAACAAAAGCCAGGCAAGAACATAAAACACCTTCATAAAGGTAAAACTATAAATCTAGAATTATGTAGTGTTGGAATGTAAGTGCATAAATCACTTTTAAATATGGTATGGAATTTAAAATATAAAAGAAGCATAAAGAGTAATTATATATCTATGTTAACAAACATGCAATATTAAAATAATCTGGTAATCTGTCTCAAAAACATAAATTCAGTGAGACAGAACTGAAATGGAGCAGTTTTTATGTCACTGAAGTTAAATTATTTTTAAAATATATTACAACTTTAAAGCACTTTATGTAATTACATCAGTAACCATAGAGAAATTTTAGGATATACACCAAGGGAAATGGAAATCAAAATGTGTCACTACAAAAAAAAAAAAAAATCAGCAAAGCACAAAATAAGGCAGCAGGAAGAAAAGAACAAAAAAGTTATACACAGAAAACAATGAACAAAATGGCAATAGTAAGTCTTTTCCTGTCAGTAATTACTTTATATGTAATAGGTTAAATATACTAATTAAAAGACACAGATTGACTGAATGGATAAAAAATAAAAACCAACTAATAGGTTGTCTGTAAGAGGCATGCTATATATCTAAAGAACACATAGGCTAAAAGGATGGAAAAATATTCCATGAAAACAGGAATCCAAAGAGAGTAGAAGTGGCCATACTACTTCTCTATTTTAAAGATAAAATAGACTTTAAAACCAAAACTATCATATGAGACAAAGAAGGACATTATATAATGATAACAGGGTCAATTCACCAGGAAGATATAACAATTATAATGTACATGTACCTAACATTAGAACTCCCAAATATATAAAGCAAACATTGACAGAACTAAAGGGAGAAATAGACAGCAACACAGTAACAATAGGATATTTCAGTACTCTACTTTCAGTTATGGATAGAACAAAGAGGAGATCCATAAAAAAACCAGAGGACTTAACACTATAGAATAACTGAACCAAACTTATACTGAGCACTTCACCCAAGAACAGCAGGATACACATTCTTCTCAAGTACACATGGTCATCTGCAAGACGGTCCACATATTAGGCCATAAAACAAGTCTTAACAAATTTAAGAGACTGAAATCATACCAAGTATCTTCTCTGACCACAATGGAATGAAACTAGAAGTCAACAGCAGAAGGTAAAAACACAAATATATGAAAACTAAACAACACACTCTTAACCAACCAATGGGTCAAAGAACAAACCACAAGGGAACTTAGAAAATACTTAGAGACAAATGAAAACAAAATACAACACATCAAAACCTAGGCAAAAGCAGTGATAAGAGAGGAGTTTACAGAGATAAATGCTTGCATTAAAAAGATTATCTCAAATCAATAATCTAATTTTATACCTTGAAAAAAAAAACTATATTTAGCAGAAGAAATAATAAAGATGAAAGGAGAGTAAATGAAGTAGAGAAGAAAAAGTGGAAAAAAATCAATAACTAATAAAACCAACTGAATGTGTGTGTCCTTTACTCAAATTCATATGTTGATGCCCTAACCACCAAAGTGATGGTATTTGGAGGTGGGGGTCTTTTGAGAAATAATTAGTTTAAATTGATCATGAGGATGGCAACCTCAGGATGGGATTAGTAGCTTATAAGAAGAGGAAGAGAGAGAAATCTATTTCTTCATGCACATATACCAAGAAAAGGCCATCTTAGTACCCAAGAAGGCAGCTATCTGCAAGCTAGGATAAGGGTTCTCACCAGAACTGACCATGCTGGCACCCTGACATGGACTTCAAGGCTCCAAAACTGAGAGAAATAAATGTCTGTTTTTTAAGCCACCCTGTCTATGGTGTTTTATTATGGTGGCATGAGCAGACTAAGACATGGTCTTTCAAAAAGACCAGAAAAATTGGCAAATCCTTAGCTACCTTAACTAAGAAAAAGAGCTAAAAGATTCAAATAACTAAATTAGAATCAAAAGAGTGGATATTATAACTGATGTCACAGAAATAAAAACAGATTACAAAAGATTACTGTGAACAATTAAATATCAACAAATTAGATAACCTAGAAGAAATGGATTGATTCCTGGAAACATACAAACTACCAAAACTAAATCATCAAGTAGTAAAGAATCTGAACAGACCTATAATAAGGAGATTGAAGCAGTAATCCAACACTGCCAACCAGGACAAGATGACTTCACTGAAGGATTTTATCAGACAATTAAGGAATTAATACCAATCTTTCCAGAGAACTGAAGAGGAGGGAACATCCCTAAACTCACAGTATGAAGCCAGCATTGTTCTGATACCAAAACCAGAAAAAAAGACACAAGAAAACTATAGACAAATATTCCTGATAAATAACAATACAAAAATCCTCAACAAAATACTAGTAAACTGAATTCAACAGCACATTAAAAGTATTTACACATGATTAAGTGGGATTTGTATCTGGAATGCAAAGATGGTTCACCATACAAAATCAACCAGTATAAATACACAACATTAACAAAATGGAGGACAAAACCCCTATGATCACCTCAACTGATACATAAAAAAACATTTGACAAAGTAAAAACCTTTTCATGATAAAAACACTCAACAAACTGGGGAAAATAAGGAAACGACCTCAACATAATAAAAGCCATACATGAAAAGGCCACGCTAATATCATATTCAATCATGAAAGAAAGTCTTTCCTTTAAGATCAGAAACAAGGCAAAGATGTCCCCTCTCACTACTATTATTCAACACAGTACTGAGTGTCCCAGTCACTGCAATTAGAGTAATAATAATAATAAAATAATAAGTAACAAGCTTTTGTCCATTGACTACAGAGTGAAAACCCAGGTCATTTAGAAAAGCTGTACTCCAATATACAAATCTACCAGATTAACCAATTTCCTGTTGTTGAACAACAGATTGGATTCTTTTACTCTTATGAACAATACTTGAACAATACATACTCTGTAGCTAAATCATATTATACCTTTTAAATAGTTTTATTATCAGCTTCTCTCTCCCTTTCTAATTAGCTCTCAGCTGTTATACTTCTATCCTTCTGTGATCAAATAGTCAAGCTAGTTAGATCATTTTACTTGTAATAAAACTTTATATGCAATTCTGTCCCTTCCTCTTAAGTCCTAGGGAAAAGAGGCAGCTGTTGTAGAAGCTGTGAAATGGGGCTGTCTATGCTTATTTGGGAGTATATGTTCAGTATGACCAGCTCTGTCAGAATTGGTTCTTGCCTCATTGAATAAATCTAGATGGTAGTACTTGCTCTTGCACCTTTTGGTTGCTTTTTCCCTTCCACTCCTTTTTAGGGTCTTGAAACTTAATCTACATTTATGCAGGGTTCATACCATCAGGGTAGAATTCTAGGAGTCAACTGTAAGTTGAAAAAAAAAAAACAAACATTGAAAGTCCTTATAAAGAACTTGAAATCAAAACAGGAACTTAGGGTCTATTTATCATCTCTATACCAAGGATGGTTTCAAACATACACTGCTTATTTGGAATGCTGGGGTTCCAAAACTTAGTTTGAGTCATAAAGTTCGTCAAAAAGCGTAACAGAGAATCTGGATCCCTTGACGACCAAATCCTTTGTACATATGCTAAAATCATGTGGAGCATATATCTTTAATAGGTAAGATTTTCACTTAAAAATCAGTTTAATACCTGATCTTGTAAAGAAACTGTTCTCACAGTGCTAGTTATATAATTTTCTGAGGCTTGAAAAAGGATCACAGAACTCCTGACACATATGCTTCAACTAATGACGTCTCTGGCTGTTTGGATCAACCATACATGTAAGATACTATTCCTTCAATCTGAGGACACAGGGAGACCCAAACACATCTGAAAATTCTAATAAAAACTCTAGAAACAGCTGGTGAGTACTCATCCCTCTATATACACTATTCTTGGGTGAGGGAAGAGATTACTGATAATTTTAATTTCCTTAAGTTTCCAAAGTTGTGATAATAAACATTTTATAAAAAGGTTTTAGGAAATACACAAAAAGGAATGAACATACCTTAATAATGTAAATGGAGGTGGAAGAAAGCCTAGACTTGTTCTTCAGTGACCTTTTCCCAGTTATAAAGTTACTTCTCCATTACTCGAAAAGAAAAAAGCCTAGAAAAGATGCATCTTGAATACTTGTTTAAAAAAAGCTTTTCAAAAATGCCTCTTGAAAAACTAGCTTGATCATAAATATCATTAAACTTGCCAATAATGTTTACTTGGAAAAAGCTTCTTAATTTTCCGTGATCTTCTTTTAATTAAAAAAAAAAAACAAAGTACCACATGTACATGGTAAAATATTCAAACAGTTCAAAATGGTATATAAAGTTTTTCTAACTTAGACACCAATTCTTTTCCCAGAGGTAGTCATTATTAGCAAGTTTATTATTCTTCCAGAAATGTCTTATGCATCTAAAAAGGATATATATATATATACACACACACACACACAAATGCTCTTCATCTACATGAGATCATAATTTCTAGTCCTCTTACAATCCAACCACTTGATGAGACAATGTGAGGAAAAAACAGAAATTACATAAAAATTAGGCCAAGCTAGAAACCAGCATGAAACTGTTGACAAAAAACTCAAATGGTTCACGAGGCGGCCACAACTGAGGAGGAGAAATTATGAGGCGAAAATGCTTCTTAGATACTAAAAATAAAAGCTTTTACTTTTAAAAATTATAATTCTCTCTTTAAGAGAATCTTTTTACACGAAAGAAAGTCACCATGCTACTGATGTTTATTCAGTAGGTAGACTAAACAAGCATTTTTTTCCCTACTGGTTCTAGAAATTATCTCTTTCCTTAAAAAAAAAAAAATTTAAAGGGTTAGACAGTATAAAGTGATACAGAATGAGAAAAGTACTTTATTCAGTGCACTCTGACAGTTTTTTCAGTTCCATTCATCATTACAGTAAAAAAAAAAAAAAGAAAAAATCTGTTGCCATTTTTTGTTGTTCTACTTAAATAGCTAGACTCAAGGAAAAATGTTAAATTTAAGAACTCCTAATATTATTGAAAATTTATACTTCTTATAAATATATATGCAATATATATGCATATACACGTGTATGTGTGTGTCTGTGTATATACATATATACCTCCTCTTTCATATGAACCACTCAAAACAATTTTAAAAGCCGTTTTTTTTTTTTTTTCTGTATTTAAAATTGCCCTTTTAAATATTTAGAAGTTCCACAGGTGGTGGCTTTAATGGAATTTTTCCCAGAGTAAATTTCTTGGATTGAAATTGTTCCAGTTCTTCTGCTGTTAGTTGATCCTTGGGTGTGAATAATGCATTATCTGCTGTGGTGCTGCCAAGCGAGAATGAGACAGAAGTAGGTACACTGCTGTTTCCAAAGGTGTCACTGGATGACTTAGAGAAAGCAGTGTGAGGCTGTGAGCCTGGACTACCAAAACCAGCTGCAGAACTGCCACTTCCAAAGGCTGGGGCCACTGGAGATCCAACAGGGCTTGCTGCCATAGAAGGTGAAAATCCTGAAAATCCAGATGATCCAAAACCAGAAGCTGCAGGGGTTTTAAATGAAAATGAAGCAGCAGATGTGATTTCGGGTTTCCTAAGGCCAAAAGTCGGAGTAGCAGCAGCGACGGCAGAACTGGCAGCGGGTACAGCTCCATATGCTGGAGCATTCCCAAACACAGGAGGGCTTCCAGAAGGGGCTGTAGCAAATCCAGGCTTGGCTTAAAACTAAAATTCTGAGCACTGTTGCTGCTGCTGTTATTCACTGGAAAACCTACAAAAACCCGAAAAAGAAAAAAGAAACTATGAGTCAAAAAAATGTAGCTATATTACTACCTTGCCCCCACCTTTTCTTTTTCTTATTTCTGCCATGTTTAGATGATGAGAAACTTATTGGAAGGAAGAAAAGTGAAAATGAGAAGTTAGGACAAACTCACTAGACCCTGCTGGCCTGTCTTTCTGCTACACTGATCTCATTCGCACTCTAATTTATCTTCACTTAAGAAGGTAGCTCTTGAGAAAACTTAGGGACTAGGGGGTGGACCTTCACTTCAGCTTGTCCTCTCCTCTTGGTGGAGCTGTCACTTGAAGACAAAACTACACTGTTATGTACAGGAACAAGAAAGTCCTCATAGGTGCTGTTACTGTAGCTATGCAGTCCTATGAAACTCTAGAAAAACCTTTCCTAAAATATACATCTAAAACCTGAGCCATAGGGTCTTTCAAAGAACGTGCCCATTCTGAACACCATTTCACAAATGAAAGATGAGCCAAATTCTTTGAAGCTCTATTATGGAAGGTGGTAGAATTTACAAGGGTGACTTAAAATGGCACTACAGACACCTTCAGACTTTGTATTTGAAACCCATAAAATCCCATTTTTCTAAATCAGTCAAATCTTGCATAACTTTGTCACATACCTGGTGACCCAAATGTTACTGTTTGCCTATTGCCAAATCCAAATGAAGGTGCTGCTTGATTCACTCCATCCTGTAATTCGGACAGCTATTTAAAAAGAGGTAGGCAAGTGAATAACTCAAGTACTTTTTCTGTACACTTTTAGCCAAATTTAATTTTTCAAATGTGCACTTTAAAATGTCTTCATTTTGTTTAACATGGAAAAATGCCCACAAGTGAATATGCATAGAAAAAAAGGGCCCTTCTCAAGGAGTTCAGAGTGATGGTCTGGCTGATGAATTTTGAGTGTTTTTAATTTTATTTATGCTTTTAAAACATTTCTAAATTTCTTCAATGAACACATATTAAAATCAGAAAAATACTTTTAAATTCTAGATTTCAGTGTCTACAGGTTGATCTGCATTAACCAAGAAACCTAGATATTATTAGGTAAGGGACCTTTAGAGGCCACCCCAGATGACTTACTCAAATGCTTGACTTGAAGTTAATTCACAATTACAGTATTAAAAGCTTACCAGTAAACTCTATTAAACATCCCCTATTCCCTTAAAATATTTTATGTTCTTGCTATTTTCTGCTGTAGAAATATCTTTCATCTCTGCTTACTGAAATCTTAATCTCCTTTTCAATGAACTTTTCACTTAATCCTGATCTCTAATAAGTCCTTCCTCATTAATACAAACATATATTATTTCTCTCATGTGAAAACCCTACAGGCATTGTTTTTAAAAAATAGTTATTTATTTGGCTGCATTGGGTCTCGGTTGTGGCACTCAGGATCCTTTAGTTATGGCCTGTGGGACCTAGCTCCTCAACCAGGTATAGAAGCCCAGCCGCCTGTATTGGGAACGCAGTCTTGGCCACTGGACCACCAGGGAAGTCCCCAGCATTTTAAAAAATTCAACTGTATTGAGGTATAGTTTACATAAAATAAGATGCACCCATTGAGAAATTTATTTTTCAATGGGTTTTCATAAATTTATAACCATCACTACAATCAAGATTTAGAATATTTCCATCACCCATAAAAGTTCTCGTGTGTCCATTTCCAGGCAACCCTCTTCCAACCTCTGGTCCCAGGGAACCACTCATCTACTTTTTATTACTAGAAATGAGGTTTGTCTTTTCTAGAGTTTCATATAAATAGAATCATATAGTTTACACTTTTTGGTTTTTTTTAGGGGGAGGCTAGCTTCTCTCTCTCAGCTTGTGTGATAAACAAATTATCATATAAGGAATGTGGATAAACAAATTATATTATATCCATATAAAGAATAATTAGACATAAAGAATTGATTGATGCATGGTAAGCCAGCTGTAGGTGGGCTATCCAAGATT
This sequence comes from Aepyceros melampus, assembly GCA_006408695.1. NCBI lineage: Eukaryota > Metazoa > Chordata > Mammalia > Artiodactyla > Bovidae > Aepyceros > Aepyceros melampus. Next base: position 105,044 of record SJXQ01000157.1, read on the forward strand.
CTCCCTACAGAAGGGCCCTTGGAAGGTGTCAAAGAACACAAACTTCCAATCTTGAAGGAAGCTCCGTAGTTCTCTGAACTCAGTTACCCCTTACACATTAGCATTGGTGATGGGGGGCCACTTCTCCTCTAGAGAAAAAATACTTCCAAGAAGTCCTACTGAATTCAAATGGCATGACAACAACTGAAAGGCAAAAGAAACTAGTTTGCACAAGAGTCTAGTCATTTAGAAGCAGATATTTAAGGAGTAGGGTACTGGGACTTTCAGTCATTCATTAAGTTCAGGCAGCTACCACTCTGATAGCTTTTTTCAGAAAGTACAAAGAAAAATCACCTAGGAAACTGGAAATATTAAATTCCAAATGTAAATATTTTATTTAAAAATAATGCTCTTAAGAACATTTTTTGGGGGTAGAAAAATAAACTTTATCAACAAAGATAATGAACATGCTATAGTAGTATCATGTATCTTTGGGGACAAGTGTGTATATGTCTCCTAACAGCATTTCTGTTAGGACAGAACATGTGGTAAGTGTCCTTCAGTCACCAAAGTGTGCATTAGTCTACATGTGACTTCCCTGGTGGTCCAATGGTTAAGAATCTGCCTTCCAATGCAGAGGACACAGGTTTGATTCTTGGTTGGGGAACTAAGATCCCACACACCACGGGGCACCTAAGCCCACGTGCCTCAACCAGAGAGCCTATGTGCTGAAATGGAGATACCATGTGCCAAAACTAAGACCCAATGCAGTCAATAAATAAATAAATAAATTTAGAAATGTGTATTCATATCATTTTTCAAAGCAATTTCTTTTCAAATGCTGATAACCTGGAATATTTGAATGTATACTATATAATATTTCCCAATTTTCAAAACTAGTACTACCAAAATTAAAAACCTAATCCTAAGAATAGTTTTAGAAAAGCATAATTATCTGTGCTTTTCTGACTAAGGAATGGAGAGAAAGGAATTCCAGAACCTTGACTCTAAATGATAATATATTATGGTTCTTGAGAATGTGTATCTAATTCTTGATAGACAATTTTAGCTTTGGTTCACAAATCAGAAATGAAATTCTGCAAAAAGGCAACAGATAAGATACTTCCTTGTAGGAGATTCTCCAATACTCACCAAAGCTATTGCAGTTGATGTATTTAGACTTTTCAGTTCATTCACCCTGTTCCTCCACTGATTTATTAACTGCTGGACAGAATTTAGCTGAAGAAAGAGGACAGAAAAATAATGTGTCAGTTTGAGTGTTTAAGGTAATCTCTTCAACAACTTCATGTCTTTATTTCCAAAGTCACAATACATTTATAAAACATTTTTATGGCCCATAACTTGTAAAATTTTCATTGATCTACCCTACTTGCCACAGACACTCCTGCTGTAGACGCCTTTCCCTTTCCCTATGCTCCAGCTCCTTGTATCACCTAGTTAAGATCTCAAGTACTTGGCAGCACAGAGCTATTAATAGTTATATTTGGATGGGAGATAAACATGTGTACTGGTCGATATGATACTGACGGTAGACAATAGGAAAATACAGAGTTTATGTCATTTCCTTTAGGCACTAAACTTATTCTCACCCAGTTTTTCGATTTTTTGATACCTGATACACGAGAGGGCTAATCTGCACCCAACAGTGCGTCTTATTTGTTTTTCTGGCATTCACCATGGTGTCTGCATGAAAGAGATGCACCATGAATGTCTGTCAAATGGTGAAAGGGTAGGATTTTTGGGACTGATTGCTGGATAACTGGTAATAAAAATAAAAGCATTGGTAGTTACTATAATCAAAGTATACTCTCATCACTTTAGATAACCAACCAATTGTAAAGAACATAATTTAGAATATAGTTTTCTGAAAAAAAGAATATAGACCTCATCCACTTTGCCAACACAAAAGTGAGCCACTATAGAGAAGACAATAATTAACAGCTAATCCGTTAGTTAGATGAATAGGAAACAAACTTACATAACTCTGTAAGTTATTGCTGGTTAAGAAGTTATGGTATTCAAGTCTCAACTCCTCTGGTGAAATGTCGTAAAACCTGAAGTGAGGAATCAATTGGAATCTTTAAATACCAATACTTTTGATAGTATAGTAAAATGAGAGGTACTAGATAGGAAAATATGCTAATCTTGATCATTAGAAAAATTTCATAATTGTAAGGAAAGAATTCAATAACTAGACTCTATTTAATAAAATATAAAATTAGAATAAAATATAGTTCATTACTGAAGGGGTAAAATTTTCTAAAGATAAACAGAGTGGAAGGAGTAATACAGAAAAGAAAATGAAAGAGTTAAACTTATAAAAAAAATTCTGTATGTCAAACACTGTAACAAGCAAAATTAAAAGGCAAACAGTAAACTGGGAACACCATAACTGCAACATATAAGACAGAAGAGTTAATGAGAATGTATAATTAGCTCTTACAAATCAGTAAGAAAAATAAGCTAACATGGGCAAAGATAATGAACAAGCAATTCACAAAACAACTCAAATAGCCAGTATACAAATGAAATTGAAAAGTTCAATTTAAAATTACAACTTAGGACTTCCCTGGTGGTCAGGAAAGATTCCACATGCCACAGGGCAACTAAACCGATGTGCCACAACAACTGAGTCCGAGATGTAGAGGCCTCGAGCTGCAACTACTGAGCCTCCATGCCACAACCACTGAAGCCTGCATGTGCCAGGACACATGCTCTTCAGCAAGAGAAGCCACTGCAATGAGAAGCCCATGCACCGCAACTAGAGAATAACCCCTACTCACTGCAATTAGAAAAAGCCCCTGTGCAGTAATGAAGACCCAACACAGGCAAAAATAAGTAGATACAAAATTTTTTAAAAATAAAAATACAACTTAAAATAGATACAATGTTTTATTTATCAGATTGGCAAAAATTAAAAATGGACGATTATTATTAAGGATGTCGTGAAATGGACAGTCTTCTAAGTTGCCATTATGGAAATCACGGTAAAACTTTTCTGGGAAGAAAACTGTCAATAAATGTCAAAAGCCTTACAAATACTCATACCTTTTGATTCTAACAGAATTTTAGAATCTGACCTCAGGAAATGATTGAGCATGTAAACAAAGGGACAAAGGGTGTTACATAAAAAAGATGTTCATTCTAGTATTTCTAGAAACAGAGACATTGAAAACAAGGCTTCTGCAACACTAGGTTATGATTGCTAATTATATATATAAAATAAGAAATAAATGTGTACATGTTTTGAAAGAAATACACTAAAATGTTACAGCTGTTAACTCTGAGATCAGTTTATCTTTATTTTATTTACATATTTCTGTATTTTTCAAATTTTCTATGGCAACAGATATAACTTTCATAATAGGAAAACTTTTTGAGGAAAAAAAAAAAAAGAAAGAAAAATGCTCAGGATATTTTTCTATAGAGAATTACTGGTAACCAGATACCACTAACTCCTTCGAATAAAAAACCTGAACATTCAAATCAGAACCCTTGATGCTCTCTAACAGCTTATCTTTACCATCTTTACAAACTACTCAGGCCACAAAACCAAGAATCACCTTGCATTTCTCTTGTTGCCCATATCTAATTAATAAGCCTCCTGCCAGTTCTAGCTCCAAAACTGAACACGGATTTGACCCATTCCATCTCCACTGCAAGTAACTCTCAGTCAACAGCAGCTGTCTCCTAACTTATTTCCCTTCTTCTATTTTGTGCCCGAAACCCCTGTTCCCAGCAAACCATTTCTTTTCACATAACAGTCTAAGCGAGCTTTATCTAATCAGATCACATCCCTCCTCCTGCTCAAAACTCTCTGTGGCTTCCTAGTGCAATTAGGCCCAACATGATCTGGCCCCTGGCTGCCTCTTTCTGGCCTAATGTTATCAGTAATTACTCTTTCTCTTGTTTACTCTCCTCCAGCTATTCAGGCCTCACTAATCTATAAGTATGCTAATTCCATTTGCACAACGGGTTCTGCACTACCTATTATATTGCCAGGAACTTTTCCCCGCAAATCTTCCCAGAAGAGACATCTCTTCATTCAGGACTCAGTTTCAATACTGCTTCTTAAAAAGAGATAACCACACAAGTAAAGCAACACTGTCCCGCTGGTTACTTTCTCTTCCTTCCATCAGTCACTCATGGTGAACAACAGACAGAAAATGATCTGGGTGACTATTTTCTCAATTCTTTCAAAGATAAGTATAAAGACAGTATCATTCTAGTGGCAAAAGAAAAATTCATTCATAATAAAGGATGCCTACAGACAGTAATTCTCCTACTTTCTGACTTCAGGAGACTTTTACATTCTTTTTTTTTTTTCCCCTTTTACATTCTTAAAAATAATTAAGGATTCCAGACCTTTTGCTTACATAGGTTACATTAATCAATATTCACCATATTTGAAATGGAAACTGAAAAATGTAGAAAATATTAATTCACTTAAAAAATAAGAAATCAATGTGTCAACATAGATAAAAAAACTATTTTCCAAAACAAAAAATAAAAATTTAGTGAAATAAGTGACATTGTTTTCTGTTTGCAAATCTCTTTAATGCATGGCTTAATGGAAGACTGCTCTATTGTAATATCTGCTTCTGCTATTCAATCTGCTTCAATCTATTTCAATACATTGCCTGGTTCAAGTATATAAAGAAAAATTTCTCACACAGATATGTAGCTGGGCTAGGATGACTTTAGTGGTCTTTTCAGATAATTGTGGATATTCTTCTTTGGTACAATACCAAAACTTGACAGGCAATAGTTTCTTAAAGGTTAGCTATAATGTGGATTCAAATCATATTAATGATATCATATTAATGAACCAAACTATTAATTAGTTTACCCACTCCAGTATTCTGGCCTGGACAATTCCATGGACCGTATAGTCCATGGGGTCGCAAAGAATCGGACACAACTAAGCGCCTTTCACATTACTTCACTTAGAATGAATTTTTCAACTATGTACAATTTTGTAACTTTACACACTGGTCATTTGGAAAATATTGGTTCACTGAGTAATCCAGAATTTCCAAATGTTAGCACATGTCATCTTACAATAGAAAAAAAAATTCATATTTGTTAATGTTACTTTATGTGTGTTTCCCATTGCACACAGAATACTTAAAAAGTGTATCCTTATAAAACTAATAACTTTTACCTCTTCATCAGGGACATTCTTAAGTGAAAATGTCATTAAAATTTTTTTTTTATTGACTACTATAATCTACTAGTAGTTTGTTGCCTGTACCTTATCAACAGCTTTACACCAACAGTACAAATGTCAACACAGTGAAAATGGCAGTTAATGTCTTAGTATTATTATGAAAATTTCTAAACTTGTATAGTCCCTAAAAAGGATCTCAGGAATAGGGTTGCCAGATTTAGCCAAAAAAAAAAAAAGGATACCCAATTAAATTGGAATTTCTGACAAACAAATACTTCAAAGGTAAGTATATCCTAGCAGTCCAGGGGTTAACACTTCACGCTTTCACTGCCATGGGCCTGGGTTCAAATCTTGGTCAGGGAATATTAACACCCCACAAGCCATATGGTAATGCCAAAGCCAAAAAACAAAAAAGTATGTCCCAAATAGTACATGGGATATCCATATACTAAAAATATAATTACTTATCTGAAACTTAGATTTAACTGGATGTCCTGTATTTTATCCAACAATGCTGCTGAGGGATCTATATTTTATATTGAGAACCACCACTTTAGGACATTAGGCATCATGTCCAATTCTCAACTTTTTAAAACAGGCTTAACACTTATTACATTTACAGAAAAACCATTATTTAAAATTATTTATTTCTATTGCTTATTGCCTCCATCCCTCAAGAACATAAACTTCATGACGGATGGATCTTAGTTATCTTACTCACTGCTATATCCCTACCTAGAATGAGGCCTGGCAAAAAAGAAATTCAATAAGTATTTGTTGAGTGATTAGTAAATAAATGACTAAGGAGTGGTGTGATGCAAATGCTCACAGAGAATGAGCAGGTAGAGCAGAGACAGAAATTCCAGAGTTCTGAGAGACAGAAAGGGCCCTTGTTTTCCAATGACTTCCTGTTCAACTTCATAGGGCCTAGGACCTCTCAGAGCAGGCTTAGAAAACTGTGGTGGTTAGCTTTCAGCCCCAAATGAGCTATAGACAAAAGAAAAGTGGGAAAGAAAGGAGTATTCTAAGGCTCCCTAACTTCAAACATTACCTCCAGAAGAGGTACCAACATGCTTTATTAAAAATAACTATCCTTAGAAAAAAAGAGGAAAGAGAACAGAATCAAAGCCTAATGGCAGGCATAATATGACTCTTCTATTCTCTGCAGGCAGCTAAAGGTTCTGAAGTAGTATATACAGGGAACCAAGGAAGTAGAGCCTCTTCTTAGGCTTACAGAATTAGAAGTGGCGAGTCCTCATTTTACTGGTTTTCTCAAGGGATCAATATATCTTGAACTATATCTTCCAAACTCAATCTCTGAATTACAAAGTTCTGGTAGAATACTCAGGTATTTTAAACAATGTCCAAACTCCCCTAACTGTAGCTAAATTTTTGGTTAATTTCCTTTTTTGATCTGGTCTTGGTTTTAGAAAATAGTAGTGGTAAAACACATTTTAAAAACACATAATTTCTAGTTACCTGAAATATTTGGTTTCTTTTTCACCGGTGAATAAACCGAAAACATCCACTGCCCTGATGATTCCCAAACCTCCATATCTTTAACAATTCCTTCCCTAAAAAAAAAATGGCAAAGATCTTTTCCTTCTGCTTGGTAAAATTTATCACTGATAATTTTCAGTGATTGTTATAGCAAATATATAATTTTAGATTTTTCCCTATATTTTCTGAAGTGTCCTTCAAAGCAGAAGTTTACAAAAATATGAGCTGTACTTCATGATTATAAATATTATTATATCAAAGACATTTATAATTTTGGTTTTCCAGTACACTGAACCATTAACCAATATATTTATTGAGAACTCACTAGATACATGTACATCTTAAAGAACTGAAATATAAAATACACAATATTAACTTTAACATTTTAAAATACACAATATTAACTTTAGTTTTCTCTGTTCATTATAATTAACATCAATGATCATTTAACTGGGAAAGAAAGAACCAGTAAGTAATAAAGAACCATAAATATTTAAGTAGGTAGGACTTCAGAGATCATTTTGTCTAATTCTCACATTTTGCAAAAACGGAACAGACTCATGTCCATGGTTAATTTGTTAGCAAAGTCATGGATACATTCAGCTCTAAATTAAATATTTCCCTCTTAACCAGAATGGCACAATTAATGAAGAAAGAATGGTAGTTGATAATAAAATACTACTAAAATTTAGGATTTTTACAATAACATCAAATATAGGAAGGAGCATTTCATTTGTTTTATTTTACTTACTCAATTGTATATGATACATGGCTCAAAATGTTCACAACTAGTTCTAATTTAATTATGGGATATAAAAGACTAATGAATATATTTAAGCACTATCCTAGTTGCTGGGAGCTGAGGGAACACTTATATACGGCCAGGCACTGTTTCAGCACCAGTTATAAATCCTACTACAAATGTTCTCAATAAATGATAAGACATGTACTCCACAATAATGAAGGAAATCAAATGAAATCAGTTTGCAGGAAGTAACTGAAGTAAAAATTTTATTATAGAAAGAAAAATACAAGATGCTGTAAGTGACCTCAAAAATCATAAACAGCTTTAAATTACCTAATGGTTTGTAAAAGAACTCATAATTTAACATAAGCAGGATTACCTTAGAAAGATATTCACGGTACAGTATCATCGATAGAAAAGTGGAAAAAGAGTAATTATCCCCAAGAAGACACGGCACTGATATAGAATAATCACATTTTAAGTTGAAATAAAGTCTAGCATGACATCTGCAAAACAGAGATTACCTCTGTTCATGGATGCTTTTTCTTTTGCTTATTTTGATTTCATAACAATTTAATAAAATAAGATTACTTCTTTTTTAAGAAAATATTACGGGTGCTTTTGGAATAAAATAAGCAAATGGGTGTAATTTTTCTGAAGGCTTTCACTTACAGAAGCTTCTTATCATCTTTCTGGTCATCAGAGCCAGGTGAAGCAAACAGGTTCTGAGATAAGCCAAATCCCCTGTTCTTGCTAGCAGACTCCCAGAATCAAAAGCAGCAAAAGATGGCTTTTCTTGATCTCTGCTGCCCCCCCATGGTGTAAACTTGGAGAAACTGGATGGCTGGATAACATTGGAATAGCTCTGATTGGTGGTATTCCATCCTCTTCTGTTACTACCTGAAATAAATAACAAAATAAACAATTTTACTAGCAACTCATGTTTTCAATCTCTAAACATTTCATTATATTTTATCTTATTATATGCAGATATTATGTAAAGATTCAACAGGCACTACATGCCCACTCATTTTAAATTACAAAACTTTTCATTTTCAATTTATAGAATTAAATGTAATATCAACAAAGGGGCTTCCCTGGTAGTAAAATATCTGCCTGCAGTGCAGGAGATGCAGGTTTGATCCCTGGGTCGGGAAGATGCCCTGGAGAAGGAAATGGCAACCTACTCCAGTATTCTTGCTTGGGAAATCTCATGGACAGAGGACCCTGGAGGACTACAGCCCGTGGGGTCACAAAAGAGTCGGACACGACTGAGCAACTGAGCACACGCACACACGCACACACACAGTAGCAACAAATCACACAATGATCTAATTTAACAAGACTGAGAGGACTGTAAATCCACAGAAAAGTTATATTACTAAGTTTAATTGATGTAAGTTTATTAAATAAACAATTGTTTGATAATGGAGTGGACAGAAGGCATGTAACCTATATCATAAGCTCTTTCATGATAAAAAGCTGTATCTGTATCATTCTTTGCTCTCCAATTGGGCCCTATATAGTAGTAAAATCTGAAGAAAGAGCAACGTATTAAGAAGCTTATTGAAAAGATTAGATTCTACCTTCTGTCCTTGATAGATGGGTAAATCTATTTGACTCAGTATTCTGAGAAAGAAAACACCTATCATCCTATTTTCCATATGAGAACTGTAGCAGCAGTTTACATATGAATAAAGTGCATTAATAGATAAGCATATTTTTTGCATTCTTATAACTATCAAAATGAGCCAACACGACTTTCTCCTTTCTGTCTCTATATTTAAAAAAAAATCTTATCACTTCAACTATATTATTTATTCATCCCTTCTCAGTTGGGGCCAAGATAATTCACTATGTTTCTAACTGAATTAGGAGATATGCTATTAAATATGTATAATAAAACTGGAGTGATGGGAGATATACTCCTTTAAAAAATTCATCTCCCAATTCTAAAACTACTTAACGAAACCAAAAAGGAAAGGGGGAACATTGCTAGACCAGATCCCACAAGTAGGGGTTAATAATACTGTATTTTTCTAGAGTTTGATCTTTTTTGTGATCTTTTTTCCTTCACAACTGAAGAAATTCATTCCATCATTTGGATATAGCTTTTGGCCTTCATACTTACTGACTCTGCAAGCATTCATTTCTGGGCATTAGATACACTGTTTATTTAACCAGTTTTATTTACACTTTTAAAATCCACCAATCTATCCATTCAATATTTACTCTGTACTGTATTTAGAGTAAGTCTCCACAGACGTTTTGTTGTTCCTGGAAATACTCACATTTGTCTGAGCCTGAGTCCTAATTTTTGGTTTGGAATATTTCACTAGACTAATTGTGGGTAATTCAAAAAGACTGTCTTCTAGAAGAGCTATAAAAGTGAAACCACAATGTAACAAAACGTTTAAACGTCAGATGAATAGCCATACAGGAGGAAAGAGAAGGGAGAGGTGGTCAGCATCCTGTGGTACTTTTTAAGAACTAAGTCTCAGTTCTAAGAAAATCTAACTATTCATCTGACCTCTAAAACCTTGCATTGTACTACAGATTGATTCACTTCGGATCCCTCCTCTCTTCGAAGACAGTTCCTTTGCATCATCCACAATTGATTTAGTGAAATATTTCAATTTTGACAATGACTTAGGCAGAACGACCAGAAGACAGGTCACCGTAGTCCTGCATACCTTTACCTCAGAGCCCAGAGTTCTTAATTGAGCAGCCCACTCTCCCGATTTTACCTCCAATCTTACAAGCATGTGCATTTATAAGAGGTTTACGGCTCTGTAGCTTTTATTAGATTTCAAAGGAGTTCACGACTTCCCCAAAGAGCCCTGACTCTGACCGCACTTACTAGCCTCTCCCTAGAAAAAAGTCTAGAAAAAAAATTACATTAAAAGCAGCAACGGGAAAAACCAGTACCCAGAAAAGTAGTACAATGTTACAGCAAGGAGGCGTCTAGGTCGACTTACGCCAATTCTGGAATCACTGCCGTGCAAAGACTAGGTAGTTTTGATATGTAATTACGACTTTAAAATTCGTTGTTTTTCACTGTAACCACGAAAAAGCTGCAGTCTGCTTAACAAAATCAGCCGTAATTCCTAACCAAAGGGCGAAAACGTCAGTGGGCGGGGCGGGCGAGGGAACGGCGCGGGCACGTCCGCGTCACCTGACTGGTACGCCGCGGCGCTGTGCCCAGCGGCTGGCCCCAGGAGGGACGCCGGATCCTCGCCCGCCGGGCCCCACGTCAGGCCTTCCCCTGCTCGGCTAGCTGCGCGGGATTGAGGAAAACATCACCTGAGGGCTGCTGCTGCCGTCCTCCGCCCGCACCCCTGGCGCCGGGATGTTCGTTCCAGCACCGGTCTCCGAAGCGGCAGCGGCCTTGCAGGAAGAACTGACAAATGGTCATGGCGACGGTGTCGCGAACGGAGCGGTCTTCATTCGGCACCCTCAGCGAGCAGAGCCCAGAGCAACCGGAGCTCCCGGCCCCGCTACTGTGATGTCATCTTCTTGCGCCTGGCAAAGGCCCTTTCTCTATTGTCCCGCCCATAGTGTGATGAGAGGCGAGGATTTTACCCAATAAGATTTGAGAAGAGTGGGCCCGCCCCTCACGCCCTGAGCGCAACGTTGGGAGGGCGGGATGCTTGAACGGTTTTGCGGAGAAAGGCGCTTAAGAGCTTGATGCAAGGTCTCGTTCGAGGTAGGCTTGAGACCTCAAATGAGAGGAAAGAAAGTTGGTTAGACAAACCAAGGACTTCAGCCCTGAGAGGAATATTAGCTGTGATTTGAGAAGCATAGTAGTATTTTCATTTGTAACTGCTTAGAAAAACCTGGCCAGCCGTTCATCAGGATGGGTAACAATGTAAGCCAGTAGTACCGTTTACAGGAAGCAGATTAAGGACAAACTGCAACTTTGGGTGAGTACTACATTCTTAAACAGAGAAACTGTTCTTTTAAAATCCACGTGAACATTGCTATGTGAACTTTTATCAGTAATAATGAAACAGTCCACTCGTTGCCTAGAGGATCTAAGACACCTGACACAGAGAAGCAGTTTCTATTTCTAACCAGGTGCAGAGCTGCGGATAGGGGGATTCCTGGAAAACAACAACAAACAGCTCATATCCTCTTAACTTTGTGGTTTCCAGAGAAACATGACCCTCCATCCACTTCTCACTCCAGATCTGGTGTTGATGCATCATTACGCTGCTCTGCTATGCTTTGGGAGTATCAAAACGGTTTCATTTAGATTTTACCTGAACTCCACCTTTCCTACTAACCCTACAACTACTTTCTCCATTGTGTGGTGAGACACACTGCAGTTCCTCTAGTGTGCCGTCTCCTTGGTTGCAATGAGTTGATAGATCTGTTGGATTACAGGTTTGTCCCTGGTAGCTTAAAATAAAAAGATTAGCCATTGTTCTTGCTCATATACTTTGGATTTTGAAGACAGTGGAATCTACAGAGCACTGAGAATAACTGGTGCAATCTAGTATATATATATTTTAAATTCATTTCTTTTGGAAAAAAAAAATTGTGGGAGAGTTACATGAACGTTTTCCTGAACCACTTGAGACTATATTATAGACTTGATGCCCCACCACCCAATTATTTTATTTCCTACAAACAAGGACATTCTACTTAACCACAATAAAATAACCAAAATCAGGACATTAGTATTGCTATATACTACTAATCCTTAGATTCTATTCATATTTTGCCTTAAAAATATCCCAATAATGTCCTTTAAGCAACAAGGATGCAGTTCAAAATTATCATTGCCTTACTCATATTTCTTCAGGCTTCTTCATTCTGGAATATTTTCTCAGTCTCTCCTTGACTTTCATACCTTGACTTACAGCTATTTTATAAAATTTCCTTAATGCAGACTTAAGTGTTCTGTTAATTAGATTATGCATCTTCGGCATCCATGGTCTTCACAATGCACCCGTCAAGTTGTGCACATCAGTTTGTCCCATTAATTGTAATGTTCACTTTGATCACTTCAGGTGTTATCTGGCAAGCTGCTCCACTGTAAAATTACTCTTTTCCTCTTTGTTATTAATAATAAAAGGGAGAGACTTTGAACGTATGTAAAAACCTCATTCCTCACCAAACTTTTAATTCCCTCATTTATTTATTCCTATCAGTATGGAGTTAGAGTTTCCAATTTTATTCACTGGGTTATTCTTTGTTACTATCATTTATTTTCATGTGCAAATCATTCCCAATTGAAACATCTCATGCTTCTTTGAGCACTTCACTTCCTGGCCTAAAAGATGCTCCAGGGTCATCTGACACTTTGCCTGCTCTCCAAGGAAACCTGGGTCTTTTTTGGTGGTACTTAGAAGCCAAGATCTGAGCTCTTAAGTTTGTTCACTGCTTTTGTGTTATCTTTGTTCCCAAATCCTTTCATGGGCATTGCTAGAGAATATATACTATAGACAGACACATTTACATCAACGCACATTTCGGTTTCTATATGTATAACTTCACACTTTGATAATCTCCAGTTTCAATCCAAGATCACAGAATTCATTTTATTTCCCTTCTGTTGTTTTTTTTTTTTTTTTTCCTCTTTCACAGTGAGAAACTTGGCTCCCAGTATTCTTAACATATCTATTTTTGAGCAGTCCCCTTGTGGTAACCAATCTCTCTTTGTGGCCAATGACTTCTCATCCATGCAGATGCCAGCATGTATAAGGACTTTGCTGGCATCAAAGACCTAAAATAATGCCATTTGGGATGAAGCTTTAAATGAGGGTGAGGGTGGAGAAGATAAAGTGCTGTGTGAGATGATGAGAGTCAAGGGCTGAGGAATGTAGAACTCATTCGTGATAGGGGAGGAGTAGATAGAAATCAGGAGAGGGGGCCATAGGAAGAAAACGTCTAATTTCAAGATAAAAATACCTCTGCCTCCCTTTCCGCTTGAAAATATCTCAAAATAAGAGAGAAAACAAGCAAAAACATTGTCTTTGATTATACTAGGAGATAACCATAATTTCAAACCACAATTTATGAAGATTGAATGTACATATAAGAGTACATAGTAAATTTCTTAGAGGAAGAGTCATATTCCTTTAAGGTGGATAACTGGTGTCCCCAAAGAAGGCTGAAAATTAAGAGGCCTCAAGAATTAAGAACCACCAGGTATTGCAAAAGGGTGAACTGTTCACCCTACCTGATGGGAGGTAGGTGTTTTTCTTGACAAAAATGTAAGAAGAGAGGCTTCAGAGTCCAGGATGTAAATACAGAGGGGCAAGTTATGGTACTGACAAAGAGGAACCAAACTATGCCTGTTGAATGGTGCTTTGCCTGAGCTCAGAAATCCTTCAGCCAGGAGGACAGTCTCTTCCTAGTTTGCCCTCTTCCTTGCAAAAGGTGGGAGTTGGGAAGTTCTATTTTCTGGAGAATCAGATATCCCAGAAAAGTATCTACGAATCTTTTACCAATCTCCAACAAAAATAGGCAGCCATTTCCTTATCATATGATGAAGTTCTCTGACACTTCAGCTCACACTTGTAGACGAAAGTTCACAAGTTTTTAACATCTCATTTTAAATATAAATGCACCGTCAAGGACCGATAGTTGAGGAAAGATTCCAACAGGAAAGATCAAAGCAATTGAAAAAGAAGTGAGAAGAAAGAGAAACACACCAATAGCATAAGTAATGTTAAGGTGGCTCAGATGATAAAGAATCTGCCTGCAATTCAGGAGACCTGGGTTTGATTCCTGGGTGGGGAAGATCCCTTCAATCTGGAGGAGGACATGGCAACCCACTCCAGTATTCTTGCCTGGAAAATTCCATGGACAGAGGAACCTGGCGGGCTACAGTCCATGGGTGTGCAAAGAGTCAGACACAAGTGAATCACACACACACACACAAAAGCAACTAAAATGTCCTAAGGACAACCTGAAACAAGACCAACATGGTGTAGAAAAGGACAATCATAAAAAGAAAATGCTCTTGGAGATTAAACATGGATAGTGCTAACAAATTCAATGGGTGGTTGGAAGACAGGGAAATCCCCTACAAGAACTGAATAAACAGATTTGGAATCCCATTTTACAGCTTTGTTATCAGAAGAGGCTGAAGCTCTGGAAAGTAAAAAAGCTTTCTAGTTAGTCCATTTCAACAGAAATACACACTGTTGGTTTTTAAAAATGGCTCCTTTTCATGACTAAATTTTTCAGGTTTTTTAAAGCTAGGGCACAATTGTAATTAATGTTTTTGATAGCAACAACTTTTTTCAAGACATTAAAATTTCATGTTCACACTGATTTTCAAAAGTATAAACTGAATTGTTATGTCATCTAAGTAGTATCACTGCAAAAAATACAGTATTAACATGTCTACTAAAAAGAAAATAGAGCACTTTATAGGATAGGAACTTTGGGTGGGAGAGCAATAGAAAATATACTTACTGACATATTATGCTTATTATCCTGATATCAACAATATCACAGACTATTTCCAGGACAGAAAACAGACAATAATTAGAATTACTAAGATTACTAAGGAAAAACACACACACACTTCATTATAACCTACATCAAAGCTATCTGCATACTTATCATAGTGTGTTCTAGTCAGCAGATATAGCCTAAGGAAATGAGTAATCTATTTAAAATACCTTAAACAGTTGTATATTCCATATGGAAAATTATTTAAGTAATATTAAGTAGCTATAATATAACCAAATTGAGATATGACAAATCAATATTCTATCCTCAAAATATTACACATTTTTCCCAACAGAGAGCAAAGGTCAAAACCCAACATAAAATTGTTCAGAATAACAAAATCTAGGAAAAGAAAGATTAATGGTTACCTAGGGATGGGGTCCTTTGGGAGATAGAACTGGATTGAGTAATGTCTCCCTAAAACTCTAACATGAGACCTTATTTTGGAACGGTCATTGGTTAAGATAAAGAGGTAGGTGATTCATGTTGAGGTTTGACAGAAAGCAATAAAATTCTGTAAAGCAATTATCCTTCAATTAAATAATTTAAAAAATATATAAAGAGGTGTATGCTAAGTTGCTTCAGTCATGTCCAACTCTTTGCGAGCCACCAGGCTCCTCTGTCTATGGGATTCTCCAGGAGAGAATACTGGAATGGGTTGCCATGCCCTCCACCAATGAGGAGGGTGAGCTAAATCCAATGACTTTTAACAGTACCAGAAGACAGACCATTATAGATATTTTTTGTAAATGTGTGGTCCTATGGGGGTAAAGGGAGAAGGCAATGGCACCCCACTCCAGTACTCTTGCCTGGAAAGTCCCATGGACGGAGGAGTCTGATGGGCTGCAGTCCATGGGATCATGAAGAGTCGGACACAACTGAGCGACTTCCCTTTCACTTTTCACTTTCATGCATTAGAGAAGGAAATGGCAACCCACTCCAGTGTTCTTGCCTGGAGAATCCCAGGGATGGAGGAGTCTGGTGGGCTGCCGTCTGTGGGGTCTCACAGAGTCGGACACGACTGAAGCGACTTAGCAGCAGCGGCGGCAGAAGACAGACAGAGACACACAGGGGGAAAGGCCATGTGAAGACAGAAGCAGTGACTGGAGTGATGCAGCTATAAGTCAACAAATACCTGGCTTGCCAGCAGCCACCAGAAGCTACAGGACAGGCAAGAGAAGTTTTTCCCTCAGAAACTCCAGAGGAATCAACCCTTTCAATACCTTGATTTAGGATTTCTGGCCTCCCAAACTGTGAAAGAGTAAATTTCTGTTGTTTTAAGCAATGAAGTTTATGGTAACTTGTTATAGGAGCCATTAGGAAGTGATACAGGGAAAATGGGGAGTAACTGCTAATAAGTATAGGGTTTCTTTTTATGGTGAAGAAAGTGTTCCATAATTAGGGTGATGGTTGCATAACTCTGTACATACATTTAAGATCAATGAGTGGTACACTTTAAACAAGTGAATTTATGACAAATTAATAGAACTGTAATGTACATAAAACCTTACATAAATGAAAATATATCTACCATAATCTTTTATAATTCCCTTTTCATTTAAACATTTTTAGGTCTTAAGATTATAACCCTCATATAAAGAATAAAAATTTAAAAACAAATACTGCTTCACAAGTTAAAAACTACCTAACACATTTAAAGTGAAGAATGAACTTAGTCTACTTGAAGTTTAAAAATATTTAATATTATCAGGTTTAAAAACATTGATGGTGACAGCTTTACATGGCTCATTCCATACATTTCATAATGTAAAAGGGCAAAACATTACTAGGAAAGAAATGAACAGTTGGGTTTGTAAAAGATTTACTGATCACATATAAGTAATTAATATAACAAATATGTAACTCAATTACAAAACTTTTAGAGACAACTGGGTCAAATTTGCTGATATGTTATGCTAAGGACAAGAAATTATGTACCTTTATAATCTATAAGAAGTTCAAATTCAACATTGACAGTGTATAACTATCAGTGATGTTCTAGTGACCTAGAATTTGCTGTAAGTAGCTTTCTTTTGCTAGGTAATATTAACAGAGTGAGCACTGAAGAGGTATAATTCTTTTTTAATCCCTGGGTTAAAAAAGTGATGTAAATTAATGATGGGTGCTAAGCTTGACATTTTGTGTTGAAAAGATGGAATTATTTAATTGCACTGAATATATTTCATGAGGAGTTGATTACATTTTAACTCCCAAAATGTATTTATGAGATTTTATGATATAAGTGTATGCTTTGACTCACTCTGGCTTGCTTTTAAAATGGAATACATTTGGCACTAAATGTAACAAATGAAGACTAGCAAAATTATGAGACTAAGCTGCTCCATCAGAACTATCTTTGACTTACAATTCATACTATTTCTTAGTTTTTGACTGAAGAGAAACAGACATAACTACATAGCACTTCTATGATGTATGAAAATAGAATCTAGAGCTAACATGAGACTGCTTCGATCATGAGTCAGTCCCCCATTTGCCATAATCATACTTAAAATGTGAAATTCATTTAAGAATTCATATTTTCACCAAGTGCTTATAATTTTACAAGTTTTCTTGCTAGATTTGTTCTTGGTTATATGGCCAGCTGAAATATGGTCTTTCAGTTAAGGAAGGAAATCATATAAAAGAAAATTTATTTTATATGAATCTTACTTTAAAATTCCTTGGGGAAAAAGAAAAAACACACCAAACTAAAACTTTGTGACTGCACTCTTGGAACAAAGCACGGGCGGCCGTATTTTTGAGTCTCCCAACGAATCTTGAAGTTCACTCAGTTTTTCATGCTTCAAGGGTTTCTTCATTTGCTCCGCAAGTATCAACAACACAGATTAAACAACTTGTTACTGGAAAAGCTCGGACTTTGGAGTTGGCGACCCATTTGTCTGTTTCAGTATTATATTCAAGGATGTTTCCTAGTCGACCCACACCTTGAAAACCAGCCAAGACGTAAACTATAGAGCCGACTGCTGCACACTTCACTGTCACTCCCTTCCATGGCATTGGTGAGACCATCTTCCATTCGTTTAACTTAATATCATAATATTCCACATTGTCCAGACCACCTTCAAAAGAATAAAACATGAACAACTATGTGAACAATTCTACGATCTCTTAAAGTAATTTTTCAGAACATTTTTTATGAAAAAGTTCAAACATACAGAAAAGTTGTAACAATTTTACAATGAATCCTTACATATTGACTATCTAAATTCTTATTCTGACTTTAACACAATAGGAATCTAACAATTTTTTATTTATCATTTTAGAATCATAAATACTTAAAATTTATTCTATAAAACTAAAAATATTCTATCTGCTGTGGAAAAATTAAAAAGGAAACCACTCAATGAAGTTTCTTTCTGGTTAAGTTTGATTATAATTACTCAAATGTTCCTTTTCCTTCTAAACAATGTATCTGTCAGCAGTTTATGAAAAATAGCAATGGAAAGAGACAGAAGAAGGAAAAGAAGTTATTTCTCTGTTATTCTTAAATATTAAAGTACTGACTAAAATGAGCGTTGTGGAATCTATCTGTAGATTCAGTCCAAATTCTACATTATTAAAAGCAATTTCTTGGACTTCCTTGGTGACTAAGTGGTAAAGAATCTGTATGCCAATTCATAAGACATGGATTTGACCCTTGATCGAGGAAGATCCCACATGCTGCAGAGCAACTAAGCCTGTGTGTCACAACTACTGAGGCTGAGCTCTAGAGCTCAGGAGCCACAATTACTGATGCCCACATGCTCTAGAGCCTGTGCTCCGCAACAAGAGAAGCCTGCGCACCGTAACTAGAAGCTAGCTCCCACTCGCCACAACTAGAGAAAAGGCTGCACATCAATGAAGACCAAGCACAGCCAAAAATAGATAAAGACAATTATGTTTTTAAAGCAGTAATTTAAGATTCTTTAAAGTACAACATTATTTATAAAAATTAAAAGATCAAATTTAATCAATTAAAAGTGTAATACTGATATGTTCATGAAGTGTTTAAAAATGTGTAGGAAACAGTACCATTCAGAGCCTGGATACAAGACTTAAAAGTTACATTTAAAAGTTTTAAACGTATTAAAGTTCAAATATTTCTGTCACTCAACAGTTCTTAAGCTAATGTGATGCCATTCCCCAGAGGGTATTTGGAAATAGACAAAAGCCATCTGAGACTGTCACAATGACTGCTGGCTACTACCTGCATTCATGGACAGGAATGTTAAATGTATTATGATGTTTCATAAAATGTTAGTTCCCAGAAACTATAAAAGTAAATCTAATGGTGTATGTAATTAATGCTTGTATCAAGATCTCAAGAAACATTTTTATAAGTTAGGATAAGGAAACATCAGCAAATTCACTGATAATGTTTAACAGTGAATTAACATCACATACCTAAGCCATTCTGACCACCCACAGCAAATATCTTGTCTTTTACAAATACCAGCCCATGATTCTTTCTGGCTTCAATCATTGGACACAGCTCAGTCCACCTGAAAAAAATTAAGGAAAGTGTTTAGTATACCTTTTATAAGAAGCAAAAGGACTTACATGAATTTACAGGAAAGGTCTGTTATTCCAAGTGCATGCTCAGTTACAGCTCACATACGTGTATACACACACAAATAGGCACACCTGAAAAGCTAGAAAACAAAAGTTAACTGGTTTTGAGTGATTTACAGGCGGGGTAAAAAGATTTTCTTCTTTCAACTCCAATATAATATGGGAAGTAGAGGCTCTCTGGAGGCTACTGTCATGTTTTTGGAAGAAATCCACTTCCTATAGTTCACAATAACTTGTAAAACAGAAACAAGAAAGGGAAGATGTGTAAGGAAATATAAGGCATTAATACTGTCATATGTAGTTTTAATTAATATTTACATAAGTGAGTAAAACACAAATTTATCATGGGCCTTTAGCAATCAGCAAATCAGCCTATGTGTTACTATTCACACATCCATCTTTAAATATACACTTAGAGCTTTTAGGCAGCTCTAGTAACTAAAGTCGGAGAAGGCAATGGCACCCCACTCCAGTACTCTTGCCTGGAACATCCCATGGATGGAGGAGCCTGGTAGGCTGCGGTCCATGGGGTCTCGAGTTGGACACGATGGAGCGACTTCACTTTCACTTTTCATTTTTATGCATTGGAGAAGGAAATGGCAACCTACTCCAGTGTTCTTGCCTGGAGAATCCCAGGGACAGGGGAGCCTGGTGGGCTGCTGTCTATGGGGTCGCACAGAGTCGGACACGACTGAAGCGACTTAGCAGCAGTAACTAAAGTACTACTATCATTCTGTCACATTTAATAACTTATTAGCACACTGCTGTGTTCACAGGCTCTATTATAAAGAATGAGGTTGAGAATATAATGTGGACACACGTCAGAGAATAATTCACAGGTAGCTTTATACACACCATTTTGTTACTTTTTCTGAGATTCAATCTCTCTTTTTGCCTAAACTCCCAGACATATAACTGACACCTGTGATTGTGCAGGTGGTGCTTTTAACGGGTGATATAAATCAAAAGGCTCCAGACAACCACCCAAAAAAAAAGAAAGGGGGTGGGGGGAATCTGGCATGAGTATAACTCTCTAATATAGTTATTTATGACTCTTCTTTTTAGAGCATAATGAAGAACTCTGAAATATCAACAATTCTTGTAACCTTATATTTACATACTTCTGGTTTATTTTTAAAATAGTTCTGACAATCACTACTCTCATTTTCTCAGCATTTGGTTAAAGACCTCCCATTTTTCAGGATAAACACACAGGCCCCCCCAGGGGAAAAGGTCAGTGTACAGCTCAGAAGTGGGAGAGCCTGTACTCGACCTCTGACAGGCTCTGCACTCAGTGAGCTGTCAAAGTGCATTAGAGTATCTGGGAAAAATTCAATACATGTATCCCTTTCTTCTTTATGATAGAAAATAAGATAGTTTACACTAGCTTTTCACTTAGGAAAATTTAGGGAATTTAAATGTAATAGAAAATATAAAGAATTCAAATTTAATACATAAGCTTAATATATAAGTTGTGTACATTTAAAATATTCCCCAAACTGATTATATTCACCTAGTTTAAAAAAAAAAATTGATGTTGTAGATTCCTTTCTACTTTTCCCCCGCTACTGTGAACAAGAATATATTGATTTACACTCATACTGCCTAAATACAGATCTCAAAATTTAGAAGCCTGGAGTTTATATGGTATGGGTTCTACTTTTAAGAACTTTTTAAGAAATGAAACAATAATTAGGCAGCGGAGTGAATGAGATTACAGTTTTCCAACCTGTATGCTTTCTGAGTATAGAATTTATGTGAGGCAAAGTAGAGACTGATAGAGGAGGGAGGACCATCTGTATACACCCTGCTCCTACTGTTTAGGACAAGAGGGGCTGGATAGCAACTGGCTGGATGGATGATAGGATTAGGATAAGGGGTATCCCCAGTGGCCCTGGCCAGTACATTTTTAAAAAACATTGAGAAGTATTAAGTTTGATAATCTCAAGAGATTTCCTAGTCTCAACACTTTAGCAAAAGATAAGTTTTAAGATAGAAGTGCTAGTCGTCAGTCGTGTCCGACTCTTTGTGACCCCTTGGACTGTAGCCCTCCAGGCTCCTCTGTCCATGGGATTTCCTAGACACTGGAGTGGGTTGCCATTCCCTTCTCCAGGGGATCTTCCCAAACTAGGGATCAAACCCGGGTATCTTAGATTGCAGGCAGATTCTTTACTGTCTGAGCTACTAAGGAAGCCCCAAGTTTCAAGATAAGCTTCTGTCAATTCTGTTCCTAACATGGGAGACTAGTAGAGCAAAAAATGAGAAAGAACAACTGCAACTGCACTTTTGTCTGGGAAAAGAGTTAATGGTTTTGCTTCCTTAAATCCTTCAAAAGTAGGTAGGAAGCACAAACAAACAGCTGCAAATGACAATCATATTTTAGAATTAAATGTTTACTCTTAACTTGCAAAAGCAATAGCTAGAGTAGAGTATGTTCTGTAGCCCAGCAGTATTTTCTAAATACAAACCTCAAGCACAAGAGTTTTGGTGCAGTTCTTTGGCATAACGTTTAAGTTAAACATATTCACCCAATAACTTTTTCTGGTAAAGGAAGAACAATCCTTTCAAATGAACAAGTGAATTTTCTTATTAAAAGGTCTGTGTATGTTTCTGATTATTAATAAAAGGTCTGACTGGACTATCATCTGTGTTCATTTTCTCATTAGTCAATTACACTATACTTACCACCACTCCCACTATTCAATAACTAGCGCATTTCCTTTGGCTGTACTGGATGGGTTCCGTCATTAACAAGATGAGAAAAACAGGCTAACCATTTATTTATTTATATTTTGCTTTTTAAAAAGGAGTTTACTTCCCAGTTGATTAAGAATAATTTTATTTAATAAATGTGAATCCAAACATACCCTAGTAAGCACAAATTACCAAAAAAAACCCATTATATTTAGGGCTATCATTCATTAAAGCTATGAACCAATATATAATATTTATAATTAAAAGTAAATTTACCACTGATTATACATTATTTTCCCCTCTCTACACTTCATGATATCTCAAAAAAAAAAAAAAAGCATTTTGAATCTGATGAATCAGTCATACTTGCTTATCCTCAGGGATTTATTTATTGTACAAGCAGGAAAGAAAGAAGAGGGGCTCCCACAAGATACAAGGTCAAGCCATTCCTTAAGGTGTAGAGGAAGGGTCCAACCTCTACACATGCCCCTGAACCTAGCACATTCTAAAGTGTATGTATTAATACACTCTTAATAGAAGAACAAAATCCTTCTGTTGGGTTCCTTCTGCCTTTTAAGATTGTCTTCCTTGGAGCTTACAGAATACAGTTAATAGTGAAGTAAGATTTCTAAATTGATGACACATACGTTTCTGTGGCGGGATCATAGACTTCACATGAATTCAAGACGCGCCCAGAGACGTTGTTCCCTAAGCTTCCACCACAAACGTAGATCAGGCCGTTGGCTTCCACCATCCCGTGGCTGCAGCGCTGAGTCAGCATGCTGGGCTTCGTGTGCCAGCTCTCCGTTCTCGTATCATAGCACTCAAATAAATACAGGGCTGAGTTTCCTGTAAAAGAAAAGGACCCCATCTTGATTAGCTTAGTGTGTGTGTCTGTGTGTGTGCGGGGGGTGTGGTGGTTGGGGGAGCTTGGAGTGAGCTGACTGAGGAGCTGAATCATTCATTTCTAGAGGAAAGATTTGAGGATTGTAGAGTCTTTTCTTTCTCAAGCAACAGCAGCCAAACATTAAGAAAAAGCTATCCTTGTTTGTATAGACCTTAAGAAATATTCAAAAAAGGATCTGTCAGAGATCCTTGGTCATTGGTAATTACCAATTGGTCATTGGTAAATTGGTAATTAAACTTTCAGAAAGGAAACTGGTTTGATTTCAAAAGATTTTCAAATTAAGTAAGAAATGTTATGTATGTCTTCCAGCCCAGTTATGCATGATAGGAATTAACTCAACCTCAAATGTTTCCACAGAGGAGAAAAACAGCTGTTTACAGATGGCAAATCCATACCTTAAATTATAAAACTACTATTTGAGAGTATCCTAAGGATTGTCATGTAATGTTCTAGAATAGCTAATACATCATTAACAAAACTATTCTTCCTCACTGTTATCAGCTGTGTCAAGAATCCTGTTGTATAAGTAGGCTCTGAAATCATGCCAGTCCATTCTTAAGTGTACGCTCATAGCACTGTTGTATGTTTCTGGTGTTCTTTGATTCTACATTTTAGTGGTAAAACACACTCATCCTGTTTTACAACTTCTGTACATTACAGGAGCTCACTAAAGTTTGTTTTTTTTTAAGAAATGATACTATTAAAGGTCAAGTGTGTTTTTCTTTCCCAAGAAAAAAAGAAGTTAGAACTTAAATGAAATTATTGTTCATCTCCAAATTTCTCGACCCTTGTAATTCTCTATCAAAACCAAAGCCTACAAAGAGTAAAGAGCAAAGAATACCAAATGGAAGAAGTAATATCATGACTAACAATAACTTCTTTTTAACTTTTTAAACATTTCCAGTCTAGTAGATTCAGTCAGTTGACACAAGGGAAATACACAGTATATAGTAGATACAAAAAAAGTAAGTTACTATTTTAAGTGAAAAATTAAGTAGAGGAAATGATGAAGAAATGAAGTTATCTACTATACTTTCTACAAAAATTATATCTATAAAACACTTCCTACTACATTTAGGATTTATTGTTATTTCAAATATGCTGTATTAGACATTCTGGAAGAATGCTTTGAAAGAGGGGAAAGGTCACCTCCTAAAGTCACATTTAGAAAATATAACCTTTCTTATATTCATTTTACAAACATTTGGGGGTGGGGAGTAAAAAATAAATACGCTGACCAAAAGTAAAACATTATTTGGTCTAATATAAAAATCATCAAAGAAAATAAAAAGACTAACATTTAAATTCCATATCTTACAGTTCCTTGGTCTTCCTAGTTTTGTTTATAAGCCCATTATTTAGCTAAAGAAATTATTTGAAAAGATGAAAGCATATAAAAGCTAATATGCATCTAGTCTGCAGGTAGAATATTGATTTAGAAATGTTTTTCATTTAGAAAAGGAACACTAGTAGACACTAACAAATTATCAATGAGAATGGTTTTTATACCCATACTCACATCCCATTCTGATCAACAAGCCCAAGATACCATTACCAGTAATTACATTAAAAAGTGAAAGCATGAAGCAAATAAAAAAGATTCGTCTTACCTTTTTCTGATAAAAAAGAAAAGCAAAGATAATAGATTTTAAAAGCTTGACTATAATAAAGAGATCTTAAAGGTCTACAAGTAGGCCAAACTCTGAAATCTTTGAAGCAAATAATATGCATGTGTACGTTTGTGCTAAGTCACTTCAGTCATGTCCAACACTGACCCTATGCACCGTAGCCCACCAGGCTCCTCTGTCCATGGGATTCTCCAGTCAAGAATACTGGAGCGGGTTGCCATTCCCTTCTGCAAGATTAGGTATATAAAATAACTAATCCACATGGCACCAGTGAAGTTCAAATCCAGATGACGTCAATGAAAGCGTGATCATGACAGAAATTGGATAATTTAACATAATTTAAGATGAAGTTCTCTTAATGATTTATATAGACTAAGGTAAACCTTCAAGGAAATGTGCTCTAAAATATGACAGCTATGTATTTAAATTATGTTAAAAAGTATCTGGACAAATAATACCAACTCTTTATTTAGATATAAAAGCCTATATATACACTGGCTTTAAAGCACAAAACAAATACTAAATAAGTCCTTACCAACTTCGGAACCTCCGGATGTATAAATTTTGCCTTCTGCAGCACACGCAGCAAGGCTGTCTCGAGGTGTTGGAGGGCCCAGTTTGGAATACCAGCTATCCTTAACGACATTATAACAGTCCATTCGCTTTATAGGGAAAAGCTGGGAGCCACCCAAAATGTAAACTACATTGTCCCAAAACACGCATGCTGCATCTCTTCGTTTTTCAAAGGGGCAGCGGATGTCTGTCCAGCTATAATCCTGTAATAGGAAAGGACAGGAAGCTTTCAATGACGGAAAAATATAACTGAAAAGGAGGAAGCAAAGGTACAGTTGAGAACATACAAAACATAAGAATGTTAGTTTATCAGTATATATAAGAATATTGGGCTTGAAACTATTATCTAATTTTGTGTGATTTCTTCTTCAGAATGTTGGTTAATTGTGGCAGAAGGCAAAAGGAAGACAGAGATGGCTTTGGCTCTTTTCTGGCTCTAAAATAAACTATAATACATTTGCATTCATCACTACCACCCAGTCTTCTATTCCTTCTGTTACTGAGAATAATAACACAAAAAAATTCTAAATTAAGTAGTTTTGTTAAAGAAAGACTTTTAAAAAAAATAAATATGTGCATCCCTTCTTTGCCAGATGTATAGTGATGCAAAGAATTAATGGATAATTTGAAGCTTAACTGCCATTAGCCTACTGATGTCTAAAGACAGAAAGCGTTTTGTAGACTTCTGAGAGATATTTTTTTGTAAATATTCAGTTGAGTCAGTATAGTCAGCCAGACTCTTAAAGCTGTGATATTTGTGATATACTTGGAGTAATCTGAAAGCTCAAATGTTTCCTTCTCAATGAGAAGAAATGAGCGCCTATCAGCATTTCACAAAAAAGGCTGCTCATAGCACCACCACTTTTTGTTTGAAGCCCGTGCCTGTCTTCTATGAAAATATGTGGGGGAATGCTTCCAAAATTATAGCTTGTTGGATCCTCCCCCTTTAAAGCAAGGAAGCACAGTGTCCTGGCTGCATTCTGAAAATGGCTGAAAATAATTAGGGTCAGAATGAAATCCAGACAATTCCCAATCTTATCAAGCAAAGCACTGTGTGTGATTGATTAATGCTGAGTTCCCTTTGGGAGAATCTGACTGATATCTATCATGATAGCTCATCAAAGTATCATGCCAAGTTGCTAAGTCACTTCAGTCATGTCTGACCGACTCTGTGCGACTCCATAGATGGCAGCCCACCAGGCTCCCCC
Organism: Aepyceros melampus; assembly: GCA_006408695.1. Lineage (NCBI taxonomy): Eukaryota > Metazoa > Chordata > Mammalia > Artiodactyla > Bovidae > Aepyceros > Aepyceros melampus. Next base: position 131,511 of record SJXQ01000157.1, read on the forward strand.
ATCCCTGAGATTCTCCAGGCAAGAACACTGGAGTGGGTTGCCATTTCCTTCTCCAGTGCATGAAAGTGAAAAGTGAAAGTGAAGTCGCTCAGTTGTGTCTGACCCTCAGCGATCCCATGGACTGCAGCCTTCCAGGCTTCTCCGTCCATGGGATTTTCCAGGCAAGAGTACCGGAGTGGGGTGCCATTGCCTTCTCCGTCAAAGCATCACAGGACATAAGAAATGATCTCTTCAGGAAAAAGAGCATGACTCCCAGTAATGATAAACATTCTGCTTCTTAGGCGACCAGAGAAACAGAGCCTTAACCCCTTTTTTATTCTCAAAGTAGGGTCTATTGAGTCCCCATGGGCTTCTCAGTGGTATGTTTATTGGTAGGCACACAAAACTGTAAGGTAAACATCGTCCTTAAATTTCAGTTATATTCAATGGATTTGAAAAACTGAGAAAAATATTTTAGAAATTTGTTTCCTTAGGGAAACTCCATAGTACAGAATGGAAACAAGTAAGCAATAGAATATTCTACAGGGAGCAATATCTCAAAAGCAAACAAAGATAATCTCTTACATATTATGTAAATTACTCATAATTCCTACTTGACCTGGTTGAATAGCAGAGAAATAATTTTATTAATGATATGTTATATTTAGTGAACCTCAAGTCTTGCCACTCTTATACCCAATTTATTTGATATTAGAAAGTAATATGCAAACGATTCCAAAGATATCTTTAAGAACATGTTTCCAAGCTCTTAACATCAGGATGAGAAGGTTGGTCAACATTCTTTGAGATGGTGTCTAACATCTGCTACTCTTCAAAATAAAAAGAGCTACCCATGCAGATGCTGGAACTAAGAAAACAAAAATGCTACTTCTTTTAGCTCAATGAACTTACAGAGACACAAGGACATGAGGTTCAGAAGAGTGAAGTAATTTGAAAGAGGTTAGTAACAATAATTCTAACCTTCCAGTACTACTCAAGGACCTGAGTAGGGAATGGATGATTATTAAGTCATACAGGGCTAGGTTATGCTTATTACTCAAAAATTAAAATAAATTGCTCTCTTAGAACTCTTTAAGTCCAAGGGAACTGATTAGCTGCTAGTGTGTATGCAGTGTGTGTTGTGAGACACAGGTATAGGCACATGCTTCTATCTACGTGCAATTTGGGCTCTGATTTCTCTAGAAGTCCTCAAAGTTTTTAAATCTTTTCTGACTGTTCCACTATAAATGTTAAACACTATGCTTGATAAGTATGAGCCATATATAATACTCTGCCTAATAGTTCATCTTCTAGGCAGATAAGTGAAATGATCTTTCTTTGCAAGAATTTCTACCTAGAATGAAAAATAAGACTTCATTTCACATAAACAGTAATGTTTTACACTTGGGCTCATTATATGTGTCTGTCAAGTGTTAAACGTACCTGTATCATCTGGCTTAGATTGTATGCAGGGGAGTTTATGGTATTTTTTCCTGTGTGTGTATGGGCCAAACTCCCTTGGAAATATGCCCAATTCCTTCAATCTACGCTTCATCCAAAATAGAGAATGTGATTTAACCCTTTAATGTGTCTGCCCTTTAATAAGTTATATACTGTCTAGGAGATATGCGTAGTTGAAGAAGCAAGCAGAGAGGGGAAAACAACAGATGGGAAGTCAAGCCTGTCAGCTTAGCGGACATGAGTGCCAGGTCTTATTTCACTGAGGGGACCACTCCGAACCCTGTAGGTGGAGGAAGAATTACTTATGGCTCTCTGTACACATGGACTACGGGCAAGGTAAAACCACATGGAGCTTTCTCTTAGCAACAGATGGATGAATAGCACTAGAGTCACACTGTATATGTGTGAGCAGGAAATTGTTAAGCTAAAAATATAATTCAGTTAAGTTTTATTATCCATCCTAGGCAAAGTTGGCTTAAACTCAACATTCAAAACACTACGATCATGGCATCCGATCCCATCACTTAATGGCAAACAGATGGGGAAATAATGGAAACAGTGACAGACTTTATTTTGGGGGGCAGCAAAATCACTGCAGATGGTGACTGCAGCCATGAAATTAAAAGACGCTTACTCCTTGGAAGAAAAGCTATGACCAACCTAGATAGCATATTCAAAAGCAGAGACATTAATTTGACGACAAAGATCTGTCTAGTCAAAGCTGTAGTTTTCCAGTAGTCATGTATGGATGTGAGAGTTGGACTATAAAAAAAGCTGAGTGCCGAAGAATTGATGCCTTTGAACTATGGTGTTGGAGAAGACTCTTGAGAGTCCCTTGGGCTGCAAGGAGATCCAACCAGTCCATCCTAAAGGAATTCAGTCCTGAATATTCATGGGAAGGACTGATGCTGAAGCTGAAACTCCAATACTTTGACCACCTGATGGCAAGAACTGACTCATTGGAAAAGACCCTGATGCTGGGAAAGATTGAAGGCAGGAGGAGAAGGCGATGACGGAGGATGAGATGATTGGATGGCATCACTGACTCAATGGACATGAGTTTGAGTAAGCTCCAGGAGTTGGTGATGGACAGGGAAGCCTGGCGTGCTGCAGTCCATGGGGTTGTAAAGAGTTGGACACAACTGAGTGACTGAACTGAACTAGGCAAGGTTCTATGCTTAGCTGCTGAGAAGATATGAAAATGAGAAAACTGGAAAGTCTAGAAAAAACACAGGTAGAAGGATTTAAGTTTTGAAAAATCGCCTATGCATGCATCCCCGCATTCTATAGAGACACACCCAAGTATAAAGTCCTATCTTTCCTGGTCCCAGTCAGCCTTTCTTGCCTCTGCTGTGATACATCACATTCTAGACTTTTTTAGGATCAAGACTTTTTTTTTGCAAGCTTCTCTGATTTCCTTTTTCTGAATTCCTACCACACTGAAGTCTGGAGTTGACAACAGAGCACTTCATTACATCTTGTGTGATTTTTCAGCTGTAGGACACTGCTACAGGAAGTGAAACGCTTCCTGAGTTGATAGAATGTAGTATTTTTCTTCAAATGCCTTAAGGCAAAAGTATCAGCCTGATATTTTCCTTAAGAGAAAAGTCTGATTTTATGTAATCTGCATTCTGAAAACACATGAATCCTCAAATAATAGAAACACTACACATGTAAATTTTAATAAGCAAAATGCAGTATGAAAAATTTTTAAAAATAAAGATTGGAGAACTTTACTTTGTATCATTTTGAGAGAAAATCAAGCAAAACTAGGGGAGAAAGGAGAATTATGCCAGATGCCACAGCATTCCTAGACAGTTTCATGAAAAGTACACCTATATCTAAATTCCTTTTTTAAAGGAAAAAGTTAAAATCCATTCAGTTAATATTTTGTATGCTTTTGCTTTTTATGAAAAAATTTAACAATTAAAATATATTCATACTTAGGATTAAATATATTCTTTTCTTTCTATCTATCTAAAGTCTATCAGTAAGTTCTCCTCAAAGTTCCATGAAGCTTGCTGGACAAATCCATCCCAGAGGTATCTTCTTTTCAGACCACCACTGCTATCATTATCTATTTTGTACTGAAGAGAGTTAATTCTGAGGTAGGTTGATAAGGAGTCTGGGGTCCTCCTTATACAAATGTTTTGTTTTTTTACATTTCTTCACCTCAATCACATAAGATGGTTTTTTTCTTAAGATCTGAGTTATTATGGCAACAATCTATTTTGCCTAAGACCAACTTTATTCAAGCCCAGAACTAATGATTACAAAACAAAACAACTCACTTTGCTCAATGGTATGTTTTTCCTTAAACTCTGTACTAATGATTATATTCTTTGGAACTCTACATTCAAATGGGTCTGCTGCTGCTGCTGAGAAGCTTCAGTCGTGTCCGCTCTGTGCCGACCCCATAGATGGCAGCCCACCAGGCTCCCCTGTCCCTAGGATTCTCCAGGCAAGAACACTGGAGTGGGTTGCCATTTCCTTCTCCAATGCAGGAAAGTGAAAAGTGAAAGTTAAGTCGCTCAGTTGTCTCCGACTCTTAGCGATTCCATGGACTGCAGCCTACCAGTCTCCTCCGTCCATAGGATTTTCCAGGCAAGAGTACTGGAGTGGAATGCCATTGCCTTCTCCATCAAATGGGTCTATCTTTCCTTTTCTCCTTTGCCTTTCACTTCTCTTCTTTTCACAGCTATTTGTAAGCCCTCCTCAGACAAACATTTTGCCTTTTTGCATTTCTTTTTCTTGGGGATGGTCTTGATCCCTGCCTCCTATACAATGTTCATCCATAGTTCTTCAGGCACTATCAGATCTAATCCCTTGAATCTGTTTCTTACTTCCACTGTATAATCATAAGGGATTTGATTTACATCATACCTGAATGGTCTAGTGGTTTTCCCTACTTTCTTCAATTTAAGTCTGAATTTGGCAATAAGGACCTCATGATCTGAGCTGCAGTCAGCTCCCAGTTTTGTTTTTGCTGACTATATAGAGCTTCTCCATCTTTGGCTGCAAAGAATATAGTCAATCTGCTTTCCGTATTGACCATCTGGTGATGTCCATGTGTAGAGTCTTTTCTTATGTTGTTGGAAGAGGGTTTTTGCAAACTCTTGTTAGCCTTTGTCCTCCTTCATTTTGTATTCCAAGGCCAAATTATAGCAAGAATAGAAAGGAGAGATAAGAAAGTATTGCTGAGTGATCAATGCAAAGAAAAGGAAAACAACAGAATGGGAAAGACTAGAGATCTCTTCAAGAAAATTACGAGATACCAAGGGAACATTTCATGCAAAGATGGGCTCGATAAAGGACAGAAATGGTATGGGCCTAACAGAAGCAGAAGATATTAAGAAGAGGTGGCAAGAATACATAGAAGAACTATACAAAAAGATCTTCATGACCCCGATAATCACGATGGTGTAATTACGAGATACCAAGGGAACATTTCATGCAAAGATGGGCTCGATAAAGGACAGAAATGGTATGGGCCTAACAGAAGCAGAAGATATTAAGAAGAGGTGGCAAGAATACATAGAAGAACTATACAAAAAGATCTTCATGACCCCGATAATCACGATGGTGTGATCACTCACCTAGAGCCAGACATCTTGGAATGCGAAGTCAAGTGGGCCTTAGAAAGCATCACTACAAACAAAGCTAGTGGAGGTGATGGAATTGCAGTTGAGCTATTTCAAATCCTGAAAGATGATGCTGTGAAAGTGCTACACTCAATATGCCAGCAAATTTGGAAAACTCAGCAGTGGCCACAGGACTGGAAAAGGTCAGTTTTCATTCCAATCCCAAAGAAAGGCAATGCCAAAGAATGCTCAAACTACCGCACAATTGCACTCATCTCACACACTAATAAAGTAATACTCAAAATTCTCCAAGCCAGGCTTCAGCAATACGTGAACCGTGAACTCCCTGATGTTCAAGCTGGTTTTAGAAAAGGCATAGGAACCAGAGATCAAGTTGCCAGCATCTGCTGGATCATGGAAAAAGCAAGAGAGTTCCAGAAAAACATCTACTTCTGCTTTTTGGACTACGTCAAAGCCTTTGACTGTGTGGATCACAACAAACTGTGGGAAGTTCTTCAAGAGATGGGAATACCAGACCACCTGACTTGCCTTTTGAGAAACCTGTATGCAGGTCAGGAAGCAACAGTTAGAACTGGACATGGAACAGACTGGTTCCAAATCGGGAAAGGAGTATGTCAACGCTGTATATTTTCACCCTGCTTATTTAACTTATATGCAGAGTATATCATGAGAAACGCTGGGCTAGATGAAGCACAAGCTAGAATCAAGATTACTGGAAGAAATATCAATAACCTCAGATATGCAGATGACACCACCCTTATGGCAGAAAGCAAAGAGCTAAAGAGCCTCTTGATGAAAGTGAAACGGAGAGTGAAAGTTGGCTTAAAACTCAACATTCAAAAAACTAAGATCATGGCATCTGGTCCCACTACTTCATGGCAAATAGATCGGGAAACAATGGAAACAGTGACAGACTTTATTTTGGGGGGCGGCAAAATCATTGGAGATGGTGACTGAAGCCATGAAATTAAAAGACACTTGCTAGACAGCATATTAAAAAGCAGAGACATTACTTTGCCAACAAAGGTCCATGTAGTCAAAGCCATGGTTTTTCCAGTAGTCACGTACGGATGTGAAAGTTGGACTATAAAGAAAGCTGAGTGCCGAAGAATTGATGCTTTTGAATTGTGGTGTTGGAGGAGACTCTTGAGAGTCCCTTGGACTGCAAGGAGATCCAACTAGTCCATCCTAAAGGAAATCAGTCCTGAATATTCACTGGAAGGACTGATGTTGAAGCTGAAACTCCAATAGTTTGGCCACCTGATATGAAGAACTGACTCACTGGAAAAGACCCTGATGCTGGGAAAGATTGAAGGCCGGAGGAGAAGGGGACAACAGAGGATGAGATGGCTGGATGGCATCACCAACTCAATGGACATGAGTTTGAGCAAACTCTGGGAGTTGGTGATGGACAGGGAAGCCTGGTGAGCTGCAGTCCATGGGGTCGCAAAGAGTGGGACACTGAGCTGAACTGAACTGATTATATAACAACAATGTATATTGCTCTACGACAGTTTCTCCTTCTTACCAGGAACCTTCTGACCAATCATGTTATTTTAAGACTTATGTTGTAGGAGTGGGCCTGGTATGATCTTTTTATTGTTACCAGTTAAAGAAGTATATACGGTCTTGATAAGACTAAGTGGGACACTCTGCCTCCTTCTGATGTCTACATCAGAAGCTTTCTCTATCCCTTTTTCAGTCATAAAACTCTGCTACACAAAAGCTCTGAGTGATCAAACGTTGTCTCTGGTCCAGAAGCTAAATTCTCTTCTTCAGAGATCATGAATCTGATACAGTTCAAGGTAAGCTATCAGTATCATACTTTTAACTGGTTACATTCAGTGGCTGCTTCACTGAAGCCTCCGTCTTCTCTAACTGCTTCAAGGTTGTGTACACCTCATACACTTTGAATTTGAGGGACAGGACTGTGATACATATCCTTCACAATCCCCGCTGCTGCCCAACCCCAAAATTTCAAATTCTGGTTAAACTGCACTTTACAACCAGCTGACTGTACAATACGCTGTCGTACAATCTGTTGTCTTTTATAACAACAAGGTAATTATCTCTTATACTGATGACCAATTTTCAAAGAAAATCATCACGAGAAACCTATCTGAGCACGATTTAATCCTTCTAGAATAATAGTTCTTTCTGTGCCTTGGGATCATCATATGAACAATTACCAAAGGTAGGCAATAGTAATTTCCAAGTGACATGATAGAGTAAAAATAGTGATAATTTCTTTCACACCCAGTTGGTTTTCTTCAGCCTGACTCTTGCCCCCCTAGCATTGCATTTATGTACCCACTACCCTCTAGCTAATTCCAGGATGATAGAATCCTTCAAAACACCACATAGATTTATCTTTCCTAGTCTCCTTATCCTTTCCCACCTAGGGGGAAATGCCTACAACTTTGTTTCTGTCTTCTCTCAGTCTTTTAATGGGACTCATCTGTTGCTTGGTAATAATTATGGCTGACTGTGGCTTATGAGAGTGACTCTGAAGTCATCCCTCCCATGGTGAGTTGAATTTTCATCAAAGTTTCTTACAGACACAGTGATTAAACACAAAAGGAACTGATCCTTGAAGTGGGGAACTTCAGGTACCACACCTGTGTGGGGTACAAGGGCTGTGAGGCTGACTTTAGAACAAAACTACAAAAGTGTGTTATGGAGATGCTTGAAAAGGAAAAAAAAAGAGGCTATCAATATTCCTGTTTTGGAAAACATTCTAGGAAGGCACTCTGCTGAGAATTCACCTCAGAATGTGTTCCAATCTCCTATCTGAACTTGAGGACCACCAAACTGCCTGCAAACAATCAGGTGTGAGAAATACCTATATGCATAAGCTGCAAAGAACACTGGTTTTACCACTGTTACCTATTATACTGACAACTAAGAATGTTTAAAGGACACCCATGTTGATCCATACTTGTATTCCAGCAATGTCAGTCCCTGGGGGATACAGCTATGGGTCCAACCCACCTGGGATTACTGCTGTCCTTTGTGGAGATTCTGTTCTGACAGATGCTCCTGATCATTTCAGCAGCACTCCCTCTTGGACTTCAGTACACTATTTGCACAACACTCTGCTGGTAACAAACACCACTGATGCACTCTTACAAAAACTTCTCTAATTTTTTAATGTAATAACATTTTCCTATAAGGTTTATACTTCTTTTATGCACAAGTCTTTTAAAATCATATGCAACATATAATCGCCAAGTTCCACCTTGATGATAGTGTAGGACCGTCTCTGTACACATTGGGCCAGACACTAAGCTCAGTGATGAATCTACTTCAGAGCTGTGGGCAGGAAAAGGTACTTAGAGGCAATTCTCTGGTGGTCCAGTGTTAGGACTCCATTCTCTCATTGCTGAGGATCCTGGTAGGGGAACTAAAAGCCCCACAAGCTGTGTAGTGAAGCCAAAAGAAAAAGATACTCAGCATAAACCTTTGAATCTGATGGTTCTGTAAAACATGGCACCACTGGCTTTCTGCCTTTGCAACCAGGACTGGTCCTCACTGTGTTGTTCTTACTCCTTGTCTGGTTTTAGCAGGGTATATGCAGAATCCCTTTTTCTCTGAGGCAGAGTCTCCTATTTCTCCACCATGTGAAAGTGGTGAGCCAAGACCCCTACAAAGTTTTAAGCCCTCAAAACTTATCATTTCACTGACAGGAATAGTCCAAATAATCTGGTCAATTAAGTCAACTTTTATTTTGGCATCAGTATTATAAGACATTCCCATGCTACAATTGAGAACACAAATTCTGAGAACAGAGCACTGGATTCAGACAAATAACTCTTCAGTAATCATTAAACACTTGATAAATATCAACAGGGACAGTGGGGAGGGGGAGAGGAGACTCAGCAGAATTCATGAAAGGACGACAAGAACAGTATCATTTCAATTCAGTATAGCAACCCAAGATTTCTACTACTTTTATCTACTTATCTACTAGAAAAAATATTAATTTTTTTCTTATCATCTTTCAATCAGCAATTAATATAAATATTTGCTGCTTCTCATGAGTGATATCCAAGGAATATCTAAAGGCAACACTTTATAGGGATACTGCTTAATGCTGGATAATTCAATTAAGTAGTACTGCTTAAATTGTCTCTTTGAAGGAGATCAATTCAGTGAAAATAATCATTTGGGACAGGTATAGTACACATATCAATGGGTTCCATTAATGATAGCTAAAACCATTTTAACATCTCTGAAAATATTAAATTCAAGAATTTTAAAACAATTCCTATATAGTATTTATTATTAAGCAGTCTACTTGAAATGGAAAATGAAATAATGTTCACTTTGGAGATTCAAGGTAAATAATAACTTATAGAGAAATCTGAAATGGAAAATGAAATAATGTTCACTTTGGGGATTCAAGGTAAATAATAACTTATAGAGAAATCAGCCTCCTGACTTTAAATATTAGAAATAATAAAGACAATCAACTTATATTAAATAAGAGTAAATGGTGAAAATTTTTAAGATGTAGTTTTAGCAAAAAGAAAGGAGAGGGTGGAACTTCCAACAGAAATATTTAATAAATATTACAATGGGGTGCTAATAGTGCTAACATTAGGAAATGAGTAATAATTGATGGAATAAGAATGTTTTTATTGGTAGTTATATACTCAATTATTTAAAATTTTCCACTATAAGCCTAAGAACTTGTGATTGAGTATACAGAAGAGCACCAAGTATGTGCCATTTATAAGAGCAAAGCAAGACATCAAATGAGATTTCTGAAGTTACAGTCTCATTTCCAGGCTTGTGCAGCACACTCATCTTTTTTCAACTGTTCAATAAAAAAAAAAAAAAAAAAAATCAAGGAAATTGTTAGAACTACAGGCTAGAAACAAGTGCTATAGTCATTCCATATTTGCCTTAGTCTAAAAACAATGCTGTCTCCCAAGTGAAATCAGTATTCTCCTTGTATCTCTGTACATCAAAACAGACATCTATTAAAAGATAAAGTATTTACCAAAACATACTTTAATTGCGTTTTTAACTCTCAAAACCGACACCAAACTTAGGAGGGGTGTAACTATCATCAACACCTGAAAGCTGTGGTCAGAGAAGTATAATTTAAGCTCCTATGACTTCAGATTTTTCTTGGGGGAGAAAAAGAACTGATAGGTTTCCTGCTCCTGACTCAGAAGGATCCTGAAAAATTAAAAAGCAATGAAATTAAGTAGCCACTGAAATGTCAACAGTCTTAACATTACCTAGTGTGAAATAGATGTGTAGGTCTATCAACCTGTTGAGCACACTGACATTGTGCTTATTGCACTGTGTTCCACAGGCCATCAAGCTTTATGGTACCTGCCATTCACTCAGTCTTCTACTAAGGAAGGAAACTAGATGTCTTCAGTTAAAAAAAAAAAAAAAAATCAGCCTATATTCTGACTGTAGATAGACATATGAGCCAAAAGCCAGTCACAGGGACAGTCCAAATATGATGATATTTAACCAATCTAACCTGCCACTCCTTCCCTGGAGGTCTTTTTGGTATCTGGCAGCATATATCTTCTGTGGGTTATATGAGTCACTACCACTATGGCAGAAAGTGAAGAACTAAAGAGCCTCTTGATGAAAGTGAAAGCGGGGAGTGAAAAAGCTGGTTTAAAATTCAACATTCAAAAAACCAAGATCATGGCATCCAGTCCCATCACTTCATGGCAAATAGATGGGGAAACAATGGAAACAGTGACAGACTATTTTGGGGGGCGGCAAAATTACTGCAGATGGTGACTGCAGCCATGAAATTAAAAGATGCTTGCTCCTTGGAAGCAAAGCTATGACCAACCTAGACAGCATATTGAAAAGCAGAGACATTACTTTGCCGACAAAGATCCATCAAGTCAAAGCTATGGTTTTTCCAGTGGTCCGTATGGATGTGAGAGTTGGACTATAAAGAAAGCTGCGCACCAAAGAATTGATGCTTTTGAACTGTGGTGTTGGAGAAGACTCTTGAGAGTCCCTTGGACTGCAAGGAGATCCAACCAGTCCATCCTAAAGGAGATCAGTCCTGGGATTTCTTTGGAAGGAATGATGCTAAAGCTGAAACTCCAGTACTTTGGCCACCTGATGCAAAGAACCAACTCATTGGAAAAGACCCTGATGCTGGGAAGGATTGAAGGTGGGAGGAGAAGGGGACGACAGAGGATGAGATGGTAAGATGGCATCACTGACTCAATGGACATGAGTTTGAGCAGGCTCCAGGAGTTGGTGGACAGGGAAGCCTGGTGTGCTGCAGTCCATGGCATCGCAAAGAGACATGACTGAGCAGCTCAACTGACTGGTGACTCTTGACTGTTGCATCAGGGCCAGGTTGCGGTCTCCTCACTGGACCAGACTAAAGCAGTCACTAAAACTTGGTTTATAGCTTACACTCTGGCTAGTGTGTGTTTCTGTTACTATCTACCCAAGATCATTAGATGGAATTTCTTTTCAACTGACAGAGAAGATAAAGTTATTTCATAGTCTGACTTCAAAATCTCTAGACTCTAACTCTATGCTATAATCTTAGCTGCAGGAGCCCTGATCTATCTCACCTTGCCAAAGGTCTCCTATGTGGATGCCTGTAACACCGATCAGTTCTGGAAACAGAAATGAACAGAAAATAGAAGGGATCCCACATGTCTTGGGAAGACAAGTGTTTCCCAAAACAAAAGTTATCCCAAAGTATGGTGTTGCTCACAACAGAGTTCCTAGATGTCCACAGGTCTGCAGCAGGGGTTGGCAAACTGCAGGCTAAATCCAACCGACTGTTTCTGTAAATAAAGTTTGATTGGAATGCAGCCACACCCATTTTTAAATGTATTATTTATGGCTGCTTTCCGGCTACAGCATCAGGTTGAGCAGTTACAGCAAAGAATATGTAGACTATAAAATTGCAGGTGTTTATTACTCTTTTAGAAAAAGTTAGCCAAGCCCTGATCTACATCATGTTGGTATAACCCCTTGGAAATGAAGGACAGCTTGTTGCCCCAAGCATCTTCTAACACTTTACAGATGACACATATCCTGTGTTTGGGTGTCCTACATTTACGCTCTAACTAGGCAAACCAAAAAGCTGCCAGTTGTGAGCAAAACCTGGAGCAGCTTTCTAAGTGGGACAGGTGACAGAACTATAGCTCAGCTGCTCAGGCTAGCCTGTGACCCTAGGGCATTGAGTTGCTGCTTTTAACTTGAGGCATGTCCCAATATGACCACAGAGCACACCCGTGGGACTCTAGAGCAGGGCCAACCTACTTTAGGCAGGTACCATTTTTTCAGGAAATAGCTCCTGGCTGGCCACTAGGGTCTGACAGACAGCAAATGTCTGACACCAAGGGAAACCAGGTGAGCATATTGTTAACCCATTTTGAATAGTGTTACCTGACCTACCACATCACCAATAGCATGGTTTCAATCCATGATCTAGTATTCAGACACAGAACTGGGCTTTTGGAGGTCTCAAAGGCACAGAACATCCAAATGGGATATCACAACCCTTCCTCAGTAGGCTTCTCCCTCACCCAGGGTTATGTCTTCTTGGAGGTAGTCTTTCCACATCAGCTGACAAATTTGAGACCTGAGCTTGGTTCATCTGGGATAGTACTAGCCAAAAGTACTAGCTTAAGCATTACAGTCCCTTCAGGAATGGTACTGAGGCATAATACAGAAAAGACATATCCTGATATGGCAGATTTTCAAGCAGTTCCTTTAATTGTTCATTATGTCATTCAGCAGAGGAAGCCTCAGGTCAGTTTTTTATCAACTGTCAGACAGTGACTAATGGTTTACCCAGATGGTTATACCTGAAATAAGCAAAAATGAAAAAATGCTGACAAGGAGATTTGAGAAAGGATAGTGTAGAAGCCCGCCCCAACTCCTTCTCCCAAAAGGAAACAAGTTTGAGTCCCACATGAATTCTTCCTGGAGTGCCCCAGCACTCCAGTAACCATGTTACTCCACAGTAACCATGTGGTTAGGGCTGTGTCTGCATCTTTCCTCCCCAGTGTGATGCTTGCTCAATAGGCTTATGAGTGACTACAGTGCAGTGACAGATGCATGCATTATCTACATAAGTCAGTGGCTACAGAAGTTAACGAACCTTTATGAGAATGGATACATGTATATGTATGGCTGAGTCCTTTAGCTGTTCACCTGAAAATGTCACTACATTGTTAATCGGCTATACTCCAATATAAAATAAAAAGTTTAAAAACAACAACAACAAACAGCTAACAGCCCTTCCTTACCTGAGGCCTACGTGGCTATCCACTACTGGCTAGCACCCACTTTGTGGGCAATACTGACTGATTCTAAGAAGCTGATTTGTTATCATACCTTGAGGAAACCAGTTAGTTACCTAATGCCATGCTAACTACACTGGAACCATGCCATTATTGAAGGGACAAAGCTCCGTCCTCCCTGGAATTGATATTTATTCTGGATTTGGACTGGCCCATGCTGTCTTTTGCACTCTTGACAACACTACCCTGTGTGTATCCCCACTATCGTATTATATAGAAAGCCTCCAAGGACCCGCTTCTCAGAGAAAGGAGTATCAGAAGTATCCTGATGTAAAAAGGGTGCTCTGGACTCATCCAGGTATCTATCATCAACAAAAAATGGGCCTATAAGATGATGAAAGAGATCGTTAAGTGCTGAGACTCAACATCAGTTATGGGTACCATTCTGCAAGGTCAGGTGCTATCTTTTTAGAATTATGGTATGTGTTCTACTTGGCCAGTATATGTAGCAATAGCAAAATATAGTATTATCTCTCCAACAGCCAAAAGTCATGGGTATAAGAAATAAGAGGTAGAAATATGAATAGACTTTCTCATAATCCATTTTTTAAAATTGTGTTCCTAGACCTATGACTCAAACTCTGCTGCCCAAATGGCATAATGTAAAACACATTAAAATTGGTAATAATATTTAGATGGTTGGACTAAAGGTACTTTATCTTTTTCCTCATGATGATCTAGATTTTTCACATTTTCTAGAAAGACTGTATTATTTTATATTCAAACATAATTACTAAAGGGGAAAATCAAACCCCATAGCTCCAGAAGCAGATTTTCATTGAAAATGGCACATAAGTAAAGCAAGGAGTTGAGATGAATGCAAGGAGTTCCTAACCAATTAGAAGAACTGCTTTCCCTTTTTGATAATGGTTACTATGTAGCACTCCAGAGCAGTCACAGAGACATTTGAAATCTGACTAAGCTTTAGTTTCCTTATTTGTAAAATGAGATATAACTATGTATCCCATAAGGTCTATGAAAGAACACCATAAATTATAACATCTCTGAGTCATTACTGTCTGTGGTAGGTGCCAATCTATCTGCTCAGTGATTTTAGAAACAAAAACAAGGATAAAAGTTAGTTACCTTTGGGTTAAAATATCTACAAGACTGTGGTTGGGAGCCTCCAAACAGGGCTATGCGGTAGTCATGTTTCTTCCTTCTGGGCCTTGTGCCTTCTACCAGTTCTTCTCGATCCTCTGGAGAAAGGAGATGATACCTCATCCCACCTGTAGAAAAATACATGGCAACTCTTCAAGAACTTTGGGCACTTTAATACTTACTTTGAAAAGGAAACAAAGCAGTGCTCTTATTTCTTTAACCTTTTTTCTATCATCTCTCTAACATTTATGGAAAGAGTGAGGGGGAATGAGGGAGGAGAAATGTATAATAATCTGAGCGCTAATCAATTTATCATTCTCCCTCATCACCATTAATGTTAAGATTGTCCTACCCACTTAGTAAATGTCAGTGAATCATCTGGCTTTTCAAGCAACAGCAGCCATAATATTAATTATTGAAATTCAGATCTCTTAACCCAGCAGTTCTCAATCTTCACTGTACATTAGAGTCACCTAGGAAATCTCATTAACTATCGCTGGGGCCTACCTCAGCACGGTTAAATCGAAACCTCTGGTGGAAGGGTGGAGGCACTGGTACTGACCTTTATATGTGGTAAAAGATCAGCAACTTCATTATCTGGGAACTTGTTAGAAATACTGAATCCCAGAGCTACTGAATTAGAATCTGCATATTTAACAAAATCTCAAAGTAACTCAGATAACCATAAAACTTGGAGAAGTACTTACTGCTTAGATGATCCTAAAATGCAATGAGCATTCATAACTGCTGTGATCTAAAATCTTTCTTTCAACAATTACTTAATTTTGCCAAATCAAGGGACACACAACAATTAAAAAC
Source organism: Aepyceros melampus (assembly GCA_006408695.1). Classification (NCBI taxonomy): domain Eukaryota; kingdom Metazoa; phylum Chordata; class Mammalia; order Artiodactyla; family Bovidae; genus Aepyceros; species Aepyceros melampus. The sequence continues at coordinate 146,797 of SJXQ01000157.1, forward strand.
TTTTAAGATGTCATTTCAAATCAGTATGGGAAGAGTAGATTATTCAATAAATGATGATAGACAGTGATATGAAGAAAATAACCAACTTCATATTTTACTCTAAAGCAAACCCAAATCAATAGAATATTTTTAAATGTTTTTTTTTTAAGCCTTATAAATGAACTAAAAGAAAAACAGGAAAAGTTAAAAAAAAAAAGGCCCAGAATGAGGAAGCCTGAAAGTGAAAGTGAAGCCACTCAATCGTGTCTGACTCTTTGCGACCCCATGGACTGTAACCTACAAGGCTCTTCCGTCCATGGGATTTTCCAGGCAAGAGTACTGGAGTGGGTGCCATTTCCTTCTCCAGGGGATCTTCCCAACCCAGGGGTTGAACCCAGGTCTCCTGCATTGCAGGCAGATGCTTTACATCTGAGCTACCAAGGAAGCCTAAGAAAAGACAAATAATATGGAAGCTAAAAAACAAATTAGAACTACATAAAATTTTAAGTTAAATTATTTCATGGCAAAAAGAAAAAACAAAAAATCAATAGACAATGACAGGATTTCCCTGGTGGTCCAGTGGCTAAGACTGCACTCCCAATGCAGAGGGACCAGGTTTGATTCGTCATCTGAGAACTAGATCCCACATGCAGCAACTAAGACCCACTGTAGTCAAGAAAATAAGTAAATGTTAAAAGAAAAAGACAATGACAAACTAGAAAAGAATTTATAAATCATATACAAGACATATAAAAGATACTCAATAATATTAAGATGATCAAATAACAGAAAGTTAGACATGTATCTGAACAAAGTTCATAGAAAAAGAACTAATTACAAGTAACTCTGAAACATATGAAAAGATGCTCATGTGCTCTAGTGAGAGAAATACACATTAAAATCAAACTTTCTCATACATCAGACTGCACAAGATCAAACTATCTGGAACACAGTGTATGATGAAGGAAGCAGCATTCTCCTACACTGCTGGTGGAGACATGGATGACTGCAAACTATCTGTGAAATTATTATTTCATACCTTTTAGCCAGCAATTTCCCCCTTTAGGATTTTATCAACCTAAAGTTCACTGTCAGGGAAGTGGTTAAAAATTATGGTTATCCACTCAATAGAATACTAAATATGGTTATTGAGATGAACAAGGAAGGGTAATATGTACACGTAGGATGAATTCCAAGAAATAATGTGGAATGAAAAAAAGCAAGATGGGAAAATTCCCTGGTTGGGGAACCAAGATCCCACAAGCTGACAGTAAGGAAGGCAAGGGAGAAAGAAAGACATAGACATTTTTTATTGTTATTTATTTTAAATTTTTATATCTTTATTTATATATATTTATACAATGGCAACCCACTCCAGTACTCTTGCCTGGAAAATCCCATGGACAGAGGAGCCTGGTAGCCTGCAGTCCATGAGGTCACTAAGAGTCGGACATGACTGAGCAACCTCATTTTCACTTTTCATTTTCATGCATTGGAGAAGGAAATGGCAACCCACTCCAGTGTTCTTGCCTGGAGAGTCCCAGGGACAGGGGAGCCTAGTGGGCTGCTGTCCATGGGGTCGCACAAAGTCGGACACGACTGAAGCGACTTAGCAGTAGCAGCAGCAGCAGCAGCATAAAAGCATTTGTCAATAAATGACTGTGTATGCACAGACTCAAGACTTCTTTTAGAAGGAATACAAGATAATAATGGTTACCTCCAGTGAGACTTTTCACTATCTACCCTTGAACTGTGTACGATGTACAGTATTACTGGTCCAAAAATAAAATAATGCAAGCAATTTTCAATACATGCAGAAACAGTTCTGTTCATGATGCTGTGTTGGGATTTTATAAGAGGAATATAGAGACAGTTTTGGATAACAGGTTGTGAATGAATGAAAATAATTATCAATATTTCTAGCATTTCTTTCCACTTTACAGCATTAGTAGATCCACTGTGCATTTGAACAGCTGGCACACTCAGCAGCCAAGACTCAGATGCCTACTCTCAGTCAGGGGTCAGCAAACCTTCTCCAGAGGGCCAGAGAGCAAATATTCTGGGCTCTGTAAGTCACATTTGGTTTCTGTCATGTATTTTTGATTTGTTTTTCCACAATCCTTTACAACTGTAAAAAACCACTTTTCCTCCATCCTCTCCTCTCCCACTCTAGGTCTAAGACTGTAGTTCTTAAAAGTGTAGTTCCCTGACCAGGAGCATCACTTGGAAACTTGTTAGAAATCCCAATTATTGAATGCTACCCCAGAACAGATCTTGTGGGATTTGAGAGCCATTGCTCTAGGAAGGCTCCACACAGGGCGGATGTGTCCTGTGGAAACTATGAACACAGTTCTCCCAACAAGAGAACACAGGCAGTGGGGAAGGAGAGACTCAGAAGGGGAAGGTTCCAGGCAACAGGCCATGGGTGCAAGTGGCTGACTGTGGCCAACTGTGTCCACCCCTGGAGGAAGCACAGACTGTGGCTCCTTCACTGATGGGTTGTTTCTCTCCAGGACAGGGCTGAGGACTAGCTCTCTGGGACCTTTCGCTGAGAAGCACCTTGCTCCTTAGGTTTATTCCTTTGGGAGTTAATCCTTTGAGAGGCAGGTACTGTCATTTGAAGATTCTGAGTAAGAATTTGGTCTGACCCTTTGTGGTGGCTTTGACTATGATCTTCATTTTAGGACTCATTTTCTTTTCATTGTTAAATTCTCTCAGTTTAGTTTCATTCTATATTCCTATCATCTTTTCTGTCTTTCTTCTACTCTCAGAAGGCAGCCTCTAGGTCAGATGCTAGGAAGGTAACAGTTGGAGGAAGGGAGGCCTTCTCTCCACTGAGCTTATTCAGGCTTCAAAGCTGCGTGTGCCTAGTCAAGGAATTTTAGAACTGTTCTTTATTAGAACAAGAGAAAGAAAAAAAGAAAATGTAACAAAGATTCCTGCTCAAGAGCCTAACCCAACACTTGACTGGATTTCTGGAATAATCCCAATATTCTGTTTCTAAGTCAATTCAGAATTCACATAAGAACTAAACACTATACTTCATTTAGACTGGCTAATTTATCTTCAACAGCTTACTCCGTGTGTGGATAGACAGATGCAGGTCTCCACCCAGTGAAACCAGAAATACGACACAGTATGCAAACAGGGGTATAACAAAAAATCCGATATTAATAGGTATGAAATCCACATAATCAAAGCACTCATCTAAAGGCGTCTTCTTGGTCTTGATTTTCTTTCACCTCCCTGTACTTAAAGAAACTAGGTACTACGTATAATCTACTTCTTTAAACTCCCTACACCTTGGTTTTAAAGAGAGCAGCCTGGGTGAACTCTCCTTTTCCAGTTCTTCTCCTATCACCCCTTAAGGGATATGTTCTTGACTCACACCCTTTTTTCCCCTCGACACCTTAACTGGAACCAAAAGGTATCATACCATACACTGGTTCATGCTACTGCCACCCACGAAAAAGGTTTACTATCAGACATTCATCTGAGATACTTTTAGTGAATATAGAGCAGATATATCATAATACTTTCCCAAACCTGGGGACAGTATTGGGTCAACTTACCCTAAAACCATAATATTATTAACTAGTAGCCATGTGATAAGTCTAACAGAGATTTTACTTTACTTCCAAATCAAGGGAAAGGGATACTATTTAATAATCAGGTGAGTGCCTAAAGCCTGTGCTCTGCAACAAAAGATGCCACCACAATGAGAAGCCCACGTGCTATAACTAGGGTAGTCCTCGTTCATCACACCTACAGAAAGCCTGCACACAGCAATGAAGACACAGCTCAGCCAACACGAAAAGAAACAGAGGAAAGAAGAAACAGTGAACTGGAGTACAGATGTGAAGAATCACCCCAAGTGCAACGAAAAGCTTTGAAATTATGGAGTGGAGAACTGACAACATCTTTTTAACTAAAATTCCCGAGGAAGCGGACACTATTGGAAGAGAAAATGGCTCAGAATTTTCCAAACTTGATGAAAATCATGGATTCCTCGGACTCAGAAAAATGAACAAACACTGTGCAGGATAAACACAAACAAATGTCCAGCTATATTCGATGCTAAACATCAAAACCAACAGAAACTCTTTTAAAAAGCCACAGGCAAAAAATTCACACTGTATACAAAGAATCCATACTGACAGGAGACATAGATAGTAAGGATGGAGGTGGGATGAAATATCTCCAAAGTATTGAGAGAAAATATGTTCAGCCTAGAATTACATGCTCAGTTCACCTTTAAGAATAGAGTAAAAGAAAAAAAAAAAGATTTTTATATAACTAGTAACTGAAACAGTTTAAAATCAATAGACTGTCAATGTATGAACTTTATAAAGGATGCTTTTCAAGAATACAGGGAGAAGGTCCAAGATACAAGAAGAAATGATATGCAAAGAGATTGACAAATATGGATAAATTTAAATACTATTTAAATCAGTTCTAATGAGTGAAGTAAGCCAGAAAGAAAAACACCAATACAGTATACTTACACATATATATGGAATTTAGAATGATGGTAAGGATAAACCTGTACGCAAGACAGCAAAAGAGACACAGATGTATAGAACGGCCTTTTGGACTCTGTGGGAGAGGGAGAGGGTGGGATGGGTTGGCAGAGTGGCAGTGTAACATGTGTGATATCATAAGTGAAACAAATCGCCAGTCCAGGTTTGATGCAGGATGCAGGATGCTAGAGACTGATGCACGGGGATAATCCAGAGAGAGGGTGTGGGGCAGGAGGGGGGAGGTGGGGGTCAGGATTGGGAATTCATGTACACTCGTGGCTGATTCATGCTGATGTGTAGCAAAACGAATACAGTATTGTAAAGCGAAACAAACTAAAAAATAAAAATTAATTAAAGAAAACTAAAAAATAAATACTATTTTAAAAAAATTGAGTCCCATTTGAAAAGTTAAAAAAAAAACCACTAAAATACAGAACAAAAAACATGCATTATTCTTCTTTATAGATTTAGGTACAGCTTAAATACACATAATAAATTTTAAAATAGCACTATAGCAATATTTGTCAAAATCCTCAAACTCTCAGAAAAAATAGCAGTAACTTTTATCAATATCCACTAGAAATAAGTTTAAAATTCAGGAAACAAAAGTAATTTCTTAATTATAGACATCTCCTACCTACTCCACGCATATCCACCTACATACCCCAACACATGTACCCAACTAATGTCAAAGCCAGGTTCATGGCTCTAGGTGAGAACTAAAGGTATTCCCATCAGCGTAAGGGAAAGACAAGGCTAATATTTAACACCGCCACAGTTAACTGAACACTGTTCAATTAAAAACTTATTCAATGCAATTAGGCAATATAACAAAAAAGTATAAATATTAAGGGGGAAGACTAAAATCATTATTTGCAGATCATGAATTATTTCCTAGAAAAAAGAAATCCACTGAAATTAAAAAAAAGATAAATAATACTAATTAAAAAATACAATCACAATAGCAATAACAAAAATATCTGAACCTTTTTTTTCAAGAAATATAAAATGTAAGAAAATTACAAGTTCTCTACAGACACACAACAATTTAAATGAAGTACAACAATATTTAAGGGCTTCCCTGGTGGCTCAGATGGTAAAGAATCTGCTTGCAATGCAAAGATGAATCATTCAACAATGATACTGGATTAGAATCTTGCCAAACATTTAGGAGGGAAAATAAAAGCTAGGCTCTTATTTATTCTGGGTGGCATGAGATTATTTTATATGTAATCAATCTCAGTTGCATATAAGGTTTAGAAATTAAAAAAAAAAGAAAAGAAATCCATAAATGCACAAAAGGAAAATTTAGGAAATTAAAAAAATCATCTTGGACCAAGAAAGACCCTTCCAAACATATTTCTAAAGCTGGATATAAAGGAAAAGACGATTAAGATTTATCAATACAAAAACAACTTGAGATTAGACCTGCCATTTCAAGACGTTTTTCCTTCCTCTCTCTTGAAAGCCACTCTCCAAAAACAAGAAGAAGGAAACAAACTCTATGTCTGATAGTGCTAGAAGATCTGCAACTCCCAAAACAGTTAATGAAGACAGCTAACAGACAGAATGATAAACCTGAATAGTTATGGCAAGAGACACCAATGAGAAGCAAGCCAAATGATCCTGCAGAACCCTGGAATGATACAGAGTACCCCAAAAGCTGGAGTGGGGATGAAATCAAGAGAACTCTAAAATTCTAAAATAAATGACCGCCGAATTGCCAGGTCTCCTTTCCCTACTTCAGTCAGATACCTATGCTTTTCCCACTATAGGAGACAGAAGGGTTGGTCTTTGGAGATTCTGAATCAGAGATGTCCAGATTCAGGGAATCATACAGAAAAGGGTGTAAAACTGAAAACAGGGATTAAGTGAAAGCCTTCAAGTCAAAATGTTCCCCCATTCAGTTCCAAATGCCTCCAACCCAACTACCTGAGAAAGTAACTACAGATAATGACCTTGGGGGGTCCCCAATTTAAAAACTGTCTGGCTATCCTGATTATCCTACTGCTGCTGCTGCTAACTCACTTCAGTCATGTCCGACTCTGTGCGATCCCATAGACGGCAGCCCACTAGGCTCTGCCATCCCTGGGATTCTCCAGGCAAGAACACTGGAGTGGGTTGCCATTTCCTTCTCCAATGCATGAAAGTGAAAAGTGAAAGTGAAGCCACTGAGTCGTGTCCAACACTCAGTGACCCCATTGACTGCAGCCTACCAGGTTCCTCCAGTTTAGCCCAATAAAGAGAAGACCACTCACATACATAGTATTATCAATTTTATAATACACACTCTTATAAATATGATTCACAGATGATATATTTGTTTTCAACAACAAAAAGAAAAAAATAACAAAGGCAATACAGAGAAAAAGAAAAAAGAAGGCAATACAGGAAATGCAGGCAAGATAAGAAACATTAAAGGCATTATAATGCTATTCTGGAATAAGATATTATAGCCATGAAATAAGAAGAGAATAAAACTCACAGAAATACAAAGTAACTGAAATAAAAGTGCTAAAAGAAAAGGCTGTTTCCAAGAAAATAGAAAAGGCAAAGATGGATAGGAGAGATAAGAAAAAATGAGACTCAATCCCTAAAAAATCACAATACCAGCAATAAAGAATTGAGAAATCTGTGGCTGAATAGATAGAGAATGCCAGTGTGATGACTAAAAAAAGATGAAAACCAAGGTACATTACTGTGAACCCTCAAAATACCAGGGATTAAAAGAAAATAAAGTGTTACATACTCACAAGAAGGCATACTAAATAAACTGGCATCAGATTTCTCAAAAGTAACACTGGAAGCTAGTAAACAATGGAAAATGCCTTAAAATTCTGTGAATGATTTTTCAACATATTTCTATACCCGGTTTAACTATCCTTCAACATTTTAGGATAAAGATGTGATTTGTCAAATTTCCAAATATTTACTGATCATATACTCTTTCTCAGGAAGCTTTTAAGGATATGTCCAATCAAACAGAATTTAGGAAGGGGAAGACCTCCGTTTGAGGAAAACAGTGAAATCTAACTTAGGAAAGGAGTGAAAGAACATCCCAGGATGGCAGAGAAGTCCCATGATGAGAACTGTGCCTTAAGTTTACACCTACAATGCACACACTTCATACTGGAACAGGCAGAATGAAGGCTCTATGAACAGTGCTGCCAAAGAAAGAAATGCAAGCGATTGTTTAATTGTACAATTTTATTAAGTGGCATTTTACAGAGGGGTTGGAATTCAAGTCTGCAAGTCAAGAAAAATTAAGTGAATCAAGAGAATGTGGCAAAAAATGTGCTCCAGGTGCAACAAACTAACATTTTTCTTGAAAAAAGAGAATGTGATCAGAGTACACAACTTGGCTCAATTATTTTAAAAAGGAAATAAAACACATAAAATGAAAGTTGCTGTACATGAAAGGAGACAAAGTCTATTTTTTACCTTCTATCCCAGGTGTCCCTATAAAATAAGGGATGAGGCTAAGTTCCTTCCAGATAGACAGTTGAGAATTCCAATAGATTAACTATACAGAAGGGCTAAGTCTCAAGTGTTTCTCCCTGGCTGCCCCATCTGATCCAATCTGAAGGGTTTTAAGTCCATGAGAAACTGGCTAGATGATCAGGTTATAAATGGATATTAAGGAACTTACTTATCACCATCTTAAGGCATTCGGGATTGTCTTGAATAAGTGGTTCAGCTTGTACTGTTTTACTTAAGAAATTCTTTGAGATAAGAGGAAACCTGACTTTAGCAAGGATGTCAACCATAAAAGGCTGGCGATTAGGTTCATCATATTTCAACCACCTGACCGCAGCATCATAAACCTAAGGGGAGAAAAACAGCATGGTAAAATTTTTAGATGGCCGCAGCACTTCCAATTACCTATGTTTACTCTCACAGTGAAGGGAAAGAATCTCATTAAGACATAACTGCTTATCTCAAATATCTTATTCAGATACTTGTTTTCATCCCCAAATACCCATCTTTACTTCAGAACAGTTTTACACAATGCTCTAGTGATTCTTCTAGGTAATATGCTTTATAGAACTTATTACTACTGCATAATGTAACGATAAGGAGGATGTTGAATATTTTTAAATTGCTTTTAAACAAAATATAACTTCTGTTTTGGAAGGAGATAGGATATACATTTCCCACTGAAAAAAATCTATTGATCAATGCTAGTTTCAATATTTGCTTATATGGTACCAAGAAAATGTGTTATTTCCTCAGAGGCCTTCTACCCCAAGAGATGTGAAGGTCATCCAAGATTTTGTTTGAATCTAATATTCCTGAATTATGAAATGATAGACCTATGTGCTTTCCACAAACTTTATGATATAAAAATTCTATATATATAAAAGTAAATTAGAGTATTTATGTAAGAATTGCTTTCTAAAATAAAATAATTCATTTAACTGTACCAAAAAAGTACCAAGTTTATTAACATAATTGATCTACAAATTACTAGTTTAAACACACTGAAAACAATCTATTATTTCATATACCACACACTATTAGGTTGTATTAATAAGGCCTAAATTTAATTTCCCCATGGGTCAGTTAAAGTTTTTATAGGAATTATTCTTTTATTTTTAAATAATTTCTTTATTGGGATAGTTTTTGATTTATAGAAAAATTGGAAAGATAGTATAGAGAGTTCCCATATACCCTGCACTTAGATGTTAATTGGTACATTAGTATAAAACTCTCATCATAACTAACAAATAAATGTTGATACATTAAGGTCCATACTTTAAAAAAATCCTTTAGTTTGTCTAATTTTCTTTTTCTGTTCCTCAATTCCAAAGAAGATACATTACATTTAGTCATCATATCACCTTAGGCTCTTCTAGACTATGACAGATTCTCAGACCTTCCTTGTTTTTGACGATTTTTGACAGTTGTGAGTTCTAATCAGTATAGACTGTCTCTCAATCTAGGTTATCTCATGATTAGGCTGGGGCTATAGTGTTTTGGGGAGGAAAACAGAGATGACATGCCAATCTCATTATATTAAGGGTATGTGCTATCAACATGGTATCACTGATTTCCATGCTATATAATACATTATCACAAACTTTTTGACTTAAATTACAGAGAAGGATGGGGAACTGAAAATAGAGATTAATTAAATGTCTGCATTTAAAGCGTTACCCCATCTAGCTCCCAACGCCTGCACCCAGCTTATACCGCTAACAGTTTATCTGACAGTTCTGGAGATCACAGTCCAAAGTGGGTCACAGCCTGGGCAAAAATCAAGGTGTCAGCAATGCTGCCTGAAGGCCTAGAGGATAAAACATTTTCTTGACTTTTCTAACATCCGGCAGCCATGAAACAGAATTTGGAATACTCTATTTAGTGTAAATACCGTCTCTCATAATATGATTCTTTTCTTTATTATGAATCCAAAAATGAAGTGTAAGAAGTCCATAGGAACATTTTTACTATGTGGGAAGGCAATTTAGTTACCTGACCTCTGCTCTCACAGTCAGAGTGTCCTGGTTGAGGAGATGTGTGACTCGCTTGACATCAAGTTGTAGAAATTCATCAGTTTTATAAACTTCAGTAAAATGCTGATGAATAAAGTCATCTGCAGTTGCTTTCAATTCAGGACAGTCTAGACACTCCGCTAATACACTTATACCTGATGATAGAAAGAAAATAAATGAACCAAAATACCTTAAAAAAAAAAAAAAAAAAACACAGTGAAGATACAGTAATTGATTCTAGGAAAATGAGATAATAAATTTCATAAATCTTTTCCACTGATTTGTCTATTGTTACGCCAGCATGATACCATCTTATATGTGGCTGAATTTGGTACTTGGTAGGACAGACCCTCTTCAATGTTTTTTCACACTTTTCTTGGCTACAAGTAAAACATTTTCTCTTGCAAATAAATTTTAAAATAAGCTTATAATGTTCTACTTTTTAAAAATTCTAATATGACTTCAATTAAGGTTGCTAAATATTTGGATTACTTTAGGGACAGTTGACAGATCTCTACTTAGATTTTTTAAATGATCTTCAATGTAATTAATTGATTATTAATGTTTTGTATCAGGAATCTGCAAAGTACTGTCCATGAGCCAAATCACCCTACACCTCTAGCTGTAGGGTCAGCAGCTAAGAATATTTTTCCTATTTTCAAAGGGTTGTGAAAAAAGGGAGAGTAGGGGAGAGAAAGAAGGAGGGGAATGTATTAACCAATAAGATGACATGCTATATACTCATGGTGAGCAGTCGGCTACATATGAATGTTTAGGCTCCCAATAGGGAAATGATACTTTCACCAAAAACCATTATTTATTTATTAACTAATTTTTGGCAGTTGAATTTGAAATATGAATGTGAAAAGTAGTTGTTTCTATGAAGACTAAGGTTTAAGAAAGACCTGAAATAGCTCAAATCAAGCATGACCAACACAATTGATAAAATCTGAGAAAACACTGCAAAATTCTAGAAGGATTTTGTCATCAGATTTCTTGCTGAAGTATCAATTTAAGGAAATTAAGAATAAAAAAATCATAGATGATATATTATTGGTGTGACTTATGTAAGACAAATTTAGGTAAAATCAGTATTTATAGAGTTGGGCTTAGCATCAAACAGCAGATTGCTATATTTATATTACACTAAAATAAAATCTTTACAATTGATAAAAACCTTCTTTAACCACTTACTACATTAATGAAATTTAAATTAGCCAACTAACTACTGTTCTGATTATGCCAGATAAGGAAACTTCTATTGTTACCGTATTTTTTCTTGATTACACTGATGGAAACCTTCAGCACAAAACTGAACACTAGCATGTTTCCGTGCAAAGAATATTTGCTATCAGTTTCAGACACATATAGGTTAACTATTTTATTTCTAGTTTAAGAGTTTTTATAAATATAGGAATGAGTACTGAAATACAAAAGTGCCTTCAGCATCTGTTGCTATGGCTTTAAGTATTTTTATATAAGTATAACATGTTAGCGTAGTAAAATATGTTTGTTTTTTTAACACTGAATCATTCTGGCATTTCTAAAGTAACTCCTTGCTCCTCTTCCTATACATACAAAAAAAAATCATTGCTGAGGTTATTTTTTATTTTGGAAAATGCTGATACAGTATTTTATGGCTTGTTTCTGCTGATAGGCATCTCCCTAGCCGCCTCTTAAAATATATTCCTGGAAAATATTTTAGTGAACATCTCAAGATTAAATAAAGAAAAAAGAAGATTAAATAAGGATACTTATAACCATGCCTTTTTTCTTTATTAAAATACAAATGAAAGTTTTTTTTTTAATAGGAATCTCATTTCTTACCAAGACAGTTTGAAGCATCAACTTGTTCTTTCAAAAAATCAACACACATTTTCTTCACAGGTTCAATCTGGTACTGATTTGCTGCATCTAACAAGGATTGAACATTGTTGCTATTCACAGAAATTCTGTAAATAAGGTGAAATGAATATTAATTTCCTATAATTTATTGTTTAAATAATGCTGCTGTAAAATGTATCCTACTTAAACAAAAAATTAAGATTTTTCAGCCTTTGAACTAGTATAGCATAGGATCCTCGAACCCCACCCCTACCACCCTTATAGTTTTTCATTCTGAAGAATGTGGAGCACACCAACTTGTTATAATAATACTTTGCCATGGCAGATCCTGACCTTACTTCTCCGTAGCAGAAATGATCCTTCATAGCCGAAATAATCCCTAACTTACCTAGCTGTATAAGCAAATTCCACAAGTTGTTCAATAATGTCAGGTTCGGCATCTTTGAGCTCCACTTCAAAGGACTTTGATTCAAGCATGTTAGCTAATACAAAGAGAAGAAACGTAAGTGGCCTGAGTACTTCCATGAGTCTAACTAAAGAACCAGATCATTCTAGGCTGTGTTAAATGTTAGAGAAAAACAGCATGACAGACACCTCTCTGAAAGAAAATACCCTAGGAAAGCCTACCCAGCACTTCCCTATAATAAATGCAAATTAACTCTCCACACTTGAGATGTGCCTTAAAATAAGATATTAGTCAATTAGTGTACTTAAAAAAAAAAAAGGCCAAGTAAACAGAAAGACATAAATCTAGATTTAGTATTTCTCCAACTCCTAAATTAATTTGGTAGCATTCTCTTAAATTGCTATGGGAAAAATGCCTCTGATACAGCTGGAACAGACCTATAAAAACAATGACAATTAAATATACATAGTCAGCTTTCAACAGCAGGGCTCTCATTCTTCCCCAAAACCCTGGTAGGTAGCCAGGGCATTAAAGAGAAAACTTGAGGCAAATATATTATATAACTTGAGCAAGCTCACAAGCAGTACTAAGTAGAAGAACCAGGACTCGGACCCAATTCTCAACTCCAAAATATGTTTTTTTTTTTAGTATATTTCATTTTTCATTTTATTTAATTTAACTTGCTAGATAAAAGGCCATAAGACTATCTGCTCCTTTGCCTTTTCATCTGAGATTAAGAAAAAACCCAGTATTCAACTAGAAGCTATATATTCATTAATAAACACTTAGAGGCCTTTAGGCTAACAAAAAGACAGTTCTCCTTCGAGCAGTCATCACCATAATCACTCTTCAATCTCTTCACTGTTCTATGGCCTTAAGTGCTTTTAAAACTGGCATATTAAATATGAAAATGGCATATTTCCATTTAAACCTCACCTAAATCTCATAGAAAAAATATTATGTCTTCAGATACTTACTTGTGAACATTAAGTTAAAAAAATGACTGGCTGCAGCAAGGACAACACGATGAGCAGGTATCTTTCTTTCCTGGACCATAAGGATCACATCACACAGTGTTTTCTAATCAAGAGAGAAATAAATACGATTAAAAAGGGCTCAATGGGAATGCTTAGGCAAAGGAAAAAAACAGGTGCTGACCAAATGCTTTATCTCTATTTTCCATTTAAATCCAGTATTTCCCCAGCACAGATCTTGTTTATAATGTAAAATCTATTTACGAAGGACTTGCAGAGTTGCTGTCATGAGTTTGGTGTATCAAAATCTGCCACTAAAGCTCCCAATAGTCACGGGCGGGGGGGACAAAAGGTCTTTAAAATCAGGGAAAAAAAAGTACTAACCTTTGGGGGAAGCCAATTTTTTTTTTTTTTAAATCTGACACTAATTCTAAGATGTTTCTCATAGTGAAATTTTATGGAGACATTAAATGACAATGTTCTTGGTGGTTTTTTAAACAAAACAATATAGTTTTTAAAGACTGTCCTTGATAAAATGTAGAGTGTACACACTGCATTTTCCAAGAAAGTTGCCTTCATAGACCTAACCCGAAACAGGAACTACTCAGAACATAGAGTAGATAAACCAAGTGTCCACTGAGTACTCTTTCCTTAAATAACACTTCTCTAATATGCACTTCTGATAAGACCTGGATAGCAGCCACTTTTAAATTGTGGTATCTAACCAAGGACAAATGTGTCACTGTAGGTTACTGAAAGACAAACCTAGATTATATACTTAAAAGTGTTAGAAAAATGGGGAACATTAAAGTTTAAGATTTACTTTACCTACTTAAAGATGAGTTTCAGAAAGAAGAAATGTCTTGTTTATCAAATAAAATTTCAGTTTCTTAATGAAGTTAAAGAGGTATAGATTTGGCTCAGAAAAAAATATGTAAAGCACTCTCTTAGGCACTGGGAATACGAGGCAAATAATATTTTCAGAGTAAATAGTACTCACAAATCTAAATAATGGCCCAATAGCTCAGAAAATATGGAATTTTGCAAATTTAGGTATTTTACTAAAACTACTGATATAGTTTCTGATTGAAAAATCACTATTTCCTACATTACTATTCCACGAATAAAAACCCAAATAAGATAGTAACACTTAGAATGAGAAAAAAATGGGTCCCATTTTTTTTTAGAACCCTAAAAATGGGTTCATAGTGGGCTAAGAAATGAACATTTCATTCTTACAGCTTACTTAAGGACTTTTTTTTTTTTTTAAAGGGGCTTCCCTGGTGGCTCAGACGGTAAAGAAACTGCCTGCAAATGTGGGAGACCAGAGTTTGATCCCTAGTTCGGGCAGACAGTCCCCTCCAGTATTCTTGTCTGGGGAATTACATGGATGGAGGAGCCTGGTGGGCCACAGTCCATGGGTTCACAAAGAGTCAGACACAAATGAGCGACTAACACTACTAGGAACTATAGACTATTGCTTAGACATTATATGCAGATCATAATTAAAGCCACTGTTACTCCAATAATGTCTTACATTTTTATTTCATTTGGGGAAGGGGTGCAGAATAGGCATAGCTTGCAGCTGATTTTGCTGCACCAAAAAATACTAGGTAGCAAAACCAAGCCAACTGTTTGGTTACCATCAAAAACAAGCTTGGTCAAGTGTGCTTAAGAGGAAGAAAGAGAAAAAGAGGGAGAAGTGAGGGAGGGAAGGAAAGAAAAAAAGAGGAAGAAAGAATACCGACAGACGTGAGTGAAACGAATCGCCAGGCCAGGTTTGATCAGGGATGCAGGATGCTTGGGACTGATGCACGGGGATAATCCAGAGAGAGGGTGTGGGGCGGGAGAGGGGAGGTGGGGGTCGGGTTGGGAGTTCATGTATACTCGTGGCTGATTCATGTCAATGTATAGCAAAATGAATACAGTATTGTAAAGCAAAACAAACTAAAAAAATAAAAATTAATTAAAAAAAAAAAGAATACCGACAGAATAGCAAGCAAATTAGATAGGAGAGGGACCTATGGCTGCTGAAGGAAGTTCCAGAAAATGTCAAGTTAAACTGAAAAGTAGCAAAAAACCTTCCCAAGGCATACTTGGGGATGGGAAATGTTAGTGTAGTGAATTAACAGACACAGAAAGAAGTCAGGGAAATCACAGGGATCTTTGTACAATTTAGTCTTAGTCTAAGATTAATCTCTAGCTGGATATAAATGTGTACAGCAAGTGGGAGGAGGTGAAATGGGAGCAATTGTTTACATCCAAACGGTACATTTATTTGACTGGACTACAACAGATTAATAGGTCCTATTCAACAAGAAATGGGACTGACCTAAAGAGAGAGGTCCCTCCTGCTATCCTTGGGAAAGAGGGGTATGCACAAACAGGAAATGGGAAGAGAGACTCAGGAAGCTGGAGAATGAAAGCCCAAGGTGAATAGAACAGAAACTTAAAACTACCTTTTGAACAACGTATCTTCACTGGATTAAACAAACCAAAAAACCTTGCAATTTCTGTTTATGTCCTCTCATATTTGTTAGATCTTTGTATTTATTATTTTCAGCTTTTGAATCTTAAGTCTCTTATAAAAGCATAATTTTTGTGTAACCTTGCCTGAGGTTCCCACAAAGATAATTTTTAATAGAGTTTAACATAATCCTGTTTATCACTAATAACTTAATTTCATTTTACATATGCTACTTTTTAAATGCTATTTATTATTTCCTTGCTATCTTCATTTTTTTTTAACTGTCAGTTGTTATTTTGGTCACATATTCTTTTCTTTTTTTCCTCTTTCAGGGACTTATATAGAGTTCTGTCAAGTATTTGCAAACTGAGTCCAGCAGGGTATTGTTCTAGGCATGGAAGAAGGGTTCAAGAACAATGTATCTTTAATGTAATTCAACATACTGACGGGTTAAAAGAGAAATTTTTCACGTAGAAAAGGTTCAATATATGATAAAAGGGTGTGTGATAATATAAAAAATTCATTTCCTGAGATTCTTCAATAAAGAAAATGATATGTCTGTATGCTTAAGGTCATTCATCAGAATCAACAGCAAACATCACATTTAATAGTGAAACAGAAGAGGCATTCTCATTCAAGTTTGAAATATATATACACACACATCCTGTCACATTTTTCTGGAATTTTTAGCCATATCAATACAGAAATAAAGATAAATCAATTTAACACTATTAGAACTTATATTGAAAGTCAGTAAGGTGGCTAGACAAAGAAGATAAGTATGAAAAGCCAATTAGATGTGAGTAATATGCCATTAAAAAAAAACACACAAATGAGAAAAAAAAATCCTAATCACAGCAGTAAGAAAATAATTAAATATCGAGAAATAAACCTAAGCAATGTGAGGGATCTACATTAATAGGAATTTGGCATATGATAAAAGATACCATTTCAAGTATGTGGTGAGGAGGTGGGGCACAAGTAATGGTTAAGGCAGTAAAATTATTTTGCTTGATACTGTTAACAATGGATATATTTCATTATACATCTGTCAAAACCACAGAATGTACAAAGAATGAACTCTAAGATACACTATGGTTAATAATGTAACAAGGCCTCATCCATTTTAATAAATGCCTCACACTTAGACAAGATGTTAATAAGAGGGGAAACTGGGGCAGGGGGATGAAAGGGGTAAATGGAAACTACTTTCTGCTCAATTTTTCTGTTAAAACTGCTCTAAAAAAATTGTTTAATTTTAAAAAGGTGGTGAGAGATTTGATAACTGACAAAATGGTATTGGAGTGGCTGTTACCAATTTTTGAGAAAATAAATAATAGTTTCCTCTCTCATAAAGTGCTCTCTCTTCCTCTGGTGAAGGTAAGTCCTGGGAAGGAAGTTTCAGTCCTTTTCTCCATCCGTCACTGGTGGGACTGCAGGATGAGCAGAGCATGGCAGAGGTCACTGACCACACCGAGCCAGGTTTCCCAGCTCATTCTCCCAGGAATCTGCTCCCCAAGCAGAACTGAATTCACTGGGACCGGCTTGCCTCTGTCTATGGCAGGAGAGGACTGTTTCCATTCCTCAGCTGCTCTGGAGAAGAGGAGGAAGCCCACTTTATGCTCAAGTCAAGGCCATGCTCACTCGGCTGTTGTCACCCTTAATTTATGTCTCCTGTGTCTATTTCTGAAATATTTAGAACCAGAAGAAGAGGGTCCCTCAAACCACTATGGATAGACACTCAAACCAAGGCAAACAGCAACTCTGGGGCTGCTTTAGGATTTGCAAGTATTAGGCACTTTTGTGGGGAAAGTCCTTTGGTTTGAAAAGACTCCCCTCAAAACTCCCCTAAAGGCAAGCATTTTAGACATGCGTCTGTGGAATGACCTTTCACTCTCTTTAAGTAGTTGCCAGACAGGACTGCAAAAAGGCACTTTAGGTTCCTGTAAGTCCCACAGTGTTGCATGAGGTTCTAGCTCTCTGCAGTATGTGTTGGCGTTAGAAGGCATGCAAGCAGCAGTCCCAAATTCTATTCTTCACTGTATCCCAAGGAGAGGACTGAGGAATGACTAACCTTTGGATTTATGTGGCTTGTCAACAAGGTTCTGCAATCAGTCCCTCCCAGCGTGAATTCAAGTTGGCCCTGGGTACAGATCCCTGGGCAGACTGTAGATTCAACTATAGTTGGGTGGTGGGTTTACATCACTGAAAGGATAAATGAAAAGGGAACCCTTATTACACAGGAATAAATCGTCATTCTGGATTGAGATTTACTAGAAAAGCCTCAGGGAAGCCCAGAAAAGCCTCAACAAAGCAATAATAAACCCAAAAGTTAGGAGAAAAAAATAATTTACATGACTTTAGAAATCTTTTTTGTTCAGAAAAGCAAGAAAAACAGCACTGGGCTTAAATACATGTATAATCAGGATAAGGCAAGTGGGAAAGTAAAAGAAAAACATAGGAACACACTGGATTAATAAAGAAGATTTCCTTCCTTACGGGAAATATATGACAAGCTCAGTCAAACAGCTTTGAAAAGAAAAGCAGATAAATTTTGGTGTAACTGATCTTTAAAAGATGAGATCAGAGGGGAAAAAAGGTTAATTTTGTTGTTATTTATTTAATGAAGGTGATGTAGACCAAAGAGATATATAACGAAGAAAAAATTCAGGAGCAGACTAAACAATCTCTCTCAGAAAGAGAGAGAAATCTTTTAAAAAGATTTCTTTTAAAGCTAACGGTAAGAAATCAAACACACAATTAAAGGACTGCCCTCGAAAGACTGGCACAGTTATAGTAGGTGATTACAGTAAGTTCAGATTGATTTGAAAAGGGGAAAGGAAGATCAGCAGTAAAGTATTGCATGCATTATTGAATAATCTGCAAGGTGATCTGGTCAGAAGACAGGAATGGTAAATGCTCTAGTGAAACATATCTGCAAAGTTTCTGGAAATTAAGACTACGGGAGAGTACTAGATCACATTAAGGGGAGCCAAATAATTCAGACCTGTTAGATGCTGGGCTTCCCCATAATTAAAATCACCTTACTGAGGGTGGTTAAGGGTTGGCATTAAACCTAACACAGACCTCTTATATTTTCTACCATGGCAATGTCTATAGACTTTGAAAGGCACTAGTAGAAGTAGGTTAGCAAAACATCTGGGGCGAAAACGAAAAGGAAAAGAGGCATTTGATGTAAGCAATGTTAGCTCTACAGGATAGGAAAGTATTCAACTTAAACAGGCTAGCAACTCAGTTGGGGTTGTCTGGAAGGAACAAATGGACACAAAGACACCGCCCACTTCGACACAAATAGGAAACAGAAAGGAATGTGTCTGCTACCACCAAGTTTTCCAGGCCTGGCAAACAAAAGATGAAGAAAGGCAAGGTTTCAAGGAGCACGCTGTAAAGGGCCACAGGCCTTAGAGGAGGTCACGCTCCAGCTGAGACAAACGGAGGGGAAAAAAAGAAAAGCCTCTTCCATGAACTAGATTAATACATAGAAGGAGATTGGATCACTCTGCTGTACACTTGAAACTACACCATAGAGTAACTATACTTCAGTGTATTTTATACACACATATATATGAATATATAAGGAATTTCACAGCAGGTGAGGACTGTAATGACACAAAGGGGCAGAACAACCAGGAGGATCAGAACTGTGGAGGATTCAAGGCCACAAACTGCTCTGCACAACCGCCCATTACAAATGTGAATCCCTCTCCTCCCCAACAGGAGGGAAGACTGTCACTAGACAAAGCTCAACTATTTTGGCACTGAGTAGCCAGGAACACAAGGTTCAAATAAGAAATGAAAATTAATCTTAAATGTGCAGGATGGACCACAAGGAGAAGACAGAAACTCTAGCAGAGTCAGCAGCTGAGAAACTCCGCTGGCAAATTTCCATGGAAAACAATGTATCCTATGCCAACAAAGTATTATTATGCATAAATGAAATTCCTTCTCCAGGAAACAGTGTGCCCATTAGCCTCCTGATCAAAGTGATTCCTCCAGGCTGAGTTTAGTCTTAGGGTCTATCAATTACAGACAGCTGACAAAGACTAGCCATCTGTCAAAATCATAAGACAAGATTTTCTTTGAATACTGTTTCACCAGAAACAAAGTTTCTGCTCTGTTTTTGGCTGGCAACAATAACAGTGGGTTAGGACCATATAGTATTGTATCAACATCTTCACTATTTATTGAGAGATGGGAGATGTGCTTGTATAGTTTCAAGTTTGTGGGGATGGGGGTGAACTTCTGCGATACTGAAAACGTGACACAAGCTACTTTGAAATTGGAGACGTTCTGGAAGTGCTCAATTAACAGTCTATTCCGATGGAAGACAGCCTACACTGAAGGTGCTGAAGAAGTTATCCTGACTTGACCTTAATTAACACTTAAAGTGAATGCCTTATGGCTGACACTAAGCAGCATAAGAAAATAGGGAGAGCAGACTTGCCTTTCAACTGCTTTAACTGACAGGGAGATTATAGATGTGGGAATTCACAATAAGGGGGTTCATAACAGGCAGACTTGGGGGATTTTGTTGCTAGTATGGAATTAGACGGAGTACTGTCATTTGCTCACTGCAGACAATCTAGAGAGCTATG
The DNA here is from genome assembly GCA_006408695.1 of Aepyceros melampus. Lineage (NCBI taxonomy): Eukaryota > Metazoa > Chordata > Mammalia > Artiodactyla > Bovidae > Aepyceros > Aepyceros melampus. The sequence goes on from SJXQ01000157.1 coordinate 167,096, forward strand.
AATGACGTCTTGGCTGAGAACAATTTGAGATGAGAAATGGAAGTGGCCTTCCAAGTCTAGAGTTAACAGATATCTACCCATTCCACACCTTTCTGCATTCCACAGCTTTCTGGAGTGAAAAAATTAAATAACTTCCAGAACTGTTCTTCAGAGGCTACACAAAGGAACAGTCAATTGATAGAGCATGCCTTGTTAGCATCTGAAACAGAACAAAGTACCCCCTGTGCCAGGAACAGAGCACCTGGAAGGCGAAGCAAACCTGGGAATACGAATTCACAGTGCTGTGTCCAGTTAACATCTGTCAGGAGGGCTGGCGCCTGGGTCAGCGCTCTAAGATCTCAACTCGGCGTTTATCTAAAGATCAACAGCCAAATGAGACATAGTATAACACCCCAGTGACAGATGAGCAGCTACCTGGTAACCGCCATAGGCAGTGCTTCTCTAGTGAAATAAAACTGGAAGACGAGGCTTTGCTTGAGAAGAACGCCTAGTAAATTCCAATAATGTAAATTTTATAATCTGAATATTCATGTGTCCTGCAAGGGGGGCAGTAGGGAAGATGGCTGGGCCCAAGTCCAGCATACAGAGTCCACCTAAGACACATCTTACCTGTCCTATTGAGCAGATGGGGAACTCAAGCAGAAGTATGTGAGGAATCTCATCATTAATAAAACAGCAATGTCTTTTGTTCTAATTTAATTTTACTAGCAACTTCGCTCTTGTAAAATTAGGAAGAGAGATACGAACTCAAGATACCTTGTGCCTTTCCTTTGAGAGAAGTATGATCAGAAATATTCTGTTCTCAGTACCACATAGACACAGAGAGACAGACACACACAGTTTAATTCTTTTTTCAGGGAAAAACCTTAGATGAGTGGTTTTCAAAGCTTTTTCTTTAAGCAGCTGAATCCATTTTCAATGATTTGATTTCATTTAATTTGTATAGACAGAATGGTTTCTAGCCAGAACTAGCCTGGCAACCAAGGTATGGAAGAGGCTCCCCTCACTAATATGCTTAATGATTCATTTACAAAACTTTTGTTTCTGATCTCAGCAATTAGTCCTTCTGGAGGTGGGTTCTGGTAGCAGTTTAGAGATTTGGGGACCCAGAAAAAGAATCATTTAATCAAGGGATAAAACAGCATTTCCACAGAATTCAAAGTTAAAACTGTGACCTGGCCATTTTGGCCTCCTCTACAGTGGTGTAGGTGCCTGATCCTGGCCATCAAGAAAAACAAATTGTTGTTCTTCTCTGTGAGACAAAAGATGACTGGAACTCAAGGGACCCCCACTGGTTGTTGGGAGAGACAATCCTCTATGGTTCTCGAGTTCCTGGACATGCCAAGAATGCAACGTTCTGTCACTTTTTATCCAAGCCCCCATTTCTCAGGGTTTTGTTGGCAGAAAGTGACCACGACAGTGAGACAATGTCTCCCTTCCAGGATAAAAAGCAAGCCTGTCTATGGTTTGCTATAAAATTGGCAGATTCCTTAAACTCAGTGTTCATTGCTTAGCTCCAACACAAACCCACTGTGTGTGTGATATCCATCCAGGCCCCCCCCCACCGACGTCACCCTCATAGTGCTTCTGGGGCAAGGGGAACTGGTGCATACACGCTGACACTGGTGACGCCGTGCAGCGACTAGCCAAGTCTGCCACCCCGACCCAGGAGTCTCGTGTCTTCTGCCAGTATCCATCCAACAGTAACAGGCTAACTTAGTCAGCTTCTAAGTAACATAAAATCGATCCCAGAGGTAACACTGATGCTGCCAAATGTAGTGGTAAATGTTAATGTAAGACTAAAGTAATCCTATACAGGGAAGTCCCAAGGTTCAAGATACCTAGAAAGAAAAGATCAGGTCACCACCCCATCAGGTAAAGAAACCTGAGGGGTTGGCTAAAGACAAAGAATAGGATGGCCAGTGAAGAAAGAAGTCACAATACAACAATTAGTAAAGCATGATAAACAATGAATGTGGCTTCTACTTTTTTCCTTTTTTATAAAATATTTACATAGTAGTTGCCCTTCCCCTCTAAGATCATATAAACCATCAATTATCATATACAGCCCTTAGGATCTTAAAGTGACTTAGATATCACTAAGTGACCCAGGAGTTAGACACTATAAGTGAAAAAAAAATCTGGTAGTATATATACACATCCAACCTAGATAGTATATTCAAAAGCAGAGACGTTATTTTGCCGACTAAGGTCCGTCTAGTCAAGGCTATGGTTTTTCCTGTGGTCATGTATGGATGTGAGAGTTGGACTGTGAAGAAGGCTGAGCGCCGAAGAATTGATGCTTTTGAACTGTGGTGTTGGAGAAGACTCTTGAGAGTCCCTTGGACTGCAAAGAGATCCAACCAGTCCATTCTGAGGGAGATCAACCCTGGGATTTCTTTGGAAGGAATGATGCTAAAGCTGAAGTTCCAGTACTTTGGCCACCTCATGCGAAGAGTTGACTCATTGGAAAAGACCCTGATGCTGGGAGGGATTGAGGGCAGGAGGAGAAGGGGACGACTGAGGATGAGATGGCTGGATGGCATCATGGACTCAATGGACGTGAGTCTGAGTGAACTCTGGGAGTTGGTGATGGACAGGGAGGCCTGGTGTGCTGCGATTCATGGGGTCGCAAAGAGTCGGACACAACTGCGCGACTGAACTGAATATATACGTATTTTTAATTATAGGAATGAGAGTAAGAGCACACATGTTTGTATTGGACAGCCTAAGGTGGTCATAGTGGGTATCTGTGGAGTCTGGCAATCTAGCTTCCAATTTCCCCCTCCTATTAGAACTCCAAACTCTCATTTCTGGGGAAAAAAATCCTCATTATGAACTATCCTGGAGAGAGGGCAATTCTTTCAGCCTGCCTCTCATTATGGAACCCGTAAGCCAGACAGTTCTTCTATTCACTCTTTAGCAAAGACCTAATCTAGCAAACAATCAAAGGCCAGCCAAATAGACACCTACTTACAGAATTTTGAAACCTGAGTGAATGATGGAACGACAGGGCAGAGAGTGGGGAGATGGAGACGTCTTTATGGTGGCACGAGCTAGTCATCAAGACTGTCCCTGCATTGTAACCTTGGCTCCGGGGTTTTTGCAACCTAGTTACCAAAGAATCCCTTGTTCCCCGTTTGCCAGGCCTGCTCAGCTTCCAGCCTGCGGTGAATGCAGTAAGCTCCCAAAAGTCTTTTCAGAAATTCCCTCAGTCTCTTGATTCCAAACATACCCACCTACACACTTACCAACCCTCTTTTCCTTCCTAGTCCTATGGAAGAGGGACCATCCTCCTTCCTCCGTATGAGATTACTCACCTTTACTTCGGACTTCATCTCAGGAATTATCTATCAACTACCCATTCTGTCTCACAAGAACTCAACCTCTCCATCTCAAATGAATTCTTCCTACTAGTTTTTAAACACACATACATCTCCAATTTAAACAAATAACATCAAAAGCCTTCATTTGACTCCCTCTCTCCGTTTAGGGTCAAATTTCTCAAATGAACTGTCTCCATTTTCTGATATCCTACTCACACTAATCTGACTTCCATTCATCTCCTCATCAAAACAACTCATCACAGTCAAAAAAAACCCTCTTTGTTATTACATCCTACAAGCATTTTTAGTTCTTATCTTATTGACTTCTCATAGCCTTCAAAATTTGCCATCTTCTTTCTGAAACAATTTCTTCTGAGTCTCAAAACTCTCACTTTCCTCCTACTCTTCTGCCCATTCCTTTTTTGTTTTCCTTACAGGGTCATTCCCCATCCAGCCTTTATCCTAGTCTCTTAGCTCTCCACAGCTTCAATGAAGTTATCTTCTATCTGCAGGTAACTCATAAATTCATATTTTTAACCCACAATTCTCCAGACCTGTCAACTCAGATACTTCAATGTCTCAGCAGCACTGTGAACCAATTAAAATGCAAATTACCTTCTCCTCAAAGCCTTAATCCAAAAAATAAAAGCCGTGGTCCTTTTTAGTATCTCCTCTCTTAGTAAACAGTGTCACGATCAATTTAGTTATGCACTCTAGAACCCTGGGGATCATGAATGACATCCTGTACAGAAGTCCTCAGCATTCAGTTACCACCTTCACAAAAGCAAAAAAAAGCAGCCAGCTTTTATTGAGAACTTACACATTATCAGGTCCTGTTTTAAGTTATCTTGATTATCTAATTTAGTCATCACAACCACACAGGATGGTTATTATGCCTAACCTGTTGATCTTCCCTCCTAAATCTCTTGAATTTATCACCTTTGCTGAAGCTCCAATACTTTGGCCACCTGATACGAAGAGCTGACTCACTGGAAAATACCCTGATGCTGGGAAAGATTGAGAGTAAAAGGAGAAGGGGGCGACAGAGGATGAGATGGTTAGACAGCATCACTGACTCAATCAATGGACTTGAGTTTGAGCAAACTCTAGGAGACTGAAGGACAAGGAAGCCTGGTGTGCTGCAGCCCACGGGGTTGCAAAGAGTTGGATAAGACTTAGTGGCTGAACAACTTCATTGATATTGCTGTTGCTGCTCTCACCTCTGTCCAAAGGACCATCTCACTGGGAACTTCTGTTTGGTCTGTCAGCAACTACTGAGTTAATTCACTTATTTCGCAGAGCAGTCAATCATCTTTGTCAAAAGAAAAACTGATAACACCTTTTCCTCCTCTCACAGATATATTTGAAAGAGTATCAGAAAAAAGGCAAAACCCACTAACTTGACTTTTGAGGCTATACCTGGGTAGATCTCTGGCAACTTGTCCATCTCCATCGTTCACCATCCTCCCGCTATGTTCTGTGCTCCAGTCACACTGGCCTTTTACCAGTCTCTGGTGCCTGCCATTTTATGTTAAGTAAGTCTCACACAATGGATTCTCAACAGATATTCATCTGAATGGATGAGTTAAAAAGCCAAACTGAAATAGGGGAATAGATAACCAGTGAGCCAAAGAGGGTGAGAGGTAATTACAGGCAACTACTGAGACAAAGAATAAGTGATTGGTTTCTTGGTTGGTTTACAAGCTAGAGACGTTAGAACATGCCTAAATGCTGATAGCTAGAATCCAGCAGAGGAGAAGTTAGCAATGCCTAACAAGGATAGAGTAACTTTTCTGATTAGACTAGTACTGAGAAAATCAAGGCCCATATGGAAGTACTGGCTTTCAATGGCCTTAGTCACTGTAGCAGAATTTTTTAAAAGTGCCAAAACAAGTTTACAGATTTGGTGGTAGAAAGATGAAAGATAGATAGTTCCACACTAATGACTTAATATTTATTTGTGATGTCAAAAGAGGGATGATCTAATGAAACTGAGGATACAGGGTTCAGGTTAGAGGAAAATAGTAAAACGAATAGTTAAGTGGGATTGCTCACCAGTAAGTAGTACTGCCAGGCCAGGTAAAGTCAGGACTCACCCAGTGGAGGGCTACCCAGTAATGGGATATTCTTCAGCTGTGCTTGGAAGCCTTGCACAAAGCTGAACAGTCATCAATGCTGTTTGCCCAAAAGATGTGAAAAAAAGGACAGAGGGCCAAGAAAGCTTGGGACACTGAAAAGAGAGCAAAGAGAGAGATATATCTCCTAAACTGGACAGACAAAAAGAGAAAATTGAGAAGAGTTAAGGATAGGGAGGTCTGGATAATGAGTTGTCAATGGGCGTTGTTATGAAAATTCAATGAGAAAAGCCTGTAAAACACTTTGCAGAATGGCTGTTATATCCAAAGTAAGTGCTTGAGAAGTGTTTCTATTATTGAGGATTTGATGCAGAAGGCTTAGATCATTGCAGGAGACCCTAAGGATTACCGACGTGTAATAACTGACAGTCCTGGAGAAGTGAGCATACAGAGGGTGAGTTATTTTAATAATAGTAAGAGAACCGAGGTGACTGCTCAGCAAGCATCCAGTCCTCAAAATTAGCTTTGCAGTTCTCTCACTTCACTCTCAATGGGGCTTTAACATAAGCTCTTACATTCTAATTATTCTTTAATTCATTTAACCCGAGGAAACTGAACTATAGTGGTCTCAAAGTTCTCAAAACATCTCTCAATTGATAAGGATCTTCCGGACTGCATTAACAAACAGCATCAGCACTGGATATGTGCAATAGTGACTAATGACCCTGCCCTGCTTTGAAGAGCCCCTTTCTAGTGTAACAGATAATGTGAGCCTAAACAGAAAGTTGGAAAAATGACAAGGCACTCCACCAAATAAAATAAGATGCCACTCGGAGAAGGCAATGGCACCCCACTCTTGCCTGGCAAATCCCATGGACGGAGGACCCGGTAGGCTGCAGTCCACAGGGTTGCTAGGAGTCGGACACGACTGAGCAACTTCACTTTCACTTTTCACTTTCATGCACTGGGGAAGGAAATGGCAACCCACTCCAGTGTTCTTGCCTGGAGAATCCCAGGGACGGAGGAGCCTGGTGGGCTGCCGTCTCTGGGGTCGCACAGAGTCAGACACGACCGAAGCGACTTAGCAGCAGCAGCATACAGCCACTAGAATGGCTAACATCATAGAGACTGACGATACCAAGTGTTGGCTAAGACAGAGCAAAAGCCTCTGTCATACAGAACTGGCTGAAGTGTAAATTGGCACAACTTTAGAAATTGTACCCCTATACCGAGTAAAGCTGAATGTAGCCTGCCTTATGACTCAGCAACTCCATTCTTGGGTATTTCCCAACAAAGGCACGTGTATATACATCAAAAGACATGTACAAAAATGTTCAAAGCAGTACTAGTTTTATTAATCCCAAATACCCAACATGATAGAAGGGATAAATTGTGGTGCAAACTACATACAATGAAGACGGACTAGAGCAACAAAGGCCAATATATATAAATCTCACAACAAAATGTGAGCTTTAAGAAACCAAGACACATGAATATATGCTCTATGATTCCATGTACGCAAGTTCGGAAGCAGGAAAAACGTCTGTGGCAGCAGAAATTACAATAGTGGTTACCTTTGAGGAGGTAGCAACTGAGAAGGGCGTAAGAGGGAGACCTCTGGTGTATTAGTCATGTTCTTTTTCTTGGCAGGGTATGTTCATTTTGCAATAATTCTTTGAGCTTCACATTTATGATCTGGATCCTTTTTGTGAATCTTACACTTCATTGTCAAGTTTACTTAAAAACAGGAGGCCAGAAATGACTGAAAGGATAATGGAAGTTAAAGGCTTCACAGGAAGCTGAGGCTGCTGGCTCAGCAGCATCCCCTTTCACCACTACATATAGATTGACTGCAGTGTCACAGAGAGATGAAATGACCTAAATCCTATTGTCTAAGGTCACAGAACTACTTAATGATAGAGCAGGAATTGGGATTCAGGAATTCTAAGTTCACAGTGGTCTTCGATTCTTGTAGGGATGTTTCTGGGTGTGTATAGAAAGGCCCTTGCCATCCCATCTTCAAAGTAATGAGGACATAAGGGAATGCAAAAAATAGTAATAACACAAAAGTATTCACCAGAGAACAATGACAATTTAAAAACTGGTCCTCACTCCAACATCCCTCCTCTAGCTTACACTAGCTTCTCCTCTGCTACTTCCTATCAACTGCCCTTGTCAGTCCTTCTTGGTGAGCCTCTTCTGTATTATGTCAAAAAGGACAATACGTGTACAACGTAAATCAACTGCAAAAGTCAAACTACACAACTTACAAAAGATGCAGGATTCCAAGAAGTTGGTAAAAATGCTACTGGAGAAGTGTTAGCAAAGCCATCGACAAAAAGCAGAAACTGGCAGATTAAGGCCATTGTGGAAGAAATTCCTGATGGCTCATCCAGCATCCATTTTTCCCTTCCCACTCAGTAACGGAATCCTGCTACTTTACTATTCTGTATTTCTATTGTAACAATAAGTAAACATATTAATATTGTTTAAGGCTAAGTCCAAGAAATGGTTATGAATCAATTTTAAACCCCCAAAGCTAAACATGGTCTCAGACAATCCCCTCCTTCTCAAGCAGATATCTGATGCTCCAGCCCAGTTGCACCCTATCTACAGAATGAGGCAATGCTTCACAATGCTATAGTCTGCATATGAAAACACGCATTTGGGGAATGGGAGAGTTGTTGGAAACAAATCTGGGCGCTAGTCAACTAGGGTTCATTTACCTTTTAGAGGCAGACACTAGTTAAATGCACCAGTAACGTGAAGTCAGTGGTGTCGTAAACATAAAAAAGGTTCACATGAAAGGAACATGAATGTATACATGTAAATTTATGCATGAAAGTTACATAAAATATTGAAGTCAGGCATTCACAGCTACTTCAGCCCAAAGACCAGGAAAGATTTAAATGCACTCCCACTACCATCTATTGCACTCATGCACAATGTCAGGAGCTAATGAACACAAACAAGATGCCAGCAGAGGTTGCTTAAAGACACAGAAATTATTATCTTCAAAAAAACAATCTTGAAACTCCTCTATTACTGTCCATATTCCCATAAGAACAGAAACAGTAGGAAAGGAGGCAGGGCACAACCTTTAAAAGGGTGGCGCAGCCACACGACATGACAAAAACTGGTTAAAACCAACTTGGTCCAAGATGGTGGAAGATTCGACTTCCAGTGGACCTTGAGCCTCATTATACACTTACTGTAATGCATTAGCACAAACTAAATGACACACCCACCAGTGCCCTGACTCTTCTGAGGTTAACCATAAAAGGCCAAAAAGTGGGTGATGGCCCAGTTCCCAGAAATCTCTGCCCCTTCCCCTGAAACCGTTGGAATAATCTTCCCACTCATTAGCCTATGAAATTATCCAGCCCAGGAAAACTAACCATATCAAGGTGCATTCTCAGGTACTGAGACAGACTGCATTCTGTCTATGGGTTGTGCATCTCTAAATAAATCCACTTCTTAGCTATCACTTCACTGAATTCCTTCCGCCATAAGACAAAGATACTGAGCTTTGGCAATTCCCTGGAGGCCCAGAGGTTAGGACTCTTGGCTTTCACTGCTGGGGGCGCTGGTTCAATTCCTACCTGAGGAACTAAGGTCCTACAAAGCCGCAGGAAAAAAGAAACCGACCTTCAATAAAGTCCGGAGACCAGCTGTATGCTCTCAATTAAGTTCAGTCCCAATCTGGTTTGTGCAGTTTCAGCACCACCAAATGAGCAAGCTAGGTTTTGCAGTTACACTCACATCCTGCTTTTGTCGTGAAAAACAGGACCACAGACACAAAACTGAAACATTCCCACAGATCTCCCTGGACGCACATTTCTACAAACAAAGCTTCTAGGATGAAGAAAATGACCAAGCGCCTTTTCTGGTCTAAGAGGCATTCATAAACAAACAGATTCTCTGGTCTACATTCTTTGGCGTTAAAACCTGTTCTTTTCACAACCCACCTTTCGCCGACGTGCTGAAGACTGTCACTAAAACGCAACACATCAAAGACAGAACAAAGACTCCTCTTAAATAACAGAGGCGCAAGGGGCCCTTAATGGATGGCACGGAATTTATCCACGACTGTTTCTACTCTAAATTAACACGTACAGAAGACTCTGTCTTCTCCTAGCTCCACCCCGGTAACACAGAAGGGAGGCGGGGATCCTTATTTAAGAGGAGCTGATGTCAGGGCCAGCAATGCTTCTCCCTTCCTCGAGGGCTTCGGTTTGGGCTGTGCCAATGGGATTCTTCGCACGAGATCTCACGGCATCTAAAAACGGCTGGCCAATGGAGGGATGCTCGGCTCACAAAGAGATAACTAGGGCACAGCTGTTATACAACCGATCCCCGACGCCGGACGCCAGCCCGAGAGGTCCCCTAGGAGTCTGACCTGGGAGCCACAGCATCGGAGGACAACGAGGCACTTCTGCTGGAGAGCTGTTTAAAGCGACCCTCCACCAGCAGCTGCTTCGCCGGCGTGCGAAAATGCAAGGAAGGGCGAGGACAGAGGAAGAAGAGGGTCGCGATCCACGGGGCGCGGGTTTCAGCCCGGTCCGTCAGGGGCCCAAGCCCCGGACCACCTCCCCCACGCCGACGGTCACTCCCACAGAGGCGGTACCTGTTTCCGCATGTTATTCATGACGCCCATGAAACCTGCCAACAATTTGGCTTCCTCTCGAGCAGCAAGTTTCTTCTCGGTCTTCTTCTGCTGCTCTTCTCTACCCCAGAGGCTGCCATCCTCCTTCGGTCAGCGCGGCTCACGCCCGGGACTCGCCGGGCCGGGCGAGGGGTTGCACTCTCCAGGCACGCTGGGGCTTGTGTTCACCAAACCACCGAGGCTGGGAGAGTGGCTGGCTGTACCACCCTGCCTGCGAAAGCGCGGGGACACCGCAGACCTTGCAGTAGGGCAAGGCCAGACGACCCGCTCAGAAGATCGCCGTAAGGCGATGTAGTCGCTGGGCTGCGTCTCCAGCAGAACCGGAGCCCGGAGGAGGAGCCTGCGCACTTAGCTCGAGGGGGCGGGGCCGCTATGAAGGAGTTGGGGGCGGGGTCTACGCGTCAGAGCCGCGCGCCTCTCCGGGCGGCTGGAGGCCGGGTGCCCAACGTCCTTTCCGTGCGCCGGCTGTTTGGCTTCTAGCTGGTCCGGAGTTGCGCGTTCCTTTCCCTTTGCCCAAGACAAGTTTTACAAATTTGGCTGACGTGGCGAGATTATCTTTTGGGGATAATTGGGTGATAGAAGGCATTAAAGAGCGTCCCGTTAGCGTAAACTCCGTAAGGACCAGCGTTGGTGTTTCTTCACTTCAGTATCAGAAGATGACATGCTGTAGGCGCTCGGTATTAAATGGGAGAAGACTACCACGTACTGCAAGTTAAAGTTTTATTGCATGGAAAATAAGGTTTATTTGCTTGGGAGTCATAAAGCAAGGATACACAGTCCCCATTGGTGTTTCCTTGATGTGGAATGCCTGCCTGCTTAGGCTAGTTTACTTCTCAGTGTTTGAAACTAAGATCAGGTGTCAGCTCCAGAAATCTCAAATTAGGCTTCCCCAAGTAATCATAGAACTCACGAGATGCTTTTTGTAACTATAAATCATATTATTTCTAGCATATAATATCTATAAGATTATTTGAAATTTACATTCTGAAAACTTATACATATCCCTTTAATTTTCTACCTAGGTCTAAATAGGAATATGGGAGAAGGAAATGGCAACCCACTCCAGTATTCTGCCTGAAAAATCCCGTGGACAGAGGAGCCAGGTGGGCTGCTGTCCATAAGGTCGCACAGAGTCAGACACGACTGAAGCGACTTAGCATGCATGCATGCATATATGAATATATAGAAACATGCTTTAAGTAAAATAATTGACTCTATCAAAGCATTATACTTTCTCTTGATTAGGAGAAAGCAATACAGTATAATTCAAATGAAAGAGCAAGTGGCTTTTCAGTTCAGTTCAGTCCAGTCTCTCAGTCGTGTCCGACTCTTTGCGACCCCATGCATCGCAGCACGCCAGGCCTCCCTGTCCATCACCAACTCCCGGAGTTCACTCAGACTCATGTCCATCCAGTCAGTGATGCCATCCAGCCATCTCATCCTCTGTCGTCCCCTTCTCCTCCTGCCCTCAATCCCTCCCAGCATCAGGGTCTTTTCCAATGAGTCAACTCTTCTCATGAGGTGGCCAAAGTACTGGAGTTTCAGCTTTAGCATCTTATAGGCCCTCCAAAAATAAACAAAAATCTAAGCAAAAAAAAAAAAAAATGTTTTAAAAAAGGGAGTTTCCCTGTGGTCCATGGTTATGACTGTGCTTCCACTGCTTCCACCTGGGGTGCTGGTTGGACCCCTGGTGGAGGAAGGTGCAGCCAAAAAAAAAAAAAAAGAAAAAATTCTAAGCATTCTTAGAAAAGAATAAGACATTTATACTTCTGTGTACCTTATAATTTTTTTAATCTAAATGTTCTCAGATCTTCCGTTTTAACTAGTCAAGACAGTCACCCTTGAGTACCTGCAGGTTGGGTCCAGAGGCTGTTGGGAATACCAAAATCCACCAATGCTCAGAATCCCGTCGTGAACTCTCCATATCCATGGTTCCGCAACAGGCGATGCCGCCAACTGTGGACCATGTAGTACTGCATGTACTTCTTAAAGTAAATCATTGTGTAAGTACTCAGTTCAGACCCCTGTTGTTAAAGAGTCAACTGTCATTTGAGACGTTAGCGGGGACCCTGACAATAGAAACCATTTATCCCCTAATGGAGTTAGAGGAAAATTTTGTTTATTAAATGACCTAGAATAGTGAAGAATGAGTATATTTAAACTTTTTTTTTTTTTTAATTGAAAGGAAGTGGAAACCTGTCTTCTTACTCTAAGGCCTTGGAAGACACCAAGGATCCTGGATTCAAAGGCAGAAATGTAGGCGATGAGGTAGAATGCTGTTCTGTAATAAGGCAAAGGAATCAAGGAATAGCATCCTCTCTACTTGATGTTGGAAAAAGTCCTTTCAGGAACACTCAAGGTCACGGAAGAGCCTTAGGATTCAGAACTTAAAGAGACCATGAAAGTTATATAGCACAGAGGTTAGGCAGAAGGCTTGCCTGGATGCAAAGTCAAGTATGCCACTCTCTAGACTACCAACTTTGAACAAGTTGCTTAACCTCTTTTGTGTTTAAGTCTCCTTATCTGTAAAAATAAAACTTACCATGGAACTGTTATAAGGTTTGCAAAAATACTTACGTTGTGGGAAGGGGAACCCCTTCCAGGGCCCGAAAGAGGGCATTTGTCTAACACTTGGAAATGAATTGTCTGAGGAGACACATGTGCTGACAAAGCAAGAAATTTTATTGGGTTCCCGGGGTGGAGAGCAGTAGGGTAAGGGAAGCCTGGAGAACTGCTGTGCCATGTGGCTCACAGTCTCAGGTTTTATGGTGATGGGGTTAGTTTCCCAGTTGTCTTTGGCCAATCATTCTGACTCAGAATCCTTCCTGGTGGTGCGTGCATGGCTCAGCCAAGATGGATGTCAGCGAGAAGGATTCTGGGAGGTCACAGTGGCGTCTCCTTTTGACCTTTCCCGAACTTTTCCAGTTGGTGGGGCTTCCCTGGTGTCTCACATGGCTTCCGTGGTGGCTTAGATGATAAAGAATCTGCCTGCAATGCAAGAGACCCAGGTTCGATCCCTGGGTCAGGAAGATCCCTGGAGAGGGGAATGGCAACCCACTTCAGTATTCTTGCCTGGAAACTTCTATGGACAGAGAAGCCTGGAGGGCTAGAATCCTGGGTCACAAAGAGTTAGACACGACTGAGTGGCTTTCACTTCACTTTCCTGGTTGGTGGTGGCTTATTACTTCCATGTTCCTTACCAGGAGCTCCTGTTGTAAAATAACTAATGCAAATGGTTACTACGGTGCCTGGCCAGGGTGGGTGGTTTTAGTCAGTGTGCTTCTTGTAACACTTAGCTTCGTGCCAGAGCAAGGCAAAGAGTATCTATCACTTTACTGAGCTGACAATATTAACTATTGTTATTTAATCCAGAATTTCCCAAAATGTGTTCCTCAGAAACCAATTCTATAAACCATCCCCCTCCTCTCTCCTGAAATAGAATCCCTGGGAATACTACTTTGGGAAACAAGTAATGTGTCCTCAGAGAAAAATCTCAAGTATACTTGTATGTTACGTGTTTGGAAATGACTTATCTCTATTGCTTGAAACTTGATTAGGTGTAATTTGCTGTTGTAGATGACATTTTGAGGTTTCTCAGCTTTTCTAAATGTCTGAAAACCTCCTTTGTTTCTTTTGTAAAGATAACTAATGAATGGAGAGATCATTCACCTGGAGGGAAGAATCCCGGGCAGACCAGAAAACTGACTTCAGTCTTGGAGATGTTGGAATCACTATCTGAAAAAGAACTTCAAATCTGGATCATTGTTGCCAGCCAAAATCTTTGCCTTCTCTGCCCACCGAGGCCAAATGAAAAATGCAGAGACAGAGTTTGAAGAAATAGAAAGATGGCTTTTGTTCTCAGCCTGCAGAGAAGGGAACACAGTAGACTCATGCCTCAAGAACTGTGCTCCCCTCCACGAGGAGTCTAGGGGCTTATATAAGGCAAGGGCTCACATTCAGGATCAGTGATAAGGAACAAAGGTGACAGGATCTTGATTTCTTCCTCTTGCATTGTTTCAGAGATAGTAATAAAGTGGTGTCAGTAACCGGGTATCTGAGTCTGGCAGTTCAGTGGCTCTGTGGCCTCCTTTCCGAAATGTAACTATAAGGGGAAGGGTGTTGTAAGGGTAAACACCATAAAGAGTATCTATCACTTTACTGAGCTGACAATATTAACTATTGTTATTTAATCCAGAATTTCCCAAAATGTGTTCCTCAGAAACCAATTCTATAAACCATCCCCCTCCTCTCTCCTGAAATAGAATCCCTGGGAATACTACTTTGGGAAACAAGTAATGTGTCCTCAGAGAAAAATCTCAAGTATACTTGTATGTTACGTGTTTGGAAATGACTTATCTCTATTGCTTGAAACTTGATTAGGTGTAATTTGCTGTTGTAGATGACATTTTGAGGTTTCTCAGCTTTTCTAAATGTCTGAAAACCTCCTTTGTTTCTTTTGTAAAGATAACTAATGAATGGAGAGATCATTCGCCTGGAGGGAAGAATCCTGGGCAGACCAGAAAACTGACTTCAGTCTTGGAGATGTTGGAATCACTATCTGAAAAAGAACTTCAAATCTGGATCATTGTTGCCAGCCAAAATCTTTGCCTTCTCTGCCCACCGAGGCCAAATGAAAAATGCAGAGACAGAGTTTGAAGAAATAGAAAGATGGCTTTTGTTCTCAGCCTGCAGAGAAGGGAACACAGTAGACTCATGCCTCAAGAACTGTGCTCCCCTCCACGAGGAGTCTAGGGGCTTATATAAGGCAAGGGCTCACATTCAGGATCAGTGATAAGGAACAAAGGTGACAGGATCTTGATTTCTTCCTCTTGCATTGTTTCAGAGATAGTAATAAAGTGGTGTCAGTAACCGGGTATCTGAGTCTGGCAGTTCAGTGGCTCTGTGGCCTCCTTTCCGAAATGTAACTATAAGGGGAAGGGTGTTGTAAGGGTAAACACCAGATAGGGGATATATTTAGGATAGAATCACAGGAGAAAATGTGAATTGTAACTCCTGCAGAGTTAGGGGGCAGAAAAGCAAACTTAAAGACATGCAGAAGTTAAAAAAACTAGGAATGTTCAGGCCTACTCACTGTTTTATCTTCTTTTTTCATAGGAAAGGGAAAAAAAAAACCATTCCTCTTTTCCTTGTCACTGCAACATTATGACAGTGGAACTCTAGGTTTTAGAAACCTTTATGAATATGACAGGCAAAAAAAGTGATTTTTGTGTGTTATTTTAGAAATTCCTAATGAGACTGAACATTTTTTCATGTTTTTTGGTCATTTATGTTTTTTATTTCATGCATTTTCTATATTGTCTATGTCCTTTGTTCATTTTTCTTTTGGATATTTTTTTTTCTTATTGATTTGTAAGCATGAAACTGAGTAGGACCCTGTGGGTCTTCAAGGCACAAAAGTCTTTCTGTGCGTTTCTTGTTTGTAGGAAATAGTCTTCATACAGCTTCCATGACCTTCCCTGAGTTCCCAAGGGCAGGTTCAAAGAGTTGCTAATCAAGGAAGGGAGGAAATGCAGAAACAGGAGAAGAGCAATCAAGAAACAATAGTACTGCCTTGGGGCAGGGTCCTGGTTTCCCCCCTCAGTGAATATACACAGCAATATCTTTCAGCTATTTTGCAGATACTGAAACCCCTACCAGAAAAAGTTAACCGTCTGAGTCCCACCAGCATGTAGACCCCAGATTGGTTGGACCAGAAGATGGACAATGCTGACTCCCAATTACCTCACCATCAACCAATCAGAAGAATGGCTATGAGCTGATCACACTTGCCTCTTTGAACCGTTACTATAAAACTCATTACCTCCTCTGGAGCCACCGCATAGTTCTGAGGGCATTAGTCTGCTCTGCTTCCCCTTGCCTGGCAAAGCAATAAAGCTGTTCTTTTCTATTTCACCCAAAGCTCTGTCTCTGAGATTCAGTTTGGTACTAGGGTACAGAAGCTAAATTTCAGCTACAAGCATGGTTTGTTAAGGTGGGTTTTAGGCGAACTAAGTGTGAGATAATACATGCATAAAATATCCAGTAAGTCATTGAAGACACAGGATAAGGCCAACAAGAAAAGAATACTCACTAGGGAAAATAGAATACAGATTTGACCTTGAGGAAGAAAAGAATTCAGCAGAAGCAAAAAATGAGTATTAAGAGTGATCTGGATAAGCATGGCCTCATATGCTTACCAGTCATGCTTCTCTGTATTATACAATTTAGTGTGGCATCCATGACTGCAGGAAGTCCAGTCTTTTTTGAGTTTTACTCCCCAAGAACTGTATATACAAGAAGCCCCAGGCATTCTGATTCATGTCCAAATATTTGTCTGTCTAGCTATTATTTTTCCTTCTTAAACCCAAAACTCAGTGTGCCCCCTTGAGGTCAGAGGATTCCTCAGAACGGCCCTGATGCTGTAACACTCCATAACGTGCTGCTATTGCTTTGTTGACTGAAATGCCTGGTACACTGCCTTCTGAAACCCGAGCAGACCGAAGGCATGCCCTGACCAGCCCAAGCTGTTGTTACCCAGAGACCATCAGCACTGTCACTGCTCTTGCTGACCCTGAACCTCAGGGTTGCTGTCTACTGACCCAGGCCAACCTAACAGAGTAGCTATAATTATGCCACAGATCCTAGCCCAGGCGATGGCTGTTCTCTTTGTACAAAGGACAAACGCACAATTTGTTGTCATGTGAAATTGAAACTGTACCCTATAGGGTTAACCGAAACTGGCATCTTAAATCCCAAGTGTGTCTTACAAAACAGTAGATAAGGGAATAGCTTATTAAAACCCTCTCTGTAACCTCCCTTCACTAATTAGTAAATGAGTTATTTTTCTTTTCAACTAATTTAGTTGTTTTTCTTAATTGTCTACCCTCCAAGCTTCATCTAGCCCAGATAATATATTACAGGGCTCCTTAACCAGCCCTATAGATAATGTCTCTGATGTATGGGTCACTATGGTAACGGGTGGATTTAAGTTGTTTTCTAGAAATCTAGAATTGACTCTTACCCAGTTCAAACTGGTCAAGAGTGGTTGGAACCACCAGGCCCAAGACTGGGCCTGCCCAGGTGTTCAGTGAATGACCTTTTGATATCAGGAGGCTAAAAACTGCCATTTTTGAACATGTATCCCATGAAGAAGCACATAACCCAGAAACACCTCTGCGAACAATGATTATCTCACCTTTTCCCTACCTCTAATCACCTTTCCCCACACCTAAAACAACCCTGTTTTTAAAAAAATGTTCATTTTATTTATTTTTGTCTGTGCCGGGCTTTGCTTGCTCAGCGGGCTTTTCTCTAGTTGAGGCCAGCAGGGGCTACTCCCGAGTTTCTGCTTGCAGGCTTCTCATTGCGGGGCCTTCTCTCACTACAGAGCATGGGCTCTAGGTGCTCAGGCTTCAGTAGCTGCAGCTCCTGGGCTCTAGAACACAGGCCAGTGGTTGTGGAACACGGGCTTAGTTGCTCTGCAGGATGTAGGATCTTCTGGAATCAGGGGTCGAACCCACGTTTCCTGTATTGGCAGGTGGATCCTTTACCACTGAGCCACTAGGCAAGCCCCACCCTGCTTTAATATCCCATAAATGTTTTGCCTTCCAGAGGGCAGATCTGAGACTTGTTCTCCCATCTCCTTGCTTGGTTTTGCCTTATGAATAAACTTTCTCTGCTGTAAACACTAACTGGATGTACACCTAATATGATTCGGCCTGACCACCTTCAAATGCTATAATTCGCATAGGTACTTGCCTGAAATCCATCAAAGTGTTCGGGTCTTTTGAGTGAAAAGTTTTCATGGCCAAGCAGAATCTTTGGAGTTGGTTCTGGGCTACGAGTCTGCCTTTTCCCCAGGTTGCTGGCCTCCTGAATATAGGCAAGCTTTCCTTTTCCGATCAACGCTTTCCTCTCCGGTACTGGCTTTAGAGCAGTGAGCACCCGAAGCTGAGTTTGGCAACAAGCATCTTTGTCCAGCTCATCTGTAATAGCCATCTGATACTCTTTTCTCAGTTTCTCGGCTGCACTCACTCCCATGTTTTTAAGGACAATTGTGTTCTCCTGCACTAATCTGTCCTCACCATTTGTCACTGCCCTCTCCTCTCCCTGACAAATACACAGATGAGAGCGACCCTATAAAGTCAGTGAGAATCCTGCTCCCACACCCTCTTCTCACTGGAGACTCACAGACCAGACTTCTAGGTAACTCTTTCCAGCTTCTCTAAGTTTCTTTTCTATCGTCTTCTCTGTGTTTTCACCAGCCTTTCCTCGTACTTCATAAATCTTTCCAACAATAGAAAAACAGAAAAATTCCAAGCAACTCTTTTCTAAATCCCCAAATAGGTTGAGCACAATTTTCAAATATCCATTGTTGTACCAACATTCAAAGTCTTTTGCGAAAATCTTTCATAACTGTGAGGAAGTGGTTCAAAGAGACAGCCTATGATATGGAAAGATCGCAGAACATATTGAAAATACGTAGAAAAACTGTCTGGAAACCAAACTATAAATCAAACTGCTAACAGTGCTTATTTACAGAGGAAGAACATAAATTAAAAAGGAAAAATTATTCTCATGATCCCTCAACATAGGCTCTTCTTATTTGAAGTTTTAACATTTGTTTTAGGGAAACAAATAAGGATTGAACCCAGTCTGCTGTGTTGCAGGCAGATTCTTCACCGTCTGAGCTACCAGAGAAGCCATAATAGAAACAGCAAGTATATGGAAGTTACAAATATTACAAAGTTCTTTAAGAAATGCTTCTGGATATGTGTCGCTTGGCACAGAGTTTTGGCACTTTGTTACATTCAGATACTTACACTGAAGTATCTAAAAGGTCCTAATCAGGTCCTTCATAGTGCCAATCAACTGATGAGAGGCTGGGAAGGAGAGGCCTGAGCAGCTGCCATGAGCTAAAAATACATCTCTACTGGCCCCAACCACAAAGCCATCAAAACTACCAATAAAAGATACTCTGGGATGAATGTTGAGATGGTTGCCTCCTTCTGTAGATGGGGTAGGAGCTAAGAAGAAAGTAACATAGATGAGATATCCTTGAAATTCTCTCAGTCTTTGAAGAGCAGCTAAGTATCTCAGATAATGTGTGCAACAGAGCTTTAAAAACAAATGGTAGTGATTTAGCTGCTAAGTCGTGTCCGACTCTTGCAACCCCACGGTCGGTATCCTGCCAGGCTTCTCTGTCCATGGGATTCTCCAGAAAGAATACTGGAGTGGGGTGCCATTTCCTTCTCCAGAGGATCTTCCCAACCCAGGGATCAAACCCAGGTCTCCTGCATTGCAGGCAGATTCTTTACCGACTTAGCTATGAGAATACAGAACTTTAAAAGCAAAATTCTTGAACAAAGTTATTTGTTAGAATGTATCTAATTTTTGGATTTCCCAGGTGGTGCTAGTGGTAAAGAACCTGCCTGCCAATGCAGGAGACATGAGGGATGCAGGTTTGATCCCTGGGCTGGGAAGGTCCCCTGGAGCAGGGCATGGCAACCTGCTCTAGTATTCTTGCCTGGAGAATCCCATGGACAGAGGATCTTGAAGGGCTACAGTCCATAGGATCACAAGTGTCAGACGTGACTAAAGCAACTTAGCATTCACACATCTAATTTTTATTAGTGAAGAAATCAGGAATTAAGCAATTAGACAATAGAGTTGGTCTCCTTGCTTCACGCACACACAAACGTGTATACAGTTAGCAAAAGGAAAGGTGGCTAGGTGAGATACAAACCTGGGAAACATTCTACAGGGTAATAAAACCATTGTATCTTCTGGGTTAATTTCTCTGAAGGTTATACAATCATAACACCTTATCAAATCCTTCAGGGTAACCTCCAGCTTTCTAGGGCTATGGCACCATTTGCTCTTTTATCAGTTGTGAGTGTTGGTCAAATATACCTTGGAAACAAAGCTACTAGAATCAGATTAGGGTAAACCAGGACTCCGTAGTTCCACTCTACCTCCCTACTGAAGAATCTCCCTCCACTACTAACTTTGAAAGTTCTCAAAATGTGTCTTTGTAAGGGAGCCAGTATTTTCATGTTCCACCATGGCTAAAATTGTGTATAAAATAGGAATAAAGGCTCCAGGAGGCACGCCTAGGGATTCTTCCTGTGACTTTCAATATTTGGAACGTGTGAAATTGGTTTTGGCTGTTCAGAAGCATCTATTATCTACCAGGTAATTCCCCACTGAGAGCTCTTTAGGCAAAATGATCATTCCCTTCTAGTGCCTTCACAACCAAAGCTGCTGCTTTTAAATTCAAGAGTCATGTAAAATAAATAGCCAGTGGGAATTTGCTGTATGACTCCAGGAACTCAAACCCAGCTCGAGCTCTGTGACAACCTAGAGGGGTGGGATGGGGAGGGAGGTGAGAGGGGGGCCCAAGAGGGAGGGGTATACATAGGTATACATATGTATACCTATGGCTGATACATGTTGACGTATGGCAGAAACCGAAACAATACTGTAATTATCCTTTAATTAAAAATAAATAAATTAAAATAAATAAATAAATAAAATTTAAAAAGAAACGAGTCAAAGAACTGCTTGTAAAGTCAGGACCAAGTGAAATTCTGGTGGCAGGGGTTTGTTTTTCCTTCTTACCTTTGTATCCTTACTCCTAACATGGCAAACACTCAGTAAAATGAAGTAAGCCTATACAAGCTTAACTAGACTATAAACATTAATGCTTCTTGTCTATGAACTTTACCTAGTACTAAACAGAGTGTGTGAATTTCTTGTTCAAATTTCAAGGAGATCCAACCAGTCCATCCTAAAGGAGATCAGTCCTGGGTGTTCGTTGGAAGGACTGATGCTAAAGCTGAAACTCCAGTACTTTGGCCACCTCATGAGAAGAGTTGACTCATTGGAAAAGACCTTGATGCTGGGAGGGATTGGGGGCAGGAGGAGAAGAGGACGACAGAGGATGAGATGGCTGGATGGCATCACCGACTCGAAGCACATGAGTTTGAATGAACTTTGGGAGTTGGTGATGGACAGGGAGGCCTGGTGTGCTGTGATTCATGGGGTCGCAGAGTCAGACACAACTGAGCGACTGAACTGAAGGCAATAAGGTATCCTGTTACCCTCACCTTCATGTCTTTGTGAAAATCTTCTATACATTTCCTCATCTTCTTCCATTTGTGAGGCTGAGTCCTCTAAATTTTGTCTTCCACAAATGATTCAAAGAGATAGTAATCAAATGTGTCCCCAAATTTGGTTCATTTGTGGTTCTTAAAGGACAGCTTCCTTTGGGGGTAATATTAATTTCTCAGCCATCAGAAATGAACAGAACACTTTGTACTTTCTACTTACTGGGCATTAACTGTGACTTGCTTCACAGAGACAAGGAGAGAGGAAGTCATTTTCAAGACAGAAATATCATTATTGGTTGATAGACCCTACAATATTCTCACAAAATGTATAGAAGTCATTCAAGCCCTTTTTTTACCTTGTAATCTGTGATAAAGTTTTAGGAAGAATCTTATTATAGCACAAAAGCATTTAACTATTTGAGGTGTGTTTGTGTGTGTATTTGTGCATGTTTGTGTATGTGTGTATGTGTGTGTGTGAAAGAGGTGGGCCAAATTTGCAAAAGTCAAGGGACTCTGTTTAGGCAGGCTAGAGCATTATCAAAGGGGGGTTGGGCTAAAACACTAAAGCTTTGAATTAACTCTTCCCGAGAAACTGGCAGAGAATATCGGAGAAAAAGACAAATACAGAAAAATTTTTATTCTTGGGGTAGATGCTCGGGAAAAACCAGGGAGAAATCCGATGACTCAGATTGCCCTGCCATCTGAGTTTGCCATGTGACCCTGTCACAGGTGGGATTCCTCGCTCTGGCTTCCATCAGTGGGCACTTAAATGTTGATTCGATTGTCTGAGAAATAATCTAGATTTTAAGAGAGAGATTGGTCTCAAGTCACATGAGCTCTGTGTTAAGGCACAACCGATCCATGGAAGATGCTATGCTCCCTTCACCCTCTGGGCTGCCTCACATGGGGACTAAGAGGTGCCTCAGTCTGTGAACTCAGATGCAGCTGTATTTAATGCTTAGATCCAAGAATCTGACATTAGTCATGGCTCCAGTTCTCTGGGTGAGGCAGGATGCAATTTGTTCTGAAAGTGCAACTAAGGGAAAGAAGCTCAGTAGGGAATGAGCTGAAAAGAGGAAAACCCTTTAGAATCAAGTGGTACTTGGTTCTCATAGCCAAAGCGAAAAGCCTCCTACAGTAAAAAAGAAAATTGTGTTTCCTGCTTTAGAGAAAGCTCAGGGGAGCCCAAGCCACAGTAACAGTGTTCTCAGAGAACACTGACTCTCTGTCACCACCAAGGGAGAGGTTAGAATGAATATTTCACTTCATCCAATGTTGGAACCCAGTTTGAACTCAGACGAATGGAGATTAAGACAGAATCTTTGACTTCTTGTTCCTGATTCATATCTTGTCCTCATTCTGTCTCTGAGTGATTTTCCCAAATCTTTGTGACTTCCAACTCTTTTCCATTCTCTGGTCATGTGTGAATAACTATGTAAAAGATTAGGACAAGGAAATAAGTTAGGATTAAGATACAAATATCTGTTTTGCAGCTTTCCCCCAAGCCACATTCTGTGCATCTAGAAAGCTAAGTTTATGTGTTTTTCTAGGGTTTAGCATGTTTTCTTTAGCAGAAACATGGTAAAGAGTCTCAGGGGTCAGTAAAACCTCAGCCTAAAAGAAAAGTATGACATAGCAACTTAATACATGGGGAAATGAGTATGAACTCAAGACTTCAAAAACACATATGTTTTCTGACACTGACTTCTCCAGTGCCCCAGCAGCAGTAGCATTCACTCACCACTAACTCTCGTGTGTACTTATAATACCAATATTTGGATCTTTGATATTTTCTCCACCAAAAAGGAGCCTGGACTCCTTGGACTGTAGCAGTTTCCAAGATTAAAAACAGGAAAAAAAATTGAAATGGGTCAGGAAATATCTTTCTATTGCCAGAAAATAAGAATTCTTTTTTTTTTCAAATTTGAAAAATATTTTTAATATTTTAATTGGAGGATAATCTGCTTTACAATGTTATGTTGGTTTCTGCCATACAACAAGGTGAATCAGCTGTAAATATACATATACCCCCTCCTTGAGCCTCCCTCCCTTCCCACCTCATCTCATCCCTCTAGATCTTCACAGAGTACCAGGCTGAGCTCCCACTAGTTATCTGTTTTATATATGGTAATATATATTTTGAAAAACAACTACTATTCTAGCATTATGCTCAACAAAATCAACAATACTTACTTAATTCCTCTAGTACTAAGTCCATATTCAAATTTTATCACTTAGCCCCAAAATGTCAACAGTTCATCTGTTCACATCAGGAAAGAATTCTTTAAAAATACATTTGAGTTAGTGCTAAAAGGGCATAGGTACCATATTAAAGGTGTTCTTGTTTGGTGGTTCAGATGGTAAAGCATCTGAACCACCCTGGGTCAGATGCCTGGTTTGGGAAGATCCCCTGGAGAAGAGCATGGCAACTCACTTCAGTATTGTTGCCTAGAGAATTCCATGGACAAGTGGAGACTGGTGGGCTGCAGTCCAGGGGGTCACAAAAAATCAAACATGATTGAGCAACTAGCACTTGTTGTCAAAATTTTGAAAAATTCACAATCAACTATTACTTTTTAAGTTTCTAATGATAAAAGAAAAAGATTAAAATAAAATGTAAGAAAAAAGATGGATACAAGACAAAAGAATGATGAAGATGAATAGATCTGTTCAATTTTTACTTATTAATGATATTAAATAGTAAAGAAAACAGTAGGTAGTTTTTCCTTTCCAATTTCTATGTCTTGCTAAAGGATAATTTTTAAAAGCAGCCATTATTTCTATATGACATTCTTATGTAGATATAAAATCTATGTGACTCATTAATTAATGAGGGAAATAGCCCTGTGTTACCACTTGATCAAAGGAGAATTAAAAGAACTATATATATATATCTATATATCTATATATATACAGTCAATAAGGAATGCCAAAGTAAATTTATAAATAAATGAAAATGGGTTTATCTACAGCAATAATAAATAGCATTCAACTGTTAATTTGCATTTCTATGGAAAAAACCCTTTGTACTAAAATATTAGTTCACTACAACTTATAGAGTCATAAAATGGTTCACTTTGCCAACAAAAGTCTGTCTAGTCAAAGCTGTGGTTTTTCCAGTAGTCGTGTATGGATGTGAGAGTTGGACCATAAAGAATGCTGAACACCAAAGTATTGATGCTTTTGAACTGTGGTGTTGGAGAAGACTCTTGAGAGTCCCTGGACAGCAAGGAGATCTAACCAGCCCATCCTAAAGATCAGTCCTGAATATTCACTGGAAATACTGATGCTGAAGTTGAAGCTCCAATACTTTGCCCATCTGATGGGAAGAACTGACTCATTAGAAAAAACCCTGATGCTGGGAAAGATTGAAGGCAGGAAGAGAAGGGGACAAAAGAAGATAAGACGGTTGGATGGCATCACCGACTCAATGGACATGAGTTTGAGCAAGCTCTGGGAGATGCTACTGGTGTGAAGGACAGGGAAGCCTGGTGTGCTGCAGTCCATGGGGTCGCAAAGAGTCAGACACAACTGAGCGACTCAACAACAACAACAAAATGGTTTATTGTGGAGGAAAAATATGACTTTCTTCTACTTTTCTATGTTCTTTGCTGGGACCACTGTAACAAAAGACAGATTCATAAGAGAAACCATACAAATTTGTTTAATATAAGTTCTATGGGACACTTCATAAGAGAATGCAGACCTGAAATGGTTGTACTTGAGTGTTTCAACACTAGGTCTGATGAAGAGTAGAGAGTAGTGGAACAATGTGATAGGACAAAAAAGGGTATGAGCCAAGTATGGAAAACTGTTCAGATTCCTCTCTTGGAGATAAGGATGTTACTTTCCTGAAGTATTGAGAGTGTACCATTCACATGAGGATTTATTTTTTAATGTTTTCATTTATCTGTTAATGGCCATGCTGGGTCCTTGTTGCTGCACGGACTTCCTCTAGCTGTGGAGTGCGGAGGCTGCTCTCCAGCTGTGGTGTGTGGATTTCTCAGTTGCACGGCCTTCCTCGAGCTGTGGAGAGCGGAGGCCGCTCTCCAGCTGTGGTGTGTGGATTTCTCAGTGCTGTGGCTTCTCTAGTTGCAGAGCCTAGGCTCTAAGGTATGGGGGCTTCAGCAGTTGTGGCTCCCAGACTCTAGAGCACAGGCGCAATAGTTGTGACCCCCATGGGCCTAGTTGCTCTGTGGCATGTGGGATCTTCTCAGATCAGGGATGGAACCCAGGTCTCCTTGCTGGCAGGTGGATTCCTATCCACTGCGCCACCAGAGAAGCCCTCACATGAGGATCTTATAAACTGCTTCAGAGTAAGGCAAAGCCTGTCCTGCACATGCTGTCTCTCAGATTTCTTCAGCTTAATATAGTCAATATGCCAAGGTGCCATATTTTGAGGTACTATGTCCTGAACTCCATCAATGAATCAATAGAAAATTGTACTAGACAGGACAGTTAACAATTTTTTCCCCAAATTTCAAAGTCTTTCACAATTTTCCCTCACAGTTTGTTTATAAAGTATATGCTGCTGCTGCTGCTAAGTCACTTCAGTTGTGTCCGACTCTGTGCGACCCCATAGATGGCAGCCCACCAGGCTTCCCCGTCCCTGGGATTCTCCAGGCAAGAACACTGGAGTGGGGTGCCATTGCTTTCTCCATATAAAGCATATAAATGTCTTTATTTTTATGTCTGTATACAGGAAAGAATATATACAGGCAACAACAAAGGTAAATATTGTTACAAGAAACAGAAAAAATGATCAACACCAGCAGCCACATGAAGTAATAGAATGAGGGTTTGACAGTTTTTCAGCACACCCATTAGTTGTGCAAGAAGATAATGTATTCCAAGAAAATAAAAGAGCCATTTATACCAAAGAAAATTGGCTACATAGATTCAACCCCTAACCACTCAGGAGAAGATATATCTACATCTTTGCTATGCAAAGTGTGGTTCAAGGACCAGTAGCATTAGGATCTCTTGGGAGCTTGGAAGAAATGTAGAATCTAAAAAAAAGGAAAGAAAGAAAAAGAGATGTAGAATTTCAGGTCCTATAAACCTAAAGAATAAACCTAAAGTCTGTAGTTTAACAAGTTTCACAGGTGATTTTCATGTACCTTAAAGTTTGCAAAACCCTGATATACATATTCTGCTAATTATAATGAGACACATGAAATGGAAGCCTTCAATTAAACCTTCACCTTAAACTGTTAAGTCAGAGTGGTAAGCTATTTGGTTCTATATGGCCAGGCATAGAAAATGTGAAAGAACGTAACAGTTTGTAGAGAAAAACTATGTATCAAAACATTAAAATCTGTATGAGAGGCAGTTCAGTTCACTCAGTCGTGTCCGACTCTTTGCGACCCCATGAATCACAGCACGCCAGGCCTCCCTGTCCATCACCATCGTAGAATTTCAGGTCCTATAAACCTAAAGAATAAACCTAAAGTCTGTAGTTTAACGTTTCACAGGTGATTTTCATGTACCTTAAAGTTTGCAAAACCCTGATATACATATTCTGCTAATTATAATGAGACACATAAAATGGAATCCTTCAATTAAACCTTCACCTTAAACTGTTAAGTCAGAGTGGTAAGCTATTTGGTTCTATATGGCCAGGCATAGAAAATGTGAAAGAACGTAACAGTTTGTAGAGAAAAACTATGTATCAAAACATTAAAATCTGTATGAGAGGCAGTTCAGTTCACTCAGTCGTGTCCGACTCTTTGCGACCCCATGAATCACAGCACGCCAGGCCTCCCTGTCCATCACCAACTCCCAGAGTTCACTCAAACTCATGTGCATCGAGTCCGTGATGCCATCCAGCCATCTCATCCTCAGTCGTCCCCTTCTCCTCCTGCCCCCAATCCCTCCCAGCATCAGGGTCTTTTCCAATGAGTCAACTCTTCGCATGAGGTGGCCAAAGTACTGGAGATTCAGCTTTAGCATCATTTCCTCCAAAGAAATCCCAGGGCTGATCTCCTTCAGAATGGACTGGTTGGATCTCCTTGCAGTCCAAGGGACTCTCAAGAGTCTTCTCCAACACCACAGTTCAAAAGCATCAATTCTTCGGCACTCAACCTTCTTCACAGTCCAACTCTCACATCCATACATGACCACTGGAAAAACCATAGCCTTGACTAGACAGAACTTTGTTGGCAAAGTAATGTCTCTACTTTTCAATATACTATCTAGGTTGGTCATAACTTTTCTTCCAAGGAGTAAGCAGTTAATTAAAAGTGAGTTTTGACTATAATAGAGGTTTAATTTAGTAACTTGTGGTTTGGGGTAGAATCACTGGTTTGCAGTAGAACTGTGTAATTGAATTCCAAATCCAATTGGGAAGCAAAATTTGCCTACCCAAATACTTCGATGCTAATAATCAGCATAATATGTGTGTATGTTTTGTCCTTATAAGTTTTTAAAGCATTTATAAGAATCTGATATGTTAATTTATTATTTTAAATCATTTATTTACTTTTATTTTTGGCCATGTGACCTGTAGGAGCTTAGTTCCCTGACCAGGAGTTAAACTCAGGTCCCCTGCATTGGAAGCATGGTTTCTTAACCACTGGATCTCCAGTGAAGTCCCTAAGCCATTATTTAGACACTATAATTTTTTTTTTCCCGTGCCGCGGGCTGGAGCCTCCCCTCCATCAGGGTGCCCAGCGCCCCTGCCTCTGGAGCACTTACCGCCTCCAGCTTCCAGGGCTGAAGGGGACACCGGGCGCCCTTCTGGGAACTCAGCTCGTGTGGTCACCAGTCCTTCCAACCGGAAGCTTAGTCTTGTTTCCTGCAGACTCCAGCGCTTCCTTAACTTCTGCTTCATCGTTAGCACGTACCCAGGAGCATCTTTTCTCAGCAGCTTTGCTGGGCAGGTGTTCCCTCAGCTCAGGTAAACTCCCTCCCTTCCCCGTCCCTCCCCTCCTTCTCCTCCGGGTCCCACCACCACCCACCACACCTCTGTCCTCTCCCCTCCTGATTTTATTTTTGTGGAACAATACATCATAGCCATTACCCTCTTAAATACACACAGAGTACTTCAATCAGTCTACATGTGACTGTTAACACCTTCAAACAGTACTTAACTTTGTGGGATTTCAGACCAGGCGGCCGAGGAGCGGGTGGGCCAGAGTGCTGGGCGGAGCTGAGCCGGCCCCAGCAGCCCCGCCACGGCCCCGCCACTTCTCCCGCGCCCACCATGCTCCCCCGGGAGGAAGGAGCAGGTGGCCGGGCCCCTGGAGGGCCAGGCCTCAGTGACTGTGAGAAACGCGCTCTGCACGCTCGGGTCCTCCGGCACAGCCTTCACTGGGCCCCGGAGCCAGCTCCGGCCACGCGGCCACCCTAGTGGTGCTGCTGCTGGAACTGCAGGCCGCAGTAGCCGCACGTCCCCGTCTTCGTTTCCTTGTCCTGAAAGATTCAAAGGGAGAGCTGCCCTGTTTCCACCTTCCACCTCCATCGCCGTCCGCACTTGGAAGACGTCGACACTGAAGCCAGGCCTGGAAACACCTGCCCCCAGAGGAGCCGTGGGACCAGAGGCCCTGACGGGCCGCTCCCCAGATGCGTCAGGGCCCCGGGCTCCCTGCCGTTAACAGTCTGCTCAGTCCCCGCCCGCGCACCCTCCCTGCACGTGAGGCAGGCGGCGTCCTGGGCAGGGGCCGGGAGGCCTGGAGCGGGGAGGTGCTGAGCAGAGGCCCCCCTCAGGGCTGGGGTCGA
>SJXQ01000157.1:196009-257345 GCA_006408695.1 Aepyceros melampus
GAAGTTCTCCTTCACCTCTTTCTGACGACCTACAAACCGAACTTTCCTGTAGTCTTCATCATCATAAACCTGGCCGGTGTGCGTGACCTTCTCCCCGGTCGGCGAGGTCCGCGCCCGGAAGCACCGGGCGCCGCCGGGCGGGCCGCGCGTCACCGCGCCGCCCCGGCCCAGGAGCCTGAGGAAGGTCACCGCCGCCGCCATCTTGCGGGCCTAGACACTATAATTTTAAATAAATCTGTAATTAGTGCTTGAGTATCTGAGAAATCTTGACCTGTTAAATCTGTGATTTATTGGGAATTTGAATGTATGAATATTTTGGATAATGTTTATTGTTTAGTCATTAAAGAAATGCTGAGGAGAAGGAAATGGCAACCCACTCCAGTATTCTTGCCTGGAGAATCCCATGGACAGAGGAGCCTGGCAGGCTACAGTCCATGGGGTTACAAGAGTCAGATGCAACTTAAGAGACTAAACCACCAGAGAAAGACTACCCTCAATTTGGCAGCAAGTGACAACTGTCCTTAAGATTTCTTTTTTGTTCCCCTGATAGAAAAAGAAAACACTTGGAAAATGAAAATAATAAATTTTCTATTCAAATGTAAAAAAAAAAAAGAAATGCTGATTGCTTAATGTATCAGTCAGGTTCCTGCTGATCATATAAAACTGATGTATAAAAGTGAAGTGAAAGTGAAATCGCTCAGTCGTGTCCGACTCTTTGCGACCCCATGGCCTATAGCCTGCAAGGCTTCTCCATCCATGGGATTTAATACAACTCCCAAATCTCTTATTTCATGTTCACGGCCTGTAGGTGGGGACTGGTGCGTCTCCTTCAAACTCTGCATTAAGTGTGTTCCATGTGTTTCTATTGTGGGATCAGTGAATACTCAAGGGTCTTTTCAAGTCAGATGACTGAAGTACAAGAGAAGAGAGTAGAAATGGGTAATTACCTGGACTCGAAACTGACAGGCTCTCTTGTCTACCCACATTCCATTGTCAAAGCAAGTCACATGGCCAAGGCCAACATCAAAAAGGAAGGAATGCTTTGCCTGCAGTGAATCATGGCAAAGGAGGGGAGGGAAGGAAGACTTGTGAGCAAGTAATGTAGTCTACCACTCTTATTACATCCATGAGATTAAAATATTGGATATTAACCACAGTACAAATAGTAGTGACCATTCCTCCTGTACTAAGTAGTAATAGTGCATGTGTGTGCTCAGTTGTGTCTGAGTTGTTTCAACCCTGTGGACTGTGGGCCTCCAGGCTCCTCGGTCCATGGGATTCTGGAGGCAAGAATAGCTGGAGTGAGTTGCCATTTCTTGCTGCAGCGGGTCATCCCAACCCAGTGACTGAACCCAAGTCTTTTGCATCTGGTGCACTAGCAGGCGGATTCTTTACCACTAATGCCATCCGGGAAGCCAATTTCATGTACTAAAAGCTCTCATAAATAAAGATCTTTATTAATAACAAATTCCTGAGGAATAAAAGACTATTTTTGTGGGGTTAAATGCAGTCTGATATGAACTTATTATTTAATCTCAGTGTTTTGTTGCAGGATTGCAAGTTACTCACAATACAGAAATTTAGAAAAAATTAGCTTTTTTATTTTGTCTATAGCTGATCTGGTCTTGTGGCCTGGTAGGTGGTGGGAAAGAAAAAAACAAAACAAGACTAACTTGACTAATCTGGTTTCATATTTCAACCAATAACTTGACCACCTCATTAGAAAATTTTTCAGTTCTCAGATTTTTCACATTTTCACTTCTCACTGCCCTTTTACCTGAAAGTACATGGGGAAGGATACAGCTTATTGTATTCTTATGGTGTGGGGTAGGGAGAGGGGATCTGTATGGGCTTGTCCTGGTTCTTGATTGTGTATTGGTCAGTTCATCCAAGTTTTGTCTACAGACTTCTGCTGCTGCTGCTAAGTCGCTTCAGTCATGTCCGACTCTGTGCGATCCCGTAGATGGCAGCCCATCAGACTCCCCCGTCCCTGGGATTCTCCAGGCAAGAACACTGGAGTGGGTTGCCACTTCCTTCTCCAATGCATGAAAGTAAAAGTGAAAGTGAAGTTGCTCAGTCGTGTCCAACTTCTCGACCCCATGGCCTGCAGCCTACCAGGCTCCTCCACCCATGGGATTTTCCAGACAAGAGTACTGGAGTGGGGTGCCATAGACTTCAGTGGCTCCTAAAGTGGTCTATTATCCCCTGATTCTGTCAGGGCTTGGTCATCCTTCCTTATTTGCTTGGACTTCCTTCGACTCTGACTGCAGAACTTTTGGTTGTTTCCCCATCCAGCCCCTGGCCAGGCTCTCAACCTGAAAGCACTGTGGGATCATCTATCCCATTGCCACAACAGGTCCCATGGCTAGCTTCTGGCTCCCAACTCTGTGTCCATGTCATGGATACCACGGCAGGTTTTGGAGTGCAGATTAAGTTTTCTCTCTTTCTTTCTCCCAGGGAGGGACCTCAGCACTGAGGCCTTCTAACCTGTTGAAGTGGAGCCACTTGGCATAACTCTCCCAGGATCCTACATGGACAAGATGACTGCCATGGAGTGTGAGTCTCTCACTGTCCCCTTCCCTTCCTCTGATCCCTCTTTCCCTTCTCACCATCTCCCAGGCCAAGAGGACGGTCTTCTTGTACTTCTTCTCTATCACTTCTTTCCACTCACCTACAGAGTAAGAAGTTTCTTGGCACAGTGTTTAAGCAAAATAGGAAAACCTCTATGATGTGGTTTGCCAAGTCTAGCTCCTAGCATGTTAAATGGGAGTCAAAGAGAAGTAGAAAAAAAAATCTTATTCACTTTGACTGTTTCTCATTGTAAAATCCTAGCTTCCACGTCAGAAGCTGCCTGTTATTTCTTTCATTCCTAATTACTACCCTTTCCCAAAGATGGGAAGATGGGTGCTTTTAGCTTCTTAAAGAGGTCATGACTAGGAAAAGCAAAAGAGAAGAGCATGTGGATTTTTCAAAGTTCAGCTGCTGTTACACTGATACTTCACATTGTCAGGGCTCAAGCTGAATAACATTTTAGCAAATCAGATTTGTATTCCACTCTGAGGTCTCATATGTTCTTGGCAACATGGTGGAGCACAATTTAGGACTTACCTGACCTGAAGGTTGACATTTACTTTTAAGTGCCTGTGTATTTTGAGGTTGGGTAGCAGCCAGGAGTGATGAGACTTATTTAGGAATATGAAAGAAAAATTAGTTATCTCCAAATTACTTGTCATTATAGGCTAAGCAATAGGAATCATTTTCATTTATTACCCATCCTTAATCTCTGATCAAAAGAAGTCTAATTTGCATCGTTATGTTTCCTGTGCAACCCATGGTGGTCAGGCTCTGGGATATACAACTTTAGGACAATGAGTTGCTTCACTGTGACATTTGTCATCTCAGAATGAGATACTGCCTCTTCTCCTGGTTGACAGACATCTGGGAAGATTAGAAGCACTGTTCTAACAGGAGCCATAGGGTGTGCGTGCCTTTGTGTGTGTATGTGTGTGTGTGTACGTGTGTGCGCGTGTGCGCTCAGTCGTGTCTAACTCTTTGAGACCCCATGGATTGTAGCCCACCAGGCTTCTCTGTCGCTGGAATTTTCCAGGCAAGAATACTGGAGTGGATTGCTATTTCCTACTCCAGGGGATCTCCCCAGCCCAGAGGTGGAACCTGAGTCTCCTGCATCTCCTGCATTGGCGGCCAGATTCTTTACCACTGCTCCACCTGAGAATCCCAACAGGAGCCATAACTCACAGAATTAATACTGCTCCTACTCTTCAGGGCTTTTAGGAAATGGAAATCACTTCATACAGGCTCCTATCCAGAGAGGAGTGTTGTAGAAACTCGTAGAGGAGATTTCAAACCAATTTCTAACTCCATCAGGACTTGATAAGATCTGGAAAATGAACTGATTCCTCCAATGAGGAAATGCCATAGCTACTGTGTGTTCCATTACTGTGCTGACACCTAGGGTTAGCAGAGATACTTTGATTAAAAAAAAACAACAACTTTGATACCATTATGTCCTGTGGAATGATACTCTGAGAGTTATAACCTTCTTGGCAGAATGTTTTTTCCTTTATCCATATCTTTGGGCTTTAAAATCCTTTCAAAACTCAGAATCATATTGATATAGACTTTATGGGAAAATCCAGACTCTTAGATTATCTAGTCAAGAGCAGAACTGCAAATATTTTGCAACCATTCTGGGCAAAATGAGAAACAGCATTCTAGGGAATGGTCTCTGCAATGTGAACTCAGTTGCCATGACCGTGAAACCAGTGAGGATATAATTATGTGTTCACATCTTCAGTCATTTTGACTCAATTTCATGGCTTTATATGAGCATTCCAACCCCAAGATGCTCCTGATCATCGCAAAAGGAAACAATGGCTGAAATGATGTCTCAAAGCTCAGATCTTACTGATCCTTTAGACAAAGGACCTAGGGAACCCTAACTGTACCATGGCTGAAGAGTCTCAGCATTTTCAGTTTTGTTGTAAACCTCATTAAATTCAGCCACCAGTTACAGCTCACCAAAGTTAGATATTGTATCTGGGCAGAGGTCTCTACTGATCCTTGATCCCAGGTACCAAATCTGAGTGGATTCAAACATGCCTGGGCCCCAAGAAGAACCTCAAGAAGATTGAGTATTTTTTATGAATAAAATGGAGCTTCCCAGGTGGCTCAGTGGTAAAGAATCCCCCTGCCAATGCAGGAGACACAGGAATCGTGGGTTCAGTCCCTGAGTTGAGAAGATCCCTTGGAGGAGGAAATTGCAACCCACTCCAATATTCTTACCTGGAAAGTCCCATGGACAGAGGAGCCTGGGGGATTACAGTTGGTGGAGTCTCAGAGTCCGACACAAGTGAACACAGGCGCGAGCGTGTATAAAACAGTGATCTTCCTCAACTACATAGAGGGTGGGCATTGCTCCTGGAAGGGGTATTAAACAATCTCCAAGAGACGATAGTCATTTACAACGTTCATTTAATATTATAATATACCTTGGGAACTGGATATTGAATGAACGTTTCCTGCTATCTCAAAGTTTTAGCAGAAGCTTTGTAAGGGAGGAAAAATTGTTCTCTACCCTCTGCGGTTCTTTCAGCTGGCCTTCAGCTAAACTAACATATGAGAGATGAACAGGAGATAACCAAATTTAATTACATAATATGCGAGTCCCGCAAAGACAGTGAGACAGCTCCTAACAGTTAGACAGTTGAGGTTTTGATGTCTTTCTGAGCTAGGAAGATGCAGGTAGGGTCCTGGTACTTCTAAGGGAAGGAAAGCAATTTAGCAGAAGATGGCAAGAGCAAATGTTAGGTAAACAAATGTTTGCCTTGCCATGCAGTTGAACAGATGGGCCCTGCTGAGTTCCTCCCAGCCCATCACATTTAGCCCACGTTCTTTGTAGTTACCTCGTGTGATGGTTTTCTTCCTGGATCAGGCCCTTCATCTAAATTCTTTTAGGCAGATGAAGGGGAGAGAAAAAACTCTTCCTAAGTCTTTTGAGCCTCTGTTGTCTTCAACTCAAAATAGTCCATTGGCCACACTAGCACATTACGGGGAGGCTTGTTCTGAATCCCTTCAGTTTCAAAGGCCAAAAATAATACAGCAGGTATTAATAACTTTCACACCCTGAAGAAAAGGCAAGGCTACATCAGTATGGCCTCACACTGCTGCCGTTGCCCATGTCCCACTTCAGGCTATCACAGATGTGGGCACTCACGTTTGAAAGAGATTTGGGAGGAGAGTGGGATTCTGTACATTTCTTCTTGCCTCCAAGAAGGAGGGATGAAGAAAGGAGAGACTGAGCCTTCATCTGAAGCCAGCACAATAGTGGAGCCACTTAAAGAACTTGGCATATGTCCCTGGACTTGGGGCACGGACACAACGATTGATGCTGGGCTCATACCTGAAAATTCTGAAGCTGATGGGTTGCCCCTGGATTTGACAGGGTAGACAGTGTTTCAGCAGGTCAGAAACACAAGCATATTTCTTCTGGGCTAGAGTGGATGCTGCAGATTAAATCTGAGCATGGGTTATTACCTTGAAATTGGCCATGCCCAAGAAACCTCCTGATAAAGGAGAGGGAACCATAGTGGGAAGAAGCTACAGATGAACTTTCAGATGTGGAGTGAGAGGGTATCAGGCAGGAAGGCCAGGGGTCTCCAAATGGAGGAAATAGACAGCAAGTGTCAGAGATTTTTTATCTTTCTCTTAAGTGGCAGGAGGAAACAAACAAGTGTTAGATTTTTTTCCCCTTCTCTATACAAATTTAAAAAGAAGTTTCTCTTAAAATTCTGTGTTGCAATGACAACACCTGGTTCCACCTGAACTTAACTTTTCTCAGATCTTGAGCTAACCAATGCATTTTTCTTATGGAAATGTTTGTCTTAAGCTATGTTAATGAACTATGTACTTAACGTAGACTCAGTTTTCAAGTCGTTTTTCACCTAAGACTCAGAACCGCCTTGACAAACTAGTATGTTTTTCTCATGCAAATGTTCTCTTAAGCTATGTTAATGAGACTGTACTTGCTTGGAAACCTGCCTTTATTCAAGATTCATGTCAGTCATTTTATGGCTCGGGATGACTAACCTGATGCCAATGTTATCTCAAAATGCATGATGTGGATGAGGGGGCCCGGTGCCAGTCTCTGAGTTTTGAGACATGTCCTTTCTATAATTAGCAGACTGTAAGCAGCTATATAACATCCGGCTAAAGACTAGCAGGGGGGCACTCTTTCTGCCCCCTTCTGATATCTATGTCAGAAGCTTTCTCTATCTCTTTTATACTTTAAGCAAGGAGATCCAACCAGTCCCTCCTAAAGGAAATCAATCCTGGGTGTTCATTGGAAGGGCTGATGCTGAAGCTGAAATTCCAGTACTTTGGCCACCTCATGTGAAAAGTTGACTCATTGGAAAGGACTCTGATGCTGGGAGGGATTGGAGGCAGGAAGAGAAGGGGACGACAGAGGATGAGATGGCTGGACGGCATCATCGACTCGATGGACATGAGTTTGAGTGAACTCTGGGAGTTGGCGATGGACAGGGAGGCCTGGTGTGCTGCAATTCACGGGGTCGCAAAGAATCGGACACGACTGAGCGACTGAACTGAACTGAAAAATTTTATTACACAAAAGCTCTGGCCCCAGATGAATTCTTCTCCGGAGGCCAAGAATCCCAATGTCTTTTGTTGTTCAGCAACAACGTTTCAGAAGCAAAGTCAGGGCCATCTGAGGATACATCACCTATGTCAACAGATGTGGAGACGGCTGGTCCCAGGGGCAGGTGGGTGCAGAGGAGGTAAGGGTGGGGCTTCACCAGCGATCTCAAGATGGTGCCCCAGAGAGAAAGAGGGTGCTTTTGGAAATTAGCACAGTCAGATTAAAACTACTGGTCAAGGACTGTTCCTCTGCCTTATGTTTCTCCTTCACTCTTGCTCCAAAACTTTAAGAGCTCTTATATGGCAGCCAGCAGGTGGAGGAAATAATAATGTGAGGCAGAAGAAGCAGAGGCGTTACTCCTGCAGGTCTTAATTCCATCCCAGCCGAGAGGAGGCAGGAGAGACGTTTTCAATTGGATGAGAGTTTAAAAGTTTTGATGTTTCACTCAGTTGAATTATTTAAGACCTGAAAATAAGGAGAACATTCTTTTCTTACCAAGAATGGAAAGAAAAAGCTTTGAGATCTGCCAAAAGTTTTAACCAAGGGGCAGAAAAGAACAATCAGAGAGGATTTGCAAGGGCAGTGGGGAGAAAAACACTATATTGTCCTTTGCTTGCCCCCTGTGGAGTCTGGGTTCAATTGCTGTTGTTCAGTTGCTCAGTATGGTTATAATTTTAAATTTTAATATAAATATTTTATATATTTCTTCCTAAAACAAACTACAGAAAGAGTTGAGATACTTATTGTGGTGACCCATGGAAGAAAGAGTAGATAAAACCAAGGAGGGTCTTGGAACGCAGGAATGGAAACACCAGGCCCTTATTGTCCTTCCCTCCCCCATGTTGTAACTATCGATGGAAGACTATAGCCTGTCTCCACGCCTACCCCACAGGGAGAAGGTATTTGCCTGACTCTTTCCCAACCCAGTATTACACGCCTCATCCTGAAGGAGGAAACAGACAGAACAGGCTCCATCTTGAAAGCAGGACTCCATCTTGGGCCGGACTGTGGATTTGAGCTCTATGCCCAGTATCTATGGAAACGACATACCAACGGGAAAACCAGACCCCCTCACCACCACCACCCTACATCCCGCCCCTCCACCCCCATGGAAGAGCCCCAGGGCTCGTACCTAGACTCTCCATCACCTAAAAGGATACCCTAATTATCTGTGTGACTGAACAGAATCATAAGTTCTATTAGGCTTATTGGGGTATGACCACAGGTCTATTGATAATTGTCCACTGTTAACTACCTAGGCTTAAGGAATATGAATCACTGGTTAACTTTGTATCTTTCTTTTCCTTTGTTCAGATTAGTTTCAAGGAATTTGGGGAGGTGGATTTGGGGACGTACATTTAGGGTATATAAGGTTTTCACAAAAACTAATCGGGGTCCTTGGCTAAGAGGAGACTCTGCCTTGGGCCCACTGGTGTAATAAACCGCATTCCACTATCTGCATTGTCCTTCTGAGTGAGTTTGTTTCCCGGAACGTGTGGCTACAACCGTCCAGTCAGCAACTGACCCGCAAGACCCCATCCCACTCCTTGTACTCTGGCTATAAAAGTGGACTAAGGACCCCTGTTCAACATCAGATCTTGCTTGAGCTGGCCTGCTGTTCTAACAGCATCTCTCACTCTAACCCATTTTATTTCCCTCTCATTCTGTCTCACTTTTGGAAATTCTTTTCCAACCCACTTTGGGACCATGACACTTACGTATAATAAAGGGGGCATAATATAGTGAAACACTAAACACAGTCCTGATTTAAATAATCTACTATACAATGGGCTTCCCTAGTGGCTCAGATGGTGAAGAATCTGCCTGCAATGAGGAGACTTGGGTTTGATCCCTGGGTTGGAAAGATGCCCTGGAGAGGGAAATGGCAACCCACTCCAGTATTCTTGCCTGGAGAACCCAATGGACAGAGGAGCCTGACAGGCTACAGTCTGTGGGGTCACAGAGAGTCAGACATGACTTAGTGACTGAATAACAACAATGTCCCAATATCCACATGGTCAAAAGAGAGAGGCTAGAGATGTTAAATTGCTTGTGATCACACTGCTGCTAAATGATACAGTCCATTCAAGTCCATATTTGTCTCATCCTAAAATTCACTTCCTCTTCATTCTTTTTCCATCCTAATGTGTGAGGAATGTTTGGGATATTTATTACAAGCCAGAGTTAATTGTTTTATTTATTTCTCCATAATATATCACTTTCACAGAGAGGTTTAGGAACTCTTCTAACTTCACCCATAAATTTTAGTTTAGAATTGAATGGATTATGGTTTGAATTAATTAGGAAGCTTTTTGTTGCAAGTAATGGGAATAACTGACTAAACATGGCTAAACAATGGAAGTCTGTTATCTTATATAAAAACTCTAGAGGTGGGAAGTTCCAGAATTAATGATTCTTGAGCTCTTGATCAGCTACACTGCAGTTTTCTTGTTTTTCTCCTCATGCTCATAAGATAATTGCTAACATTCTAAACAGTATGCCTTCATCAGACATGAGCAAAAGGAAAGGGTTTTCTTTTCCTTTGACTCTTTTATCAGAGAACTTGAAAAATAACCTTCAGTTTATTTTCCATTATAATTAATTGACCCCAATTGTGTCAGTCTTTCATCCTTAGGCCAGTGAAATTAAGGGCAATGAGATTATCCGTACTGACTTAGGCCAATTATGATTGATTCCCAGAGGCACAATCGAACTTCCCTGAGCATTTTGCTGCCTGATGCTTGATGGAGTTTGGCTTTCTGGTAGTGATGGAGAAAGGAAGAAAGGCAGCTGGATCCACAGTGTCTGCTACAGGGTCGTATGCTAAAGTCTACTACCAGAGAAAGGCTCATGACGGCGGATCTGCGTAGGCAGTGTCACTGTGCTGAGTCACTGTTGCTTATGGGTTGGAGATGATACTCCTTAATAACCACTGCTTCTCTGTCATCCCTGATCTGTTCACTTAATGCAAAAAGTTAAGTTCAAGTTTCTGACTTTGCACTTGTGAGAAATAACTGTCATTCTTTGGTATATGATGTTTTTCCTAAAGCATATTACGTTCTAAATTCTTAGTGCTTTGCTTCAAATATTTTTGAAGAAAGAATAATGTGAGTCATCTTTCTCAGGATTGAAACTGTGAATACTTTCCTTTGGAAACAGCACACAAATATGTAACTGAAAATGGCAAGCATTCATCATTTTGTGTTCCTGGTATAGTAGTAGAGCAGTAATATAATCACAATAGTAATGATTAATAATAATGATAGCCAGTCACTGGTCTAAGAATATTTTCACACACATACATTTTTTTTTCATTTTTGATTGAAGTACAGTTATAATTGATTTATAATACTGTGTTAATTTCAGATATACAGCCAAATGATTTAACTATATTAATATACTATATACATACATACACATATATAAGTATGGTGTTGCCTATCTCTTTTGTATATAGTGATGTGTTTCTGTTAATCCCATACTCCTAATTTACCCCTCCCCCCTTTCCCCTTGGGTAACCATAAGTTTGTCTTCTATGTCTGGGAGTCTGTTCCTGTTTTGTAAGTAAATTCATTTGTATTAATTTTCCAAATATAAGTGATATCATATGGTATATTTCTTCCCTGTCTGACTTACTTCACTCAATTTGATATTCTCTAGGTTCATCCATGGAGAAGGCAATGGCACCCCACTCCTGTACTCTTGCCTGGAAAATCCCATGGATGGAGGAGCCTGGTAGGCTGCAGTCCATGGGGTCGCTAAGAGTCGGACACAACTGAGCGACTTCACTTTGACTTTTCACTTTCATGAATTGGAGAAGGAAATGGCAACCCACTCCAGTATTCTTGCCTAGAGAATCCCAGGGATGGGGGAGCCTGGTGGGCTGCTGTCTCTGGGGTCGCACAGAGTCGGACACAACTGAAGCGACTTAGCAGCAGCAGCAGGTTCATCCATGTTGCTGCAAATGGAATCACTTCATTCTTTTCTATGGATGAGTGGTATTTCATCTTTATCCATTCATTGTTGATGGATACTTAGGTCACTTCTATGTCTTGGCTATGGTAAATAGTGCTTCTAGAACACTGGGGTGCATGCAGACATACATTTCTAATCTTCATAACAATCACATGAGATAAGGTTGAACATCCTCATTTTATAGACAAGAGAAGTTCTGGAACATGCCCATGTCTACACAGCCAGGAGTTAGGCTCTGAATCCTGTCCACTGACTCAGAGCGAGCCTGCTGAATGTCTGCGGTGTGCTGCGCTCACTAAACTCACCAGCTACAGGAGAAGATGAGAGTGTGGAGAGGAAGTGGGAAGCGAGACGTCTTATAAAGGCTGAAACTGATCACCACAGGGGAAGAATTCAAAATTCATTTGTAAGAAGACAAATCTCAGGTTGGAGTTTTAGAGAAACATTACTATATTGTCAAGGCTGTGCGTGAATGCTTAGTTGTTTCAGTCGTATCCGACTCTTTGCGACCCCATGGACTGTAACCCTCTGTCTGTGGGATTCTTCAGGTAAGAATACTAGAGTGGGTTGCCATTTCCTCCTCCAGAGGATCTTCCTGACCCAGGGATCGAACCAATGTCTCCTGCATTGCAGGCAGATTCTTTACCGCTGAGCCTCCAGGGAAGGTTCAGTTCAGTTCAGTTCAGTCACTCAGTCATGTCTCGACTATGTGACCCCATGGACTGCAGCATGCCAGGCCTCCTTGTCAATCCACCAACTCCCAGAGATTACTCAAACTCATGTCTATTGAGTCTGTGATGCCATCCAACCATCTCATCCTCTATCGTCCCCTTCTCCTCCTGCCTTCAATCTTTCCCAGCATCAGGGTCTTTTCAAATGAGTCAGTTCTTGCCATCAGGTGGTCAAAGTATTGGAGTTTCAGCTTTAGCATCAGTCCTTCCCATGAATATTCAGGACTGATTTCCTTTAGGATGGACTGGTTGGATCTCCTTGCAGTCCAAGGGACTCTCAAGAGTCTTCTCCAATACCACAGTTCTGGAAAAACCATAGCTTTGACTAGACAGACCTTTGTTGGCAAAGTAATGTCTCTGCTTTTTAATATGCTCTCTAGGTTGGTCATAGCTTCCTTCCAAGAAGCAAGTGTCTTTTAATTTCATGGGTGCAGTCACCATCTGCAGTGATTTTGGAGCCCCCCAAAAATAAAGTCTCTCACTGTTTCCATTGTTTCCCCATCTATTTGCCATGAAGTGATAGGACCAGATGCCATGATCTTAGTTTTCTGAATGTTGAGTTTTAAGCCAGCTTTTTCAGTCTCCTCTTTCACTTTCATCAAGAAGCTCTTTAGTTCTTCGCTTTTTGCCCATAAGGGTGGTGTCATCTGCATATCTGAGGTTATTGATATTTCTCCTGGCAATCTTGATTCCAGCTTGTGCTTCATCCAGCCCAGCATTTCTCATGATGTATTCTGCATAGAAGTTAAATAAGCAGGGTGACAATATACAGCCTTGATGTACTCCTTTTCCTATTTGGAACCAGTCTATTCTTCCATGTCCAGTTCTAACTGTTGCTTCCTGACCTGCATACAGATTTCTCAAGAGGCAGGTCAGGTGGTCTGGTATTCCCATCTCTTTCAGAATTTTCCAGTTTGTTGTGATCCACACAGTCAAAGGCTTTGGCATAGTCAATAAAGCAGAAATAGGTGTTTTTCTGGAACTCTCTTGCTTTTTTGATGATCCATCAGATGTTGGCAATTTGATCTCTGGTTCCTCTGACTTTTCTAAATCCAGCTTGAACATCTGGAAGTTCACAGTTCACATGCTATTGAAGCCTGGCTTGG
Source organism: Aepyceros melampus (assembly GCA_006408695.1). Taxonomy (NCBI): domain Eukaryota; kingdom Metazoa; phylum Chordata; class Mammalia; order Artiodactyla; family Bovidae; genus Aepyceros; species Aepyceros melampus. Next base: position 208,996 of record SJXQ01000157.1, read on the forward strand.
AGAATTTTGAGCATTACTTTACTAGCGTGTGAGATGAGTGCAATTGTGCGGTAGTTTAAACATTCTTTGGCATTGCGTTTCTTTGGGATTAGAATGAAAACTGACCTTTTCCAGTCCTGTGGCCACTGCTGAGTTTTCCAAATTTGCTGGCATATTGAGTGCAGCACTTTCACAGCATCATCTTTTAGGATTTGAAAGAGCTCAACTGGAATTCTATTGCCTCCAGGGAAGGTTATCTGGGGTCAGATCCAAGCTTTACCATTTACTAGCTGCAGAGCTTGTGGCAGATTATTTCTGCTCACTCTCTCAAGGGTATTCATGTGTAAATGGAGATAATAATAGTCTCTACTTCATAGAACTACAGGGATGATTAAAGAGTTAATGGACACAAAGCATGTAAAACAGTGACTGAAATTTAATGAGTCATTGAGCAGATGTTGTAATAATGGGGGAGATAATGTGAGTCAGATGAGCTTAGGGTCTGAATCCTGACTCTGTTACTTAGCAATTGTGTGACCTAGGCCAAAATATCAGACTCTTAGTATCAAATATATGGCTTATGTTAATAAATAGGTTTTAAGAATATGACTTGTTTTAGCTGTATGTCTACAACATTTCCGCTTTCCCTACAATAATTTCTTCCTATTTTGATAGATTTAATTAATAACAAGTGACTTATTAAAATCAAGTTGATGCTGCTTTGAGTCGGAGAAGGCGATGGCACCCCACTCCAGTACTCTTGCCTGGAAAAATCCCATGGACAGAGGAGTCTGGCAGACTGCAGTTCATTGGGTTGCTAAGAGTTGGACACGGCTGAGAGGCTTCACTTTCACTTTTCCTTTCATGCATTGGAGAAGGAAATGGCACCCCACTCTGGTCTTCTTGCCTGGAGAATCCCAGGACAGAGGAGCCTGGTGGGCTGCCGTCTATGGGGTTGCTAAGAGTTGGACACGACTGAAGCAATGCAGCAGCAGCAGCAGCTGCTGCTGCTTTGAGTATAGCAACTCAGATTCCTCTACCTTAAAGATAAGCAGATAGTATCTCAAATTAATGTCTGGCCAAAGGATTTTCACGAGGTAAGCATTTAGCGCTGAAAGGAAGGGGAAGTTTTAGTAAAGGTGCCAATGATCTCGGCAAGACAGCAGTGAGCAGTGGTGTGAAGTGAGATCCAGGAATTGAACCTGGGTAGCCTGGATGAAAACCAGGAATCCTAGCCACCAGATCAGCAAGGGTGAGAGGCTAGAAGCTATTTTTTCCCTGGAGCTTTGTCCCCAGTGAAACATGCATTATTCACAGAAACAGAAACCGTAAAAGCAGGTACAGAGTTTATTACTAGAGACAGCACAACAACCGGCGGGAGAACACACAGAGAAACGGCTTGTTATTTAAGACAGAGCGAGGCAGAGACGCACACCTGGAGAGGAAGGGTGTGGGTGTCCTCCTCAGCGAGGAGGGATGCAGTGCAGAGGCAGTGAGAGTCATTTCTCTGAGTCAGTTCATCCGGGTCTCTGTCTTCTTTCAGGCCAATTATCTGGTTTCTTCCTCTGTACCTCACCTATCCGAGACCCTCCCCTGGCTGCTCATGCAGCCCTCAGCCAAGATGGATCTGGAAGTAAAGGCTTCTGGGAGGAGCAAGACTCATTACGGCGGCGTTATACTCTGACTTTTGACCCACAGGGAGCTTTCTGCGCATGTACCGTGTCTCCCCTGTCCCAAATAAGGGGAGAGCGGAGATCCCTTAATCCTTTACTCAAACAGGGTTTTGCCCCTCTTTGTCCTTGCCATGACAATTACCTTAAGGTGTTAACAAGAGACAAACACTGGCTATTTACCTTGTTTCTGCTGTTACTTCCATTTTGGAGAGCAAACAGGAGGCTGGTTGTAAATACCTTAACTGGAGCCCACCTATGTCTTTTCTCAGAAATGCTAACAGTTTTAAGCATCCAGCCTGAAGCCTACTTCTTCGTGCCCATGAGATGTACACAGGAGGCCAGTGAATGTCTAATATGGAGCCCATCTATCTCCCACGTCACTAACAGTTATCAACTAGTTATCTTACCCTCTGAATTTCTCAGCAAAGGAATCTAGATACTGAGTAGGAGGCAAACACACCTGCCTAGTTGCTGTTGCAGATTGTAATAAATACTTTTAAGCAGAAGTGTTGCTGTGACAGTGATTTTGGGCAATCCCAATACTTTCTTCTTCCAAAATCATTCCTCCTTTCTATCTTCAATAGATACGTAAGAGTACATTAGTTTCTTTAGAGTCCTGTTTTTTTGGCCAGATGCTACAAGAGTGAAATCTGACAGATGAATTCGTTCCAGAGTGTTATAGAGAGTGAGCAGAAAGAACTGCAACTAACAAACAAGCCAAATGCATTTCTAACAGAAGTCTGAGAAGGTAGAGATGTTAATGTAGATAGAGGTCTTAAAGGAGACGCTCTGAGACTGGTCACATCTCATGTGCTCTCCTCTCTATCAGAAAGCTTCCCTTGGCTCTGGTGGACTAGACTTCTGTATATGCCCTCCCAGCAAGCTAAGCACAAGCTAGGACTCCAGTGGGAGTGCAGAAATTCACTTCCTTTGGCTTTATCTCTTCTTTTGGGGGCAGGGTCTTTTCCTTAGACACAAACCAAGCACATTTCCGTTCCGTTCAGTCACTCACTCGTGTCCGACTCTTTGCGACCCCATGAATCGCAGCACGCCAGGCCTCCCTGTCCATCACCAATCCCGGAGTTCACTCAGACTCACGTCCATTGAGTCCATGATGCCATCCAGCCATCTCATCCTCGGTGGTCCCCTTCTCCTCCTGCCCCCAATCCCTCCCAGCATCAGCGTCTTTTCCAATGAGTCAACTCTTCGCATGAGGTGGCCAAAGTACTGGAGCTTCAGTCTTAGCATCATTCCTTCCAAAGAAATCCCAGGGTTGATCTCCTTCAGAACGGACTGGTTGGATCTCCTTGCAGTCCAAGGGACTCTCAAGAGTCTTCTCCAACACCACAGTTCAAAAGTATCAATTCTTCGGCACTCAGCCTTCACAGTCCAACTCTCACATCCATACATGACCACAGGAAAAACCATAGCCTTGACTAGACGGACCTTAGTCGGCAAAGTAATGTCTCTGCTTTTGAATATACTATCTAGGTTGGTCATAACTTTTCTTCCAAGGAGTAAGCGCCTTTTAATTTCATGGCTGCAGTCACCATCTGCAGTGATTTTGGAGCCCAAAAAAACAAAGTCTGACACTGTTTCTACTGTTTCCCCATCTATTTCCCATGAAGTGATGGGGCCAGATGCCATGATCTTCGTTTTCTGAATGTTGAGCTTTAAGCCAACTTTTTCACTCTCCTCTTTCACTTTCAACAAGAGGCTTTTTAGCTCCTCCTCACTTTCTGCCATAAGGGTGGTGTCATCTGCATATCTGAGGTTATTGATATTTCTCCCAGCAATCTTGATTCCAGCTTGTGTTTCTTCCAGTCCAGCATTTCTCATGATGTACTCTGCATATAAGTTAAATAAGCAGGGTGACAATATACAGCCTTGACGTACTCCTTTTCCTATTTGGAACCAGTCTGTTGTTCCATGTCCAGTTCTAACTGTTGCTTCCTGACCTGCATACAGATTTCTCAAGAGGCAGGTCAGGTGGTCTGGTATTCCCATCTCTTTCAGAATTTTCCACAGTTTATTGTGATCCACACAGTCAAAGTCTTTGGCATAGTCAATAAAGCAGAAATAGATGTTTTTCTGGAACTTAGTTACACCAAAGTAATATCTTTAAACCTAAATAATATGAACAGTTATAGCCATAAGCTTAACTTGTGTGTTTGTTCAGTTGCTCAGTCATGTCCAACACTTTGTGACCCCTGTGGACTGTAGCCCACTAAGCTCCTCTGTCCATGGAGTTTTCTAAGCAAGAATATTGGAGTGGGTAACCATTTCCTCCTCCAGGGGATCTTCCCGACCCAGGGACCTAATCCACATGTCCCTCATCTCTGGCATTGCAGGTAAATATTTACTGTTCAGCCACCAGAAAAGCCCAAGCTTATCTTACTATTATTTACTTTTTTCCCGGTTACCTAAGGTTAGGTCTGCTCCCTAGTGAAGACATGAAGGTATTTTGGAAAAAAAAAAAGACTTTTTTTTTTTTTTAAATAATAGACCCAAACTTAAAGTAACTCAGGCCAGAAGACAAACTGCTGTTTTGAAATTGCTCAAGCTATGGACCAAAGGTCCACCTCCCTTTGAACTTTATGGGGAAGGATTAAAAATAGTTCTGCTTTGGTAAGCACCAGGGGTTCAGAAGAGGACTTGTAGGAATCATGATTTGCTAGACTGCCATTCTGCTTTCTAAGATAAAGTGAAGATCAGTTTTTAAGCCTAAGACTTTTTACAATGGAACTGACAGGCCAAAAGCAGTTTTCAGTTTTTCGCAAGGATCCAGGGAGTAGACCTCCCTATTACGTGATTAAACATTTCTTGGCAGCAGCTTGCTAGAGGGGCTTGAGAGCTCTTGGCGGAAGCCATCATTAAATCATCCTTCTTCCCTCTATCACTCTGCAAACCACAGTTGATTTACAGTGCTTTCTGAGAAGGCAAGTCTCACTCCTAAGGGACATCAAAATGAAAAGCACACCAAATGAAGTGTTTAATTTCATCAGCCCAAGAATTAAGTACATCTTTTTCTCTGTAGTGTTTATAATAGCTTTCTGTTAGACAGACTTGATTACAGGATTATGTATAAAGTAAACTTTTGCATAGAGTATGTGGGCTCCCCAGATGGCGCTAGTCACAAAGAATCTGCCTGTTGATGCAAGAGTTACAGGTTCAATCCCTGGGCCAGGAAGATCCACTGGCATAGGAAATGGCACCCCATTCCAATATTCTTGCCTGGAGAACTCCATGGACAGAGAAGCCTGACAGGCTACTGGGCTGCAAAGAGTCAGACATGACTAAGTAAACCCTGCTACCCCAACAGATTATGTATCATTTAAAATTGTAGCAGGGAATAACATTAGAAGGTAGACTTGTTCAATTCATCCCTCATAGGACCACATGCACTTTCTTCACTGTAACAAATCATATGTCAGCATGATAGTAGTTTATTTCTTTTTATTTTTTGAATTAATAAACTACTTTTTCTTTTCCTTTTTTTAAATTCAGTTCAGTTCAGTTGCTCAGTCGTGTCCAACTCTTTGCGACCCCATGAACCACAGCACACCAGGCCTCCCTGTCCATCACCAACTCCTGGAGTCCACCCAAACTCATGTCCATCGAGTCGGTGATGCAACTCAACCATCCATCCTCTGTCATCCCCTTCTCCTCCTGCCCTCAATCTTTCCCAGCATCAGAGTCTTTTCAAATAAGTCAGCTCTTTGCACCAGGTGGCCAAAGTATTGGGGTTTCAGCTTTAGCATCAGTCCTTCCAAGGAACACCCAGGACTGATCTCCTTTAGGATGGACTGGTTGGATCTCTTTGCAGTCCAAAGGACTCTCAAGAGTCTTCTCCAACACCACAGTTCAAAAGCATCAATTCTTTGGCGCTCAGCTTTCTTTATAGTCCAACTCTCACATCCATACATGACCACTGTAAAAACCATAGCCTTGACTAGACGGCCTTTGTTGACAAAGTAATGTCTCTGCTTTTTAATATGCTGTTTAGGTTGGTCATAACTTTCCTTCCAAGGAGTAAGCGTCTTTTAATTTCATAGCTGTAATCACCATCTGCAGTGATTTTGGAGCCCCAAAAATAAAGTCAGCCACTGTTTCCACTGTTTCCCCATCTATTTGCCATGAGGTGATGGGACTGGATGCCATAATCTTAGATTTCTGAATGTTGAGTTTTAAGCCAACTTTTTCACTCTCCTCTTTCACCTTCATCAAGAGGCTCTTTAGTTCTTCACTTTCTGCCATAAGGGTGGTATCATCTGCATATCTGAAGTTATTTATGTTTCTCCCAGCAATCTTGATTCCAACTTATGCTTCTTCCAGCCCAACATTTCTCATGATGTACTCTGCATATAAGTTAAATACGCAGGTGACAATATACAGCCTTGAGGTACTCCTTTCCCGATTTGGAACCAGTCTGTTGTTCCATGTCCAGTTCTAACTGTTGCTTCCTGACCTGCATACAGGTTTTTCAAGAAGCAGGTCATTTTTTTAACTGTTGGAGGATAATTGTTTTACAATGTTGTGTTACTTTCTGTTGTACAACACAGAGAATTAGCTATGTGTATACATATATCTCCTCTCCCTTGAGCCTCCCTACCACTCCTTCAGACTATTTTTTCTTACAATAGTTTTAGATTTTTAGAAGAATTAATCAGGAAGCACAGAGTTCCTGTACACCTCCTTTACTGCCTTCCCTTCCCTCAAGTTTCTCCTACTATTAAGATTGTGCATTAGTGTGATACACTTGTTGAAATTGAGCCAATAGTCATCAACTATTATTGACTCAAGTCCATAGTTTACGATACTATTCACTCTCTCTGTTGTACATTCTCTGGGTTTGAACAAATGTATAATGATAATGAATGACATACCCATCATTACCATATCCTACAGAATAGTTTTTTGCCAGCCCAAAATATCTCTTTGGCTTGTGGTTTCTTTTGAGCTGAAAACAATCAAGGCCCAAGGACTTAGGAAGAAACTTTGACGCCGGTGGCACTAGTGGTAAAGAACCTGCCTGCCGATGCAGGAGACATAAGAGACGCACTTTTGATCCCTGGGTCAGGGAGATAGATCCCCTGGAGGAAGGCACGGCAATCCACTCCAGTATTCTCACCTGGGAGAAACCCATGGACAGAGTAGCCTGGCAGGCTACAGACCACAGGGTCGCAAAGAGTCAGACACGACTGAGCGGCTTAGGATGCATAGCATGCATTCATTCATTGTCTAAAGAATTTAAAGGGTCTGTTCCTAGAATAGAGCTATCACTAGCAATATATGAAAAGAACATGGTCGAGGTGTGGTGGGGGAAATTTGGCAGGGCCTAAAGATCAGAGTCCACTCTGTGTCCCTTTGCTATTGAGTGGCCCAGCAAACATTTGTTTACCAAATATTTGCTCTTCCAACTTCATGTGAATTGCCTTCCTCTGCTTTCAAGTCACAAATTACTACCCCCAGTATACTCTTGTATTTAGCCAAAGAGGGCATTTCAGTGAGGGTTTCAGTCATTTTGCTGCGTTACTCAGTTTTCCTGGGTCTGTCCCATGCACACGTTATTAAACTTTTGTGTGATTTTTCTCCTGTTAATCTGTCTCATGTCAATTTAGTTCTCAGAGCAGCTAGAAGCACCTAAAAGGCCATAAGAAATTTTCTTTGTCCTTAAGGTTCATCCAAGTCTTTGCATGAATTAACAGTTTATTTATTTTCATTGCTAAGTAATATTTCATTGCACAAATTTCAACAATTTGTTTATCTTTTGTTTCTCCATCCTTTATCACTAAAGGACATCTTTGTTGCTTTTGGAAATTATGGATAAAATTGTTATAAAAATCTGTTTGCAAATTTTTGTGTGAACATAGGTTTTTAACCCATTTGGGCAAATACCAAGGAGCATGAGTATTTGGTCATACATAAATGGATGTTTAGTTTTATGAGGAACTGCAAAACTGTTTTCCAAAGTGACTGTAACATTTTACATTCCTACCAACAAGAATGAGAGTTCCTGTTGCTTCACTTATGTGTTAGTCTTTGGTGTGGCCCATGTTTTGGGTTTTAGCCTTTCTAATAGGTACCTAGTGACATCTGATTGTTTTATTTATTTATTCATTCATTTATTAGGCTGCACTCGATCTTAATTGTGGCACTTGGGATCTTTAGTTGTGGTATATGGGATCTAGTCCCCTGACCAGGGATCGAACCTGTGCCCTCTGCATTAGAAGCAGAATCTTAGCCACTGGACCATCCAGGAGGTCCCTCATTGCTGTTTTAATTTGTCCACATACATATTGAAATATCTGAAAGCATATTGCTCCCTCCTGAACTGGGATTTGTAACCTGGAGTTGAGAGATGGGATTCAGGACCTTTGTGAAACAGCTTGTAAAATTGTGTGTGAATTTTCTGGAACATGGAATCTATTTTTATTGTTAGAATTTATGAGCTTTATCAATCACAAAGATGAAGGGCTACCATTATATTCTAGTATTTTTTAAAAATGTAAATCACTGTTATAATATTATCAGATTTCATGCTTTTAAAAGGTTGTGAAAGTAGTGAAAGTGTTAGTCACTCAGTTATTTTTGACTCTTTATGACCCCATGGGCAGTATCCCACCAGGCTCTTCTGTCTGTGGAATTTCCTTGGCAAGAATACCGGAGTGGGTTGCCATTTAAAAAGGTTACTACCAGCTATTACGTTCATGATCTTCCAATACATTTGTGGAGCATTTTTAATGTGAGAAGCACAATATTAGGTACCAAAGAGTCAAAGATCAAAAACATATGAGCTTTGTTCTTAAGAAATTCTGGCTGGTGCAGCTCATGTTACCAGCCAGCAATCATAAAGGAAGACTGCTATGTCGTTTTAAAATTATCTCCGGATGTTCAGTCCTACTTGTGCCAGTAGATGTCATTGTAGTATAGGCCAGCTCACTGATCAGCTACCTGAAAACAAGGAATTCAGAATTTTTTTTTGTCTTGATTCATGAGGTACATATATAAAAGTCTTCATGCAGATTCTCATGTAGATTTCTTTCTCTTACTGACACAGACATAGAACTGCCGTAAGTACAAAATTGTGGTTATTTTGAAAGTTAAAGGAGATGTTAAAGCCTAACTAAAAAATATTTCTGCAAAAAGGATATGCATAACCAGTACTATTGTAACTCATAGTGTAATGTAGCTGATATTTTGAGACTATTATGGTTTCAATATAAGCTTGAGGTTTATTAAAGCTTCCATTAAAAGAAAGCAACAATTATCATTATTTATATTTAATACACTTTGGCTATTCTCCTGTAAAACCCAAAGACAAATGGAATACTTCTAGCAAAGTGAAAGATTTTAATTTTAGTGTTTATGACATATATGTTGTTTCAGAGAGTATTATTCTGTTCTAAAATAAGGGTTATGTACAAGGAAAAGCTGTACAAAGTGTAGCTTTTTCTAGTGCTCATTCATTCATTAAATAAATTATGCTAATGCCCAAGATTTTCCAAGCCTAGCACTAGCCTTGCAAATACAAAGACAATAAAGTATATGCCATGTCCATAAAGAGATTATATTCTAGTGAGAAATAATTGTTTTAAAAACAAAAATTAGAGTAGCAGTTACAGAGACGCAGACTCAGTTAGATTTAACGTGTGTTTTTTGGCTAGTCTCAAGCCAGTAAGAGACAAATGAGGTATACTAATATACAATTGTGCTGAGACTTAGAATCTTTTCTTTTATACTAAGTGTCTGAGGTTCTAGATTCAATTAATGAACCAATGAGTATGTCTACCTTACTGCTTGTCATTCATATCCTAAAGAAGCTTTGTTGATGCACACTATTTTTCATATAAGGAGTCACTCTGGGGGACTTACCCAGCAGTCCAGTGGTTAAGACTCCGCCTTCTACTGCAGGGGTTCGATCCCTGATTGGAGAACTAAGGTCCCACGTGCTGCAGGGTATGGCCAAAGATTTTAAAACAGAGAAAATGGAGTCACTTTGAAGAGGCTCTTTTGTTTTTCAATGTTTGTCAAGTAAGTGGGTGTGATTGAAAAGTTGTCTAATTTGTATTGGGATGATTGATATAGAAAACTGTTTTTATGAGGCCAATGTTATCCTGATACTGAAATCAAACAAAATCATTTTAAGAAAATAAAGCTACTAACTAGTATTCTGCATAAAATTCCCAACAAAGTATTGTCAAATCAAATCCAACAATATGGATAATGCATATCCTAAAAGGATAATGCATCCTGTTTAAGGAAGTTTGTCCCAGGAAGGCAAGTTGGCTTAATATTGTAACAAAATCAATGTATTTTATACTATCAATAGACTAAAGAAGAAAAACTGTATGATCATTCCAACAGATGCAGAATAAGCATTAAACAAAATTCGACATTTGTTCATGATATAAACTCTAAGCAGACTAGAAATAGAAACTTACTCAACTTAATAAAAGATCTATGAAAAAGCTATAACTAACATAATACTTAACGGTGAAAGACTGGATACTTTCTTCTACTTTCAGGAACAAGGGAGGATTGTATACTCCCACCATTGCTATTTATTACCTTATTGGAGGTTGTAGCCAGTGCAATAAGGAAAGGAAAAAAAATGCAGAGATTGAAAAAGAAGAAATTAAGCTGTTTCTATTTGCAGGTGACATGACTGTCTACATAAAAAATCCCAAAGAATTTACAAAATAGCTTCTGTAACTAATAGGTGAATTTAACAAGGTTGTAGGATACATGCTCAATATGCAAAAATCAATTGTGTACATAGGTTAGCAAAAGTTGGAAGGTGAAATAAAAAGTACCATGTCACAATAGGACTAAAACCATTAAATACTTTGTTTAACTTTGTTTGTTAGGTGTAAACCTAACGAAATATGCTGAAAACTACAAAATATTGATAAGTAGTGTTAGTCGCTCAGTCATGTACAACCTTTTGCAACCCTGTAGATGGTAGCCCACCAGGCTCCTGTGTCCATGGAATTCTCCAGGCAAGACTACTGGGATGGGTAGTCATTCCCTTCTCCAGGGGATCTTCCCAACTCAGGGATGAAACCCAGTCTCTTGCATTATAGGCAGATTCTTTACTGTCTAAACCTTCAGGGAAGTCCAAAATATTGACAGTAGAATCAAAGTCTCTAAAGAAAGAAGTATCTGTGTTCATGAACTGGAAGACTCAATATTGTTAAGATTCCAGTTATTCCCAATTGTTGTAGATTCAGTGTAATTCTAATAAAAATTCCAGCATTCTGTCTTTTCTTTTCTGGAAACTGGCAAGCATATCTTAAACTTATACAGGAAAGCGAAAAGGATAGTCAAAAAAATTCTGCAGAAAAATGGCTAAAATAAATGAAAGGTAAAACAATTATGAAAAAAGATAAAGGTTGGAAGAATCACATCACTACCTGATTTCAAAACTTACAAGCCACAGTAATCAATACAGTGTGGTACTGGCAAAAGTATAGACACAGAACAGTAAAACAGACTACACCAAGAGTTGTCAAACTACAGCCTAAAAGCCTAAATCTGGCCTGCTCTCTGTTTTGAAAAGAAAGTTTTGATACAAAAAAATTGTCAGGCTTTTTTGTTTACATATTGTCCGTGGCTGCTGTTATGCCGTAATGACCGGGTTGATTAGTTACAGTGAAGATTGTAGCCTGCCATCCTAAAATCTTTGTTATCCATTCCTTTACAGGAAAAGTTGGCCAAACCCTAGAACAGAATCCAAACATAAAACAACTCATACATGATCAATTGCTTTTTGACGAACATGCTGAGAACACTAGGCAATCGTGTGATGTAGAAATTCTAGGCTTTCAGTATGTTGCTGATGCAACAACAGATGCTGGACATACGTGTATAAAAAATCTGAACGCTGACTTATTCCTTACACTATAGTAAAAATGTAACTCAAAATAGACCACAGACCTAAATGTAAAACCTAAAGTATAACATTTCTAGGAGGAAAGAGGTGAAAATCTTTGTGAACGTGGATTAGACAAAAATTTTGTAAAGAGCGTCCAAAAAATTTCAAACCAAAATAGAAAAAGTTGATAAACAGGACCTGATCAAAATTAAAAGATCCACTCTTCAAAAAACAATATTAAGAAAAATGAAAGAGAAGCCACAGACTGGAAATAAATATTTATAAAACACTATCTAGTAAAAGACTGATTTCATTAATATGTTGCTGCTGCTACTGCTGCTGCTGCTGCTAAGTTGCTTCAGTCATGTCTGACTCTGTGTGACCCCATAGACGGCAGCCCACCAAGCTCCCCTGGCCCTGGGATTCTCCAGGCAAGAACACCAGAGTGGGTTGCCATTTCCTTCTCCAATGCATGAAAGGAAAAGCGAAAGTAAAGTCGCTCAGTCGTGTCCAACTCTTAGTGACCCCATGGACTGCAGCCCGCCAGGCTCCTTCATCCATGGGATTTTCCAGGCTAGAGTACTGGAGTGGGGTGCCATTGCCTTTTCCATCATTAATGTGTAAAAAACCCTAACAACTCAATAATTACAAACAGACAAAATCCTTTAAAAAATGGAAAAAATATGTGAACAGACATTTCATACATAAATTCATACATAGTGAAATTTCATGCATTTCATAAATTGAAACCACAATGAGATATCATCACAGATCTCTTAGTGTTGGGGAGGGGATGCTGTGCCACTGGAACTCTCATACGCTGTGGGTAACATGAAAAACGGTGCAGCCACTTTGAAAAAACAGCATGACAGTTTTCTATAAAGTTAAACGTGTTCTTTCTGCATGACCTAACTCATCGTCCAGGTTTTTACCCAAAAGAAATACAAATATATGTTTACAAAAGACTGGTACATAAGTGCTTATAGAAGCCTATTCATAACCACCAGGAAAAAAAATGCAAACAACACAGATGTTCATTACATGTGAAAGGATGAGTAAATAACACTATGTCTGCAATGTGTACACATGTACTGTGATGCATTCCATATGATGGAATTCCATACCAGGGACTATGATTCAGCAGTACTAGGGAGATGTCAAATGTGCTACACTAACTGAAAGAAGTCAAACTTACAAGGCCACATGCTATCTGTCTCAACCTATGTGACGCTGTGGAAAGTTAAAGCCGTAGGGATAGCTGTAGGCCAGGGAGTGACCACAAAGGGATACATGGGAACTTTGGGAGTGGTAGAAATGTATTCTATCATAAATTGTGATAGTGGTTATATGACTGGATATATTTGCCAGAATTCATAAAATCATACATCTAAAAGGTGAATATGGGGAATTCCCTGGAGGTCCAGTGGTTAGGGCTTTCAGCCTTGAGATGCTGCCAAAAACAAAGGTCAATTTTACTGTCTGTAAATCATATTCCAGTAAGTCTGACTCTTAAAAATGGCCATCAGGGAACTTCCCTGGTGGTCCAGTGGCTAAGACTCCACACTTCCAATGCAGGGGGCCCAGGTTCGATCCCTGGTAGGGGATCTAGATCCCATATGCTCCAACTAAGACCCAGTGCAGCCAAATAAATAAATTAATAAAAATAAATTTTAAAAAGTGGCCATCAAGTAAAAGAAGGATTTCAAGTGAAAGTCAAAAAGCTGACTATCTTGTGTTGGAAGGAAATTCAAAATTCAAACCATAGAGTTAACTTAGAAGAAATTCAGAAATCCGTATAAACTTTTGCATAGTCAAACTTTTGGATATGTGAGGTCTCAGGGCATATACCCCATGAATATCAAGGGGCTCCAGTATATATTATAAAATATAAGAGTCTAGTAAGAACCTATTTTTCACATGAGAGATTTACAAGCATTTAAGGAAGAGGTTGGTAACTCTCCCTAGAGGCTCAAGACAAGCCTAGTAGAGATAATGATGTTACCTGTGTAGTAGCTTCTTAAAGGAAACTGAAAGTGTTAGTTGCCCAGTCATGTCAGACTCTTGGAGACCCCATAGATTATATGTAGTCCACCAGGCTCTTATGTCCATGGGATTCTCCAGGTAAGAATACTGGAATGGATTGCCATTCCTTCTCCAGGGGATCTTCCTGACCCAGGGATCGAACCTGGGTCTTCTGTATTGCAGGCAGATTCTTTACCATCTGAATTACGAGGGAAGCCCTCTTTAAAGATGAGCCAAGATAAAATTTAAGAGAAAGGCATTCTAGACAGAAAGAATAACCTAATGAACTAAGGCTTGAGGGAGGAAGGTGTCATCTAGGAAAGACAGTTTTTTTTTTAGCTTTATATTTCATAGAAAGATATGTGTGTGTTAGTCGCTCAGTCGTGTCCGACTCTTTGTGACCCCATGAACTGTAGCCCGCCAGGCTTCTCTGTCCCTGGAATTCTCCAGGCAAGAATATTGGAGTGGATTGCCATTCCCTTCTCCGGAGCATCTTCCCAATCCAGGGATCAAACCCTGGCCTCCTGCGTCACAGGCAGATTCTTTACCATTTGAGCTATAGGGAAGTCTTCATAGAAGGATAGGTATTTCTGAAAGATAGGTATTTTTGAAAGATTGAAGTACAGTTACTCATTATATTGCACTTTTAAACTTTTCTCTTGCTTAATTTATTCCCTTCAATCATTGCACATATTCCTGAGCACCTACTTCGTGCCATGTACTGGGTAATATTTAAGCTTGAGTTTCTGTTCTCTAGAAGCTCATGGGATCTCTCTCTTTTTCACACACACACAAGTTACTATTATAAGATTTTAGACAGGGGTATATGCATGCATGTGCAAATTGCTCTGAGAATAGAGGGTCTAACTCAACATGGTGGCTGTGAGCAACTGGTAGTGAAAAGCTAAGCAACCAAAAGAATATTGAAGTATGACCAAGGTTTGTCAAATAGACAGGGAACGAGTGTCTTGCAAGGCAGAGGGAATAGCATGTGCAAAAACACAGAAGCAGAAGAAAACATGGCACTTGTAGAAAACGGCAAGTCATTTAGTAAAGCTTGAGAGCAAGGGACAGGGAGCATTTGAATGCACAGGTGAAGCGCAGATGTGGTTGGAAGTGCAGACAAGGGTGGTTTCCAAGCTAAGGCATTTGAAATTGTTCTTCAGATAATTGAAAGTTACAGAAATATTTTACCCAGAGTAATGAAATGATCAGATTTGAGTGTTAAAATGCCATTTTTGCCAGCATTTTGCAATATAATAAATAAGAAACTGGATATAAAGAAACTAGTTTGATGATTGCTGCAAAAATTTAATTGTAGGATGCTGAGGACTTTGCCTAAAGCGTCAGAGAGATAAAACTGATGACCTGGGAATCAGTTAAAAGTGTGTGGGAGAGAAGTGGTGAGGGGAAAAAAGGAAATTGCATATGTCTACCAGAGTTCTGGTGTGAGTAGCTGAATGGTAAAGCTAGTAACTGGGTTAAGTTATTATAGAAAAAGGAGCAAGTCATAAACATGACAACAATAATCATTTTTGTTGATTATTATTAATAGTAATCATTTTTCACATAGGAGATCTATGTGACTCGAACACACACATAATTAAATAAACTAAATTTAAGTACAACTGTAAACTAGAGAAATGTGTCAATAAAAAAATTCTGGATTCTATTCTCCTCTTCCCAGCCGAGGACAATTTTCTTTCCCCTTTTTTATTCACATGCTGAAGCAGAATGGAATCTGAGACCTTGCAAACCATGTCCAGTTTATCCTTGGATCATTTTACTAGTGATGCAATGGTTACCTTAGAAATGAGATAAATGGAAAGTTGTTTTCTTTTGTGTTTGGGATAATGGTCTTGTTGCCTAGGAAAAGTTTTAACCTCTGGCTCTTGATGAAAGGGTACCACCTTTTGTTTTCTTAGTTTACTTCATTTTGCTTTGAGATTTCCATTGAAATCTCAAACCATGTTGTTCCAAGTTTCTTTGAAATGGCTGTGTCTTCAGTATCTTATACAATTATAACAATAGTTACTGAGTGTCTACTATGTATCAGGCATTGTGTGAGGTGAGCTAGAGATAAAACTTCTTTTAATTCTCAATATTCTTATGAGGTACAAGTTAATTATTTTAAAGATGAGAAAGAAGCTCCATGAGTTTAAGAACCTTTTTACTAACTGATTAGTGAAAAGAACCAGTATTTGCACTCTGGTTCACCTGCCTCCGAAGCCTTTGAAATTTCCATATGTTACACTGATAAAATTTATATATAGAAAAGCAAACTTTTTAATGGAAAATTTTAAACATAAACAAAAGGATAAGGGATAATATAACAAACTGCTATTTACTCTTCACTCAGCTTCTCCATGATTAATTTATAGCCAATCTAGTTTCATTTTTACACATCTACTTTTTCTCCACTCCCTCCCTCTACCACTGAATTATTTTGTAGCAAATCCCAAGTATCCTATCATTTCATCTGTACATATTTTTGTATGTAGCTTTAAGAGAGAAATATCATAAAACAATGGCAACAAAAACTCACCACAATACCATCATGACACCAAAAGAAGTAGGCGATAAATTCCTTAACATCATCAAATGTACAGTGTTCATATTTCCCTGATTATCCAAAGCATTGCTTTTTATCAGTTGGTTGTTTGAATTAGAATGATTGGAGCTAAATTTTACTTGAAGTACTTTGTTTAAACTAGTTAAAACTCCACCTCATTCGGTGCATCTATCATCATACCCACAGACACAGCAGGAACTTCCTGGCAAATTTGTAAATGAACTATGGAATCATTTACAGTAAGTTTACAATACTTTCTGACTTGCAGATCTCTCTTTCTCTTGTTTTTATTGAAATATAATTGACATATAGCATTACATTAGTTTCATTATATTTTTACAATAGCATTATATTAGTTTCATTATATTTTTACCATATAATGGTTTTATATTTGTATGTACTACAAAATGGTCATCACAATAAGTCTAGTTAACATCACTACACATGGTTAAAGATTTTTTCTTATGGTGAGAACTTTTGATATCTAATTTCTTAGCAACTTTCAAATATATAAAACATTATTATCAATTGTAGTCACCATGCTGTATATTACATCCCCAGGACTTATACCTGGAAATTTGTACCTTTTGATCCCCTTTACCTATTTCTGATATAGACCAAGACAGACATGATTGGAAATCAATCCCATTGGCTATCTGTGCAAAATGAATCATTAATTTGGCACCTGAGCCAGTGTAAAAAAAATTCACAGTGTTTGACTGCCTAGGACCGATCCAGTATCTTGGACCCCTTTGCTAACTGCCTCAGAAACAAGATGAAGAATTAAATGAGTGCAGAAGTTGAATGTATATCTTCCAGCAGATTAGAATGTCACACAGTAAAAAATGTAAGAGATTTAGTTCCGACACAACATCTAATCATGCTCAAGTATCGGAATTGGCTTCATGGTGTTCACGTTTTTGAATTAGGTGATGTTTGTCTCTAGTTTCCTCCCTGTCTTTGTCTTTCTTCCCCAATTCCCTTGTGGATCTGTGTTCCCCATGTCTTCCTAGAGACTTCTAATAAAGCACTTATTTAGGCCTGGTGTGACTCCAATTTCACCTTGTCTCTAAAACTGTCCATCTTTCACCATATCCTCCAATCAAAACCCCTTTCCTCAAGAACAAGCAAATGCAATAGAAAGCCTATGGGCTTTGAAACTAGGCAGTCATGGAGCAGAATCCCATCTCCAGCACTCTGTGAACTTGGCCAAGTTGGTTAAGTTCTTTAGCATTGGTTTTAAGATTAAAACCAAGTCCCATTGAAAAGACTTCCCTGGTGGTCCAGTGGTTAAGACTCCATTCTCCTAATAGAGGAGTCCTCAGTTTGATTCTTGGTCAGGGAACTAGATCCCACATGCTGCAACTTAATAAAAAGCCATGAGCCACAACTAAGACCTGGTGCAGCCAAATAAAAAAAGAATTAAAACAAGTATTAACCTTTGGGTTGTTGGCAGGCACAGAACATTAAGAAAGTAAAGGTGAAAGTGACAGTCGTGTCTGATTCTTTGCGACCACATGGACTGTAGCCAGCCAGGCTCCTCTGTCCACAGGATTCTCCAGGCAAGAATACTGGAGTGGGTGGCCCTTTCCTTCCCCAGCGTCTCCCTCATTGCAGGCAGATTCTTTACCATCTGAGCCACCAGGGAAGCCCATAACTTTCAGACAGTGTCTTCAACCAAGTCCAGGTCCCAGGCCCTGGATGGGGGCTCAGTGGATACAAACACTAGTAGTAGAGACACAGAGGTGGCCAGTGTAGAACACGCTGTCAGTCAGCCTTTCTGTGTTTTGTTTTGTTTTTTAACAAAGACCAAACTCATGCCATCTGCCCATAACCACTTCACCAAATCAAGAAAGCTGAGTGGACAAAACTGCCCTTCCTAACTCCACACCCTGCCCTTTCATGACTGGTAGTCCTTTTTTGGGTCCCTCAGGATGTTCCCTGATGTGGAGGCAAGGGAACAGCAGGGAGGGGAGCACATGGTGCTGTGCCTGGGACTATCCATACCAGGATCTGGAGAGGAAAAACATTCTAAATATCCACAGTTATTCTAAATAACACAGTTGGTGTTTTGTAGCCAGGCTAAGGGCAAGCAGAGGTTGAGCCAGGACTGCCTGGGTGGAGCTTCTTATTGTACAGTTCAGCACTTTGTTCTGGGGCCCTTGCTGGCACACCAGAGACGAGTCTTCTTCCAGTAACTACTAAGTGAGACAGCCAAGTTCTCTAGGGACTGAGAGGCAAATTTTAGAATGGCACTTTGGGGAGCCCTGGGGTCCTAATGATGATGGAGAAAGGGGTATTCCACTTTTGTTCTGTATGTTAAGCTTTATTCAATCTTATTTATTGGGTCTGAAGGAAATATCATTTGGAAAAAGAACAGAGAACTTTGCTACTACTACTGCTACTCCTACTCCTACTATTGGAAAAGGCAATGGCAACCCACTCCAGTATTCTTGCCTAGAAAATCCCATGGATGCAGAAGCCTGGTGGGCTACAGTCCATGGGGTTGCAAAGAGCTGGACACCACTGAGTGACTAAATCCAAAATTTGTTATTCTTCAAGATAGCAAAACTAAACAGCCTGTCATAAACAGTAACATTAGATTTTAAAGCAAACATCAGAACTTCTTATTTTTCAAGTTTTGAAAGGGCTGTGTTTTCTAATTCTATGACTTTTCACCATTAAAAATGATGTGATGATAGAGCCACAAAAAACTTGTCAGTTAAACAAGTCTTTAATTCCCATAGGAATGAATCATGAACTATTAACTACACACCTCCTGAGCTCAGAGGATAAAAGTCTTTTTTCCTTAACGTAGCTGATTCAAAGGGAGCAGTTTTTCCTTGGGAGCCATGGCTTTTTTTGTCACGAATCAAATAGTTTTCCCCAAACTCTGTCTGTGGGTGTTGTTACCCATCATTTGGGGGGAGCACTATGAAAGGAAGAATGGACTCCTTACCTCACAGAGATAGTTCTATTTTGAGATTAACACAGGTTAAGAGGACTACTCCTCTAAATTTGGAAATAGTCCTCCAAATTCAAATGTAGACCCACACAGCCGACTTGAAAAAACTTTGGGAAGAGATTGTTAGGATAGTGTGGATATAGGGGAACTGACAGAATGTCTAGCATTGTTCTTGTCCTGGATGCGGTCTTCTCTCTGTGTTCTTATATCTTCTGGGTTTTTATATCTAGAAAAATTTCAACCAAGAGGCACAGGCAGAATTTTTCCATTTCTGGTATAACTTAATAAGGACACTTATGAATGAAAATATTTGGGGAAATTAATAAACAAATGTTCTAAAATATTTCCTATTCATTCAGCAGATAACATTTCCCACAAGGCAATAAGCAGAGGAGGAAGTGAACATTTATCGAGTATCTATTATAGCCCAGGCTCTGTGCCAAGAACTTTAAATGTATTATCTCTTTTAATCCTCACAAATGCTATGCAAAATGTTATTTTACAGATTGGAAATTAAAGTTTCAGAGAAGTTACATAACTTTCCCAAAGTCATATATCAGGAGAGTGGTGAAGCCAAGATTCCAATATAGCCTAAATGAAAAGCTCACATTCTCTTCGTTATGCTAAAATTTGTCTTTCCTAAAAAGCATAATGAACTCAACCATAAGAAATCATATGAATTACAGAATCACAAAGAATTAGTTTGATGGAGATTAGGGAAAGTGGGCCAGTATATGTGAAATAGTGGCTTAGTGGGTGTACTGTGAGGTCAGATAAACCCGAATCTCAGAGTTTTCATTCAGTAGCCTACTGAATCGGGGGCAAGTTACAGCTTTATAGCCTGGGGCTTCCCTCATAGCTCTGTTGGTGAAGAATCTGCTTGCAGAATTCAACCCGGATTTGATTTCTGGGTCAGGAAGATCCTTTGGAGAAGCAAATGTCAACCTACTCCAGTATTCTTGCCTGGGAAATCCTATGGACAAAGGGGCCTGGCCAGCTACAGTTCATGGGATTGCAAGAGTTGGATATGACTGCAACTAAACCACCACCACCACAGACTTTATAGGGGTTTTTCGTTTTTTGAATTTGTTAATTTATTTATCCACTCATGTACCTATCCATCTACCCATCTGCTCATCTATTTCCCCATCCACTCATCATTCCTGAGGCTATTTTAAGTAGTCAATGATAGCATGCTAAATAAAATCCTTGGCAATGTGTGATACAGAGTAAGTGCTAAGTAATTGCTGGCTACAGTCGTTTTTGCTTTTAAGAATTTGAAGACTTTGTTTCAACATCCTTACAGAAGTAAAAGCTGGGTTTCAGAGAGTCCTAAGTTAATTTCTCAATGACACTGGCTTAAACAGTGACAGAATTAGACCTCAGCTCTTTTGAGTTCTGATATATTCTTACTGTCTTTCCAGGACACAGTACATTCACCAGAGGATTTCGAGAGAGTTTTGAAATAGTCATCTTAAAATGATCATGTTTTACAACCCCAATGGAAGAAAATAGTTGAAACCAGGGTTGTTTTTAAGAAATCTGGGATGTGGACACTGTTAGTAGTTTAATAGGCATAACTTCCTGCTTCTCTTTCTTAACATAATCTCAGTTTGGTCCAGGTGTCCACTCCTTCCCCATCTCAAGGAGAGATTCTTCTTAGTCTAAAGCAGTGATCCTCAAACTTTAGAATACATGGCATGTTTGCTAAAACTCAGATTGCTGGACCCTCCCCTCAGCATTTCTGATTCAAGAGAGCTGGAGTGAGGCCAGAGAATTTGCATTTTTAGTAGGTTTTCAGGTTCCCAGCAGCTGGGAACTGCTTAAACTGCTGATCTGGGGACTGTCCTTTGAAATCATTGGTTTAGGACAAGAGTCATTCCCCTGTTGCGGAAATGGCCAAGCTTCCCTGGTAGCTCAGCTGCAAAGAATTGGCCTGCCATGCAGGAGACCTCAGTTGGATTCCTGGTTGGGAAGATCCCCTGGAGAAGGGAATGGCTACCCACTCCAGTATTCTTGCCTGGGAAAACCCGTGGACAGAGGAGCCTGGTAGGCTACAGTCCGTGGGGTGGCGAACAGCTGGACATGACTGAGTGACTAAGTACAGCACAGTAAATTGCCCCAGTCAGACTAAAGGCAAAGGAGCATATCCCTTGGTTGGAAGATTTACTCTTTCTTGTTGTAGTTGAATAACGAACAGTTATTGCTGGCACCCATCTTATCATGCTGCTGCTGCTGCTGCTACTAAGTTGTTTCAGTCGTGTTTGACTCTGTGCGACCCCATGGACAGCAGCCCACCAGGCTCCTCTGTCCACAGGATTCTCCAGGCAAGAATACTGGAGTGGGTTGCCATTTCCTTCTCCAAGCATCTTATCATGAGTCTCAGTAAACAGACAGTGGGGCAGATGGCAGAGCAGAGAGAGGGATAGGGCCCAAGACTGGTGAAATCACTGAGACACTGAATTACCTAAGTTGGAGACTTGACCTTCCTCTGTACCTCCTGGCATGTGAGGTTATGCAAATTTCCTTGTTTAAGCAACTTCAAATCACAGCGTCTGTTACTTTCTCCATGCTTAACCACTCGATGTCAGATATATTCCTAAAACTCATTAAAATGATACTAAATGCATTTGAAATCCTTAACATTTTATTCAATTTTTTCCTCTTCCAAATAACTGGTAACTTTATCTTTCATTAATGAGATAATACATATGTAAAGACAAATCTATTTCTATGCTTTAAATGGCAGAAAGTGCTCAATAAAAGCACGACCTTAATCTTAATGCTTTCATGATATACTGTGGGTAGGAAAGACAATTCTCTTTCACAAGATTTGATGTGATTAGTTTAATAGTTATCAGTGAGAAATAAACTCTGTACATCCCTAAATTAGGAAACACTTGAGATTCTCAGAGAAGATAAATTTCTTCTAAGGAAGCTTAGAAGATTATTCACATAATCTTAACAATTGCAGTTTGTTAGAACCTCTATTCTGTTTATAAGCTGAAGTAGAAGCAGAAGTGAAGTGAATGACTTCAAATCTCCTTCATGCTTTATGTTATTACTGTAATTACAACTATGGTAAGAATATTAAAAATAAAAAAGCAAAATCTCAACAAACTAGCTCTTCCTTCTGACATCACAGAACTGGAAAATACATATATATATATTTATCCAGTTTATTTCTTCCGTGTAGAAACATGCCATTCATTGCTTGTGACTCTAAGCAAACAATATTTTTATCTGTGATTGTGATACATTTCCATATAAGATTTCTTTGTGTGAAGGGTCATTTTATTGTGGCTTAATCATTCAGTTCTCCTTCAGAAAATGTATGTTACCCAGTGACAGAGCCCATCTAAGTCTTTAAGTTATTTTGAAGCAGAGCAATAGCAAGTTTTTTTTTTTAAATAGGAAGTTTTGAGTTTTTCTGTTTCCTTTAAACCAGAGATCATGATGAATAGTAACAATAACCTGTTGCTACTTATTCTGTGTCAGGCATTGCATCATTTATAGGGACTAGCTCATTTTATTTAATCATGAATTAATTCAACAAACATTTGTAGAACACTTAATATTTGCCAATCTGGTGCCGTATACTATATAGAGACCATTTTCAGCTAGATTTTTCATCAGGTTGGAAAAAGAGTAGTGATCTGTCTTCAAATCCTAGGGTAAGAGCCCTATTTCCCGGGAAATAAGAAAGAGAGGAAGATGATATAAATCACGTTTTTTCTTTCTTTCTTTCCTTTGGCTGTGTCCCATGGCTTGTGGGATTGAACTCATGCCGCCTTGCAGTGGAGCAATGAAAGAGCAGAGTTCTAACCACTGGAATTCCCTTGTCCCTGAGTTTCTGTTCCCAGTATGATAGACTATGTTTTCTGAAGTTTGTTCCTTGTATTTCCATAAGATGATGATAATAGGAGTGATTTTTAAAAGTTCCATGACCAAGAATTTTGTGGGGAAATGTGGCGACTCAATCATTAATCAGAATTCTTTACTAGAGGAGTTCTTAGTACCTTTAGTATGCTTTGGGGCTTTCCAAAGAGGTGCCACGTTTTGCATTATTTCTCAAACTTATTTGATCATAATGTCCCCAAACCTGTACTCCCACAGAAGGCACAGTGTTCAGGCTCCTCGGCACACACTTTATAAAAGACTCAAGTTATTTCTGCTTTTAAAAGTTTCTTCATTCCTCTTTCTACTTCAAATAAGAGTTTTTTCATTCCTCCTTCTACTTCCAATCTCTCTAGTGCTCTCAAAGTTCCAGGTTTTTTCCTCCACAAGTGCAAACTCCCCCACCTCCCTGACAATCTTACATGTCTCCAATACATCTAGTTTTTCAGAACTCACAGACATTTCTGGTAAAATCTGAGATATCTATGAAAGACATTTGGCCTGTCAAATTTCTTCATTCCTGGATGATATCGTGGCCTGAATCCACAAGGAATGGGGAAGGAAGGAAGAACGGGACACAGGGGAAAGGTTATAATCAGAAAGGCTAAAAAACTGTAAATTTCAGTAAATAGATGAAACCTGGCACAGCTCTTCTAAAAAACTGCCAACTCCTGACTGAAACTAAAATGTATACAAATTAGAGTTATGCATTGCGTTTATCTTGGAAGCAAAGTGAAAGAGAAAACTTGGAAACTGCCTGCTTAATCTGGTCACATTTCAAAGTCCAATAATTCTTGTTGGAGAAGATGGGGAGAGGGAGGGGATGGTCTTTGGAACCTGGACCATGTAATTTGTCATTTATGTTAGCCAAATAACTTAACCATTTCCCTACCTGGATTTCTTCTGTGTGAAGTATGAGACTGCATGTTGTAGTGAGTTGCTGCACTGGTAAAGTCCATTTGAAAAACAACAGTGTTTGTAAAAATCTATAATGGAAAAGAATCTGAAAAAGAATATGTATATTATGTATATATAGACATATATATACATACAACATATATGAAACTAACATAATATGGTAAATCAACTACAGTTCAATAAATAGGAAAAAATTATGGAAGTAATAAAAAAAAGGAAACCTCTTAACCCTGTATACCTTTCTCTCCTTCAGATAAATACATCCATCAGAACTAATCATTCACCAGAAATGAGAAAGAGTAATAGCTAGCATCAGGTGGGTAGAGGGGAGACACAGGGAGTTGTGTAATTCATAGCTTTCTTTTTTGAAGAAAAAGTTTTCATATGAGCCAGGATCCTGGTAGGAAAGTGAATTCTTCACTCAAAAGTGTTCAGTGGAAGAGGTTTTAGTAAAAGGAGTATTTACAGTGATGAGGACAAGGTTAAGGGAGCCAGCAAATATGATAAGGTACCCAGGGACTAGTGACAGGGGGAAGCTATCACCATTAATAGGTCTGAGGGGGCAAAGAGAGTAAAGGTGCCCCATAGAAGCTGGACTTGTGGACCCAGCACATCAAAGCAGGAAGGAGTAGGGGAAAAACAAACTCTCTCTCTATCTCACTCAGCTCTCAGTTCTCCTGCAGGTTATCTCCTACTGGCCAAACCCAGACAGAACCAGAGAGCAAAATAGTGCAGGAGATGCAACGTGAGTAGTGAGAGCCTCTCTGAAAACACAGCACACAAGGCTTCGGGGAGAAAATGGAGAATAACCAGGCATCTCTTCCCACAATCTAACTTCTGGGTAAAAACTTGGAGCAAAACCCCAGTATGTCAAATAAAGGAACATTTTACTTTTAGCTCTGAGTCCAATCCCTTCATTTTACAGATAAGAAAACTGATACCCACAGAGCTTGTTCAAAGCCACACAAGATCACTATGAGGTTTCAGCCCAGTCTTGCCTTCTAATTCCACAATGCAGCTTTTCCACCTGGCCACTTTGCATTCTTCAGACCCTCTGGGCCTACTCATTATCTTATTTCTCCCTCAAAATTTAGTTTCTCAGTTCTCCTGTGTCTTCTGGAGAAGGAAAGAGAGATGAAGATTTCATCTCTGGGCAGATATATGCCACCAACACTAGGTTACTCACCTGGATAAAGTGCAAATTGCATAGAATTGAAGATGTGATTATATTTAAGCTCAACTATAGGCCCTTGGGTAAGCTGGGTGCCTAAGAAAAACCTGGCTCACCTGGTCAACTTGTCCTTCCAAATGCACTGTCAGTGTTCTAGAGAGATCTAAATGGGTAATTAAGGTGGCCAAAATGCTAGGTCTGTTTTTCGGTTCAGTGGCAGGGAATTCAGGCCACTTAAGTTTCAATACTTCAGGGTCAGCCTTAGGGAAAATTGGGAAATGGTTGACCTTTGCCTTAAGTTGCTTTATGCTCACTCCCCTTTCCCAGGTTGCTTCCTCCTCTTCACTCCCGATCAAAAACTAGTTACCAGCTAAGTCAGGAGCTGGTCTACCTGTCCCCTTAAATGTTCTGGAGTTTCAGACTGTCTTGGCCTTTGGGGCCTGTTTTGTCCTTTAGGATTCTTCAGCAGATCTGCTAAATAAAGGCGTGTCTAACTGTTCCAGGTTGTTATGTAGCCTGTTCACGTGTTACTCTTCCCGAATACTCTCTCCACGTTCTCATTCCTCACACTGTTTGCACATAGACAGCATCCCAATTGTAAACAGAGCCTACAGTGGTAAGGGTTCCCCACGTGGCACAGTGGTAAAGTATCTGGCTGCTAATCGCTGGGTCAGGAAGATCCCCTGGAGAAGGAAATGGAAACTCACTCCAATATTCTTGCCTGGGAAATCACAGGGACAGAGGAGCCTGGTGGGTCCCAAGAGTCAGACACAACTGAGCAACCGAACATGGACCTGCAGAGTGGCGCATTCATGCACTCAAGTCAACCTGTGACAGGCAGCAGGGAAAGGTCATCTAGTACCCTCTTTTGATTGAGGTGCAGAGGAAAATAATTTGCAGTCTCTTTTTCTAGAACAGAAAAGAGCTTCTCACCAGCCCCTATTGCTAGCTCTGGAAGGAATTGCCAGGTGGGATTTGAGCCAGATAAACTTTTCCTTGGCCTTCAAAAAACCTCCTGTTCCCAGAGGTTCACTCACATTTTTAGAGAACCTATCCTGTGAGTCAGTCAAATAAAGATCTTCCTAGGAGATTTTTATTTCTCAATACCATCAAACACCTGTCAAAGTTCACTTTTCCTTTGCTCATGAGGTCTGGTATAATAGGTGTCAATATTAATAATCATCTGATTTTATGGCTGATAGGTTAAATTATTTCATTGTGGGAACTGTCATCAACTATTTTCAAGCTGTAAAATTTGAAAAACCAGCTGGTTTTCACTGTTTATACTTAACTCCTTTCCTCTTTCCCTGCCCCTGCTGGCAAATTCTTCTTCCAATAATGTTCTCCCTGGAATGTCAGCGAAAACACACTGGAGCTAAGCCAGCAGATAGGACCAGAAATAACCTAGTCCAGAAAAACTTCTCACCACCATCTTCTGACCACGTGATTGGAGGCAACTAACACATGTAGTCTCAGATTCAGAGTAGGGACTCAATGAATACTTGTCAATCTTACAACTAGTCAACAAACAGGGCCTGGAGATCTGATGCATGATGTGGGGAATATAGACAACAGTATTGTATCATAATCATCCAACTTGCTAAGTCTAGAACTAAATTATTTCAACAGCAAGAAAGAAATAATAATTATGTGACATGACAGAGGTGCTAACTATAGCTGCAATGGTAATCATATTACAATATAAAAATGTATCCAATCAACATGTTATACAACTTAAATTTACAATGTTATTTGTCAAATATGTACTTCCCAGGTGGCAGTAGTGGTAAAGAACCCACTTTCCAATGTAGGAGACATAAGATATGTGGGTTTGATTCCTGGGTTGGGAAGATCCGCTGGATGGCAACCCATTCCAATAACCTTGCCTGGAAAATCCTGTAGATAAAGGAGCCTGACAGACCACAGTCTATGGGATCACAAAGAGTCGGACATGACTGAAGCCACTTAGCAGACACCCACATGTCAAACATATCCGAACTAAAAAAGATTTTTGATTCTGAATCCAAATTTGACTGAGCAGTGATTTGCAATGAAACAGACAGGCAGAGATTCTTTAAAACTGCTGAACATGGAAAGGTCTGCATTAGTTATTCAGGAGATGCAAATTAAAACCACAATGAGATACCATTATCTATCTGCTAGAATAGCTAGAATTTAAAAGACTGGTAATACAAATATTGACAAGGATGTGGCACAATTGAAATTCTCATATTCCACTGCTAGATATGTAAATGATACATTTACTTAGGAAAATGATTTGATGGTGTTACGGTAAAGGCGAGCATAAGCTGACCCTATAACCAGAAGTTCCACTCCTGGGTATTTACCACAAAAGTACATATACTTGTGCTCTGAGAGTCACATAGTATAAGAATGCTCCCAGCAGCATTATTTGTAATAGCACCCCACTTTCTGTGCTGTTGTGCTTAGTCACTCAGTTGTGTCTGACTCTTTGTGACCCCATGGACTGTAGCTCGCCTGGCTCCTCTGTCCATGTGGATTTTCCAGGCAAGAATACTGGAGAGGGTTGCCATGTCCTCCTCCAGGGGATCTTCCCAACCCAGGGACTGAACACAGGTCTCCCACATTGCAGATAGATTCTTTACCATCTGAGCCACCAGGAAAGCCCAAGAATACTGGAGTGGGTAGCCTATCCCTTCTCCAGGGGAACTTTCTGACCTAGGAATTGAACTGGGGTCTCCTGCATTGCATGCGGATGTTTTTATCAGCTGAGCTACCAGGGAAGCCCACCTTCTGACAACTACCCAAATGTCCATCAGCTGCAGAATTGTCAGATACATTTTGACATATTCATATAGTAGAATTCCATATAGCAATGAGAATGAATAAGCTATAATCACAACAAGAAACATGCATGGAACCCACAAACAAGATGGAGAGGAAAAAAAAGCCAGACTCCAGAGTACAGATTCTGTATGATTCCATTTATATCAAATTTAACAAGCATACATAGCTACATTAAAGTTCAGTTCAGTTCAGTGCGCAGTCGTGTCCGACTCTTTGCGACCCCATGAATTGCAGCACGCCAGGCCTCCCTGTCCATCACCAACTCCCGGAGTTCACTCAGACTCACGTCCATTGAGTCTGTGATGCCATCCAGCCATCTCATCCTCGGTTGTCCCCTTCTCCTCCTGCCCCCAATCCCTCCCAGCATCAGGGTCTTTTCCAATGAGTCAACTCTTCGCATGAGGTGCCCAAAGTACTGGAGCTTCAGTTTTAGCATCATTCCTTCCAAAGAAATCCCAGGGTTGATCTCCTTCAGAATGGACTGGTTGGATCTCCTTGCAGTCCAAGGGACTCTCAAGAGTCTTCTCCAACACCACAGTTCAAAAGCATCAATTCTTCTGCGCTCAGCCTTCTTCACAGTCCAACTCTCACATCCATACATGACCACAGGAAAAACCATAGCCTTGACTAGACGGACCTTAGTCGGCAAAGTAATGTCTCTGCTTTTGAATATACTATCTAGGTTGGTCATAACTTTTCTTCCAAGGAGTAAGCGCCTTTTAATTTCATGGCTGCAGTCACCATCTGCAGTGATTTTGGAGCCCAAAAAAACAAAGTCTGACACTGTTTCTACTGTTTCCCCATCTATTTCCCATGAAGTGATGGGGCCAGATGCCATGATCTTCGTTTTCTGAATGTTGAGCTTCAAGCCAACTTTTCCACTCTCCTCTTTCACTTTCAACAAGAGGCTTTTTAGCTCCTCCTCACTTTCTGCCATAAGGGTGGTGTCATCTGCATATCTGAGATTATTGATATTTCTCCCAGCAATCTTGATTCCAGCTTGTGTTTCTTCCAGTCCAGCATTTCTCATGATGTACTCTGCATATAAGTTAAATAAGCAGGGTGACAATATACAGCCTTGACGTACTCCTTTTCCTATTTGGAACCAGTCTGTTGTTCCATGTCCAGTTCTAACTGTTGCTTCCTGACCTGCATACAGATTTCTCAAGAGGCAGGTCAAGTGGTCTGGTATTCCCATCTCTTTCAGAATTTTCCCAGTTTACTGTGATCCACACAGTCAAAGGCTTTGGCATAATCAATAAAGCAGAAATAGATGTTTTTCTGGAACTCTCTTGCTTTTTCCATGATCCAGCGGATGTTGGCAATTTGATCTCTGGTTCCTCTGCCTTTTCTAAAACCAGCTTGAACATCAGGGAGTTCACGGTTCACATATTGCTGAAGTCTGGCTTGGAGAATTTTGAGCATTACTTTACTAGCATGTGAGATGAGTGCAATTGTGCGGTAGTTGGAGCATTCTTTGGCATTGCCTTTCTTTGGAATTGGGATGAAAACTGACCTTTTCCAGTCCTGTGGCCACTGCTGAGTTTTCCAGATTTGCTGGCAAATTGAGTGCAGCACTTTCATTAAAGTAATAGGAGTCAAAACGGAGGTTATCCATCTCACTCCAGTCAGAATGGCTGCTATCAAAAAGTCTAGAAACAATAAATGCTGGAGAGGGTGTGGAGAAAAACGAGCCCTCTTACACTGTTGGTGGGAATGCAAACTAGTACAGCCACTATGGAGAACAATGTGGAGAATCCTTAAAAAACTGGAAATAGAACTGCCATACGACCCAGCAATCCCACTGCTGGGCATACACACCAAGGAAACCAGAACTGAAAGAGACACGTGTACCCCAGTGTTCATCGCAGCACTGTTTACAATAGCCAGGACATGGAAGCAACCTAGATGTCCTTCAGCAGATGAATGGATAAGAAAGCTGTGGTACATATACACAATGGAGTATTACTCAGCCATTAAAAAGAATGCATTTGAATCAGTTCTAATGAGGTGGATGAAACTGGAGCCGATTATACAGAGTGAAGTAAGTCAGAAAGGAAAACACCAATACAATATACTAACTCATATATATGGAATTTAGAAAGATGGTAGTGATGATCCTATATGTGAGACAGCTAAAGAGACACAGATGTAAAGAACAGTCTTTTGGACTCTGTGGGAGAGGGCAAGGGTGGGATGATTTGAGACGGTAGTGTTGAAATGTGTATATTATCACAGTGAAGTGGATCCCCGGTCCAGGTTTGATGCATTAGACAGGGTGCTCAGGGCTGATGCACTTGAGTGGCCCTGGGGGATGGGATGGGGAGGAAGGAGGGAGGGAGATTCAGAATGGGGAACACATGTGCACCTATAGCTGATTCACTACAGCAAAAACCACTACAATACTGTAAAGTAATTAGCCTCCAATTAAAATAAATTAATATTTTTTAAAAAGGAGGTTATCTTTGGGAAGGAAGGAGTGAGTGGTGATTGGGAGCAGGCCCATTGGAGCTTCTGAATTGTTGTCAGTTTTTTTGACCTGGATCAGTGGTTGCATTGTTCACCTATGACAATCCACTGAGGCAATGTATTTTTGTTTTCTCTGTTTTTCTATATGTATGTTATACCTCAATTAAAGCAAAATTGCAATTGCAGAGCTGGCAGAACTGGTCAAAGTCAACATATCCTATCCTTCCTTGACCTCCTTAGCATATTTTATTTTCATCAATGATCCTGATTCTTCTCATCTCCACATAACATCTTACTACCTATGGAGCTTCCTAGATACTGTCCCAGTCTCATATTCCTGCCATCTGTCCCCCCCATTGTCTTTCCTAATGCCTTGCTTTGTCTTAGGGATAGGATAAAATAATCTCTATTTTTTTGGTTGTGCCCTGGGGCTTAAAAGAATCTTAGTTTCCCAACCAGGGATTGGCTCAGGCCATTCGCAGTGAGTGTGCAGAGTCCTAGATGGTAAAGAATCTGCCTGCAGTGTAGGAGACCTGGGTTCAATCCCTCGGTTGGGAAGATCCTCTGGAGGAGGGCATGGCAACCCACTCCAATATTCTTGCAGAGTCCTAACCACTGGACTTGGTCAGGGAATTCCCAATCTCTGCTAAGTTTTTTTTGTTTTGTTTTGTTTTTACCATTACATATTTTATTTCTGTTTGATTAAGACATTTGTACTTTAATAGAGACAATGACCAATGACAAACTAGAATGCATTCATAGGAAGACAGGCTAGTTAAAGAATTAAATTAATATTTATTGAGCAAATGCAGAATAAATGAACTAGGGGGTGAGGTGGTTTTAACCTAAAGATACAATGAAGTGAAGTGTGAAGTGCTAGTCATTCAGTCATGTCTGACTCTTTACAACCCCATGGACTGTAGCCCACCAGGCTTCTCTGTCCATGGAATTTTCTAGGCAAGAATACTGAAGTGGATTACCATTCCCTTCTCCAGGGGATCTTCCTGACCCAGGGATCAAACTCGGGTTTCCTGAATTGCAGGGAGATTCTTTACAGTCTGATCCACCAGGGAAGCCTGAAGATACAATAAACAACTTCAAATATTCATAGGGCTGTCACACACAAAAATGAAAAATTTGTTCAGTATCTCTCCCAAGGGCAGAACTTGATCTAAGGGATAAATATAAGCAATCAATAGGCTGCAGGACAGCTGTACAAAGCATCACTTAGTACCTTCTTTCCTAAATAATGCATTCTACCCGTACATTTTCCTTCTTCTGAAAGGAAATAATACAAATAAATATTTCCCATGAATGTCTTAAGCTCATTCTCATGGCAAGTCCTCTGCTGCCAGCAATGGATGTAGTCACACTCTCAGAAAAAAAATCTAAAGTTAACAAACTGTTTTACTAAGGAAATGATCTTTTCTTCCTCAGCTCTCAGTATTTTATATTTGTGATTCTCAGGAGGTGAGAGGAAAAGAGCATATTCTCCAAAGAGGATGAATTAGGGTCCTCAGCAATTCAGATACTGCCCCTGGGGATAGTCCTCCTCAAACCGTCAGTGCAGCTATCAACCTATGGTACAGATGGGAGTGTGCTGTGCGCTGGGGCAGAAACAAGCAACTGACAACCGCTATTCTACACGAAGCAGGAAGGCAGTATTTTATGAGTCAGTAGGAAATATAAACTGACTGCATAATACTGATGGGCTCCATCAAAACTGTCAACTATTAAAAAATGAGAATTGTTTCAACAACCATTATAATTTAGTTTATATTATGTATATTATATTATACAGGTATTTTAATCAATATTTAGGAATGCTAAGGTACTTAATCCATCCGATAAAATTGAAAATAAACACTTTACATTTCTCTTTTTGTCAGTATTCAGGATTTGGAAGGTGGATCTTGAACTCAGAATGATAAATGGTAAGGAAAGCCACATAGTCGGAGAGTCGGGCTAACTGCTGCCCACTGGGAATGGGTGGAACAGGGGCAGGCTGTGATAAGGGATAAACCTGTTAAAGGAAATATCCAGGGTCCCTGCAAGTGGCTTTTTGGGCATGACCATCCTTGTGGTGGAATCAGCCTGCCATCCTTCTCTAGTATACCTTTCACAGCCTCTTCCACTGGAAGTCCAACAAAGGTTACAAAATAGCAGGTGATGACAATAGATGTATATGATTGAGAGACCAGAGAGAAGGCTCCTCTCCAGGTTGCATCTCTAAGCACTTCCATGATTGTCTGGACCATCTCAGACCACTGGTGAGCTTGGATGGTGGAATAGATTCTGGAGAAATCTCTCTGCCAAATTCTTTGTCCTACTGACCAAATTCAGAATTTGCAGGTTTTATAGCATGTAGTATCCTTTTTCAAAAATTTCCTGCATTATTCACGTTATTATGGAGCAAATATAAATTTAGAAGCTGACCATACACTGGGGGTGTAACAGCTTCCCCTGGAGCCTCAAGCGCCTAGTTCTCCCACTGATCTAGCAACTTTCTGAAACTGAAGGAACTTGCCACTGGCATTTTTCTGGCTGGTCCTGCCACCGTACCTCCCCACAGAGCCAGACCCCAAACTCTGCTAATTTATTTGTGACCAATGTGATTTCTTCTCTTCCTGGTGTAATTCAAATTTGAAAAAAATCCTTGAGAGTGACTTTAAGGATTAGTATCAGGATTCAAACCATATAGGTAGAGGTTTTGGGGGACGATACACTTTAAAAGACACAAGGGTGCTGGGCCTGGACATGTGTCCCACGCCTGTGCTGAGGACGTGCCTCGAGTAAACAGAGGAAGTCTAGAGAAGGTGTTCCTTGTTTTTGCTACATAGTGGGTATCAAGAGAGAACAGCTTGACAGAGGACTGAGTCACTTTAGTATGATGGTGGAGGAAAAAAGGATGATGGGCTTGTCCTTACTGAAAACTGGTTATGATGTAGAATTTGCTCACTTTTTTTTTTGGCATAAATATCAGGGTGTGGTGATAGTGACTAAGTAAATGAGAGCAAAGTTGAAAAATAGAAGTATTATTCTTGCATTGACTCTCTTAACTCAAGAATTACAGACCAGAGTAAACGGGTTGGCAAAACTCTTTGGGGATACGCTGCTTCCTGCTCTCTTTGTTATCCTTCTTGCAGCTGGGCTTTGACTTCCCAGACTTATCTACTCTTCAACTAGTACTTATGCTTCTTAAATTGCTTTGAGGGTACCACTGGGCAAGGGAACCAAGGAAGTGTGTGGCTCTATTGATGCCTCTATTCTCTGGGTGAGAGATTAACACATGAGAAACAGTTTGGGAACAAAACTGTTCAATCAATTGTTCAACAATTGATACACAATGAAGTGTTAGACTGAATACAACTGAAATACGCATCTGATGAATGCAGTAGGCTGAAAAGCAGGTTTCCAGTTGGTGTATGGACATGTGGATAGGTGTGAAAACCTGAAAAAGATTTATCAACCAAACGGAGACAGAGGATGGAAACTCCTGTCTTTTCGGGTTCTCCTTTATTCTGTGTTCTGAAGTTCCTCTTTACTATTGCGGATCACCCAGAGATGGCACAACACCTTTCCACTTCCTCTGGGAGCTGTATTCGTCACAGTTGTCTATATATTTTCTGTGTTTTCTGGGACCTCATTTGGAAAAGAAAATCTGCATACAAGTTTATGCATCTCTATTAAATAAGCACTGATGGGGTCTTTTGCTCGTCAGCAATAACAAGAGCTTCTCTGCGGGATTTATGAGTGCACTTTAAAGAATTTTGAATAATTCATTGGCTAAGAGTAGAAGGAAGAGTGTTTAACCGAGGTTTGCTTGGGCAGAATTAACAATAAGTGATGTCCAGTCGCTGCTTCACCATAAAAATAATGTACTTTTTTTTTTGGTTGCAAAACTAACACTTGTTTATTATAGAACATTTGGTAAATTAAAAACATACATGAAGAAGAAAATAAAATTCAGTCATAATTTCTCCATGCTTACATGTCCCTGACATATCTCCCAGACATGAACATTTGCACAATTGTGACTATGTCATATTGGAGTTTTGTACCCATCTTTTTCCCATGTCATAAAATATTTTTCAGAAAC
This sequence comes from Aepyceros melampus, assembly GCA_006408695.1. Taxonomy (NCBI): domain Eukaryota; kingdom Metazoa; phylum Chordata; class Mammalia; order Artiodactyla; family Bovidae; genus Aepyceros; species Aepyceros melampus. The sequence continues at coordinate 243,467 of SJXQ01000157.1, forward strand.
ATGATTTATAAAACCTGCAAAACAAGACCCCTTGAACAATAATTCTTCTAGAAAACACTGGTTAATAAAATGTCTTAGAAGATACATGTGGATATTTTTTATTTCTAATCACTTGAGGGTAGTAGTTAATAATTAGGCTTTCCACCCCTATCCATATGACTTTTTAGAAATATGAACAAGATTGGCTCTACTGCCAAAAGAGAAAAAAAAGATTTTTCCCCTTAAAATATCTGTTACAAAGGTATGAAATTTTAGCTTATGATTTTTTTTTAAGCTATAGGGAATATTGTTTTCTTTCTAGGATGTTAGTCCTAGAAAAACCTGGAACCAACCTTGGAGGATAAAATTCTCTTTGCAAAATGCAGTTGATCCAGCTTCTTTCACTTAATCCATGATTCTGGAAGTCTGCTTATTGGTTTATACAAGCATGGCAGGTCCCACAATTTACTTAGAATATCCTAGGTGATGCAGAGGGAAACCTTGTAGGACTCTGGAAACAGCTGCAGGTGGTTCTTACAGATGCTGAACACAAACACTGGAAACTGGAGTGACTCAGGGCAGCAGTGGAAAATGGGCTATTTCATTGTTCCCTCAATAGGAGAATTTCATTGGTCCTATCTTTATTATGGTGACGTGTTCTACTTGGTCTTTTTTCTATTGCTCCTTTGTTACCAATTACTTCATCCCCTACTTCGTACGTCTCTTCTCTGCCTGATGGCTTCAGTTTACTCAGACCTTGCCCCTCTCAAGGCTTCTCAGGGCTTCTTTCTACACCTTGAAAGCCTTCTTTCTACACCTAGCTTCTGCACCCACCACATGATTGATTTTCTCTTCCCATTTCCACTTCATATTCTTGAAAGAGAACGGGCTTAGGTAGTCACCGCCACCCCTGTTTGGGTGGAGTGTTCACATCATCAGGCCTGGCTTCCCTTGACCAGCACGGTTCTAAGAAGGGGGTTGTGTGGCGTAGATCATGCCTGTGGCCCCTGCTGGAGGCCCTCTTAGAAGGGGAATCTGGCATGGCACAGCAAGACAGAATGAACTCTCAGCACATTTTTTGTTTTAAATTAAAAAAAATATATACATTTTAACATACTTGCCACTAAGGTAACATGTTCTTCAGATTTTTTTCAAGGTAAAATTCTTTTGGTACTTTCACTTAAAATAGTCATGGTACATAGAAACAAAGAATAGATCTGTGGTTACCAAGGGCTAAAGACTGGGAGAAATGGGGAGGTACTACTGGTCAAAGGGTACAAATTTCTAGTTATGAGATGAATAAGTTCTGGAATATAATGTACAGCATGCTGACTACAGTTAACAGTACTGTACTGTATACTTGGAAGTTGCTAAGGGGGTAGATCCTAGATGTTCTCATAACAGCAGCCGAAGAGAAAAAAAAGTTAACTATATGAAGTAATAGAAGTGTTAACTAATCTTATTGTGGTAATCACAGTCTGTGTATATCAAATTATCATGCCACATACCTTAAACACACAATGCTATATGTCAACTCTATCTCAAAAACCTGGAAGAAAATTGTCATATTACCCAGATGTTTTACAGCTAACTTTAATAGAAATATATTTGAGCTAAATTTTTCTTCAAGTTTCTGAAATTTAATAGCATAAAATATATAATGTTTAACTGAGTTTGTAATGTTCGACTAGCATTTAATAAAGTTATTTGCAAGAAGGTAAAAACATTTTAATAGTGTAGAATTATGCCTGTAGATACTAGAGACTAGCAAAGATGGGTAGTTAAGGTTTGGAATATGCTGACTTTCACAAAGAGGTTAAAACATTTCCCTTTTGAAACAGAATGTTCTTGGGCATTTTCCTAGTGCTTTGCTGCTAAAATATAAATGGTTATGTGTAACTGTTAATTGCAGAGTGTTACTGTTGGAAATTGTTTTTGTATGCACAAATTGTGACAGGAGAGTGGACTGCAAACATAAACTTGAGTTTTGGTTTTACTCTGACTTAGAGGGAAGGTGACGAAAATTGCCTTCTGTATCATCTTACCACTGTAAAACAGGAAGTGAAGTCAGCCAATAAATTGCTTCCTCTCTTTCTGCAGAAAGGAAACAAATATATAAATACATATGGGTAGTCTCAGTTTCTTGCCACTCAATCCATCCTATGTACAATCTTGATTTAGCGTTAGTGAAATGTTACGATGTCATTCCCCTGTTTACAACTCTGGGAGTATGTTAGATTCACTTGGAAAGCTTTTAAAATAAACTCTATATCCAGGCCCTGTACCCCAGTTTTCTCATTTATTTGATGTGGGCATTTCTATTTTTGAAAGTCATCCCAAGCAACTCTAAGGAACAGACAGGAAACTACTAGGCAAACTGACAGAATCTGAACATTGGAGTTGGTTTTCAAGGCACTCTATTGTCTTCCTCCAACCTAGCTTGCCAGGCCCTGGCCAGTTCAAAGGCTTCCCATGTCTTCTGTACGCTGCTTGTTTTTCCGTTCTTTTGTCTCTCTTCCAGGAATTCCAAGAGTTTCCTTCTCACACTTTCCGAATTCAAATTTCTGCCCATTTTTCAAGACGTGGCTCAGTTTTTACCTCCCCCTGTGATGCTTTGCCTTCTCCAGCCACTCTCAACTGGAAGGCTTGCTCCCTAATCTGAAGTCACACAGCAGTTATTGCCTAGTGCTGAACAATGAATCAGTCATGTACTGGTCTGTGCCATCTCTCCTATTGTGATAGTGATGAAACTTTCCTTTACTTTTCACCTCTTTGTTACCCAAGGACCTATACTATGAGCTTCTGACATTCCTTTGTATGCTTGACAAGTTGGTTCTGTGTATATGCAGGAAGTCAGTAAGTATTTGCCTCCATTTCCCATTTCCGAAGGTGTGGTTTGGCACTTTGTCTCTGCTGGAGGCTTGCCCTGCTCCTACTGGGCTTTCTTGCCAACAGATTCTCTGGCTCTTTAAATCAGGCCAACATATCCAGTGTCCCACAGGGCTGATTGCCAGTAAAACTGATTGTGTGTGTACTCCTCTGCTCACCCTTGCTCTCTCTCTATTTTTTGATCCAGCTGAGGCTTTGGCTTTCTTTCCCTTTCTGACCCTTCACTCTCCTACTCCCTATGCTATCAGGACTTGATGGCAGAATTCAAGTTCCTGGGATCTGACTGCTTGCCTTCTGTGAGAATGTTAGAGTATGACACACTCTCCGGATCTTCTTATCCCTCTTCCTTTAGCCAACACTTCCCCTGACTCTGGCCCAGCAGACCTAAATTATACTGCCAGTCCTCCACTAGTACCCTGGTCTAGTGGAGGTGAAAGTGACAAGGTATCTGGTGACAAGATTCCTGTCCAAGGAGAGGCAGGCACTGTCTTTAAGATTCTCACCCTCTAAAAGAAAACTGATTGTGTCACATGATTATAAGCTTCTGTTGGTTCATGATTGCCTGTAGAATAAAGTCTAAGCCTGAGCTGTTCAATATGGTAGTTATTAAAATTCAGATAAAAAACTGAGTTTTTCTTCTGGTGGTGCCAGTGGTAAAGAACCTGCCTGTGCCAATGCAGGGGATTAAGAGATGGGAGTCTGATCCCTGGGTCGGGAAGATCTTCTGGAGAAGGGCATGGCAATCCAGTCCAGTACACTTGCCTGGAGAATCCCTTGGATTCTTGGAGCCTGGTGGGCTATGGTCCATGGAGTCATGAAGAGTTGGACACAACTTAAGTGACTTAGCATGCATACTGTGCCATATTTCAAGTGCTGGATAGCCACTTGTGATTATCCTATTGGACAACACAAATATAGAACATTTTCACCATTACAGAAGTCTCTGTTGGACAATGCTCATCTACATACCTTATTGTGCTAGTATGGCCTTTATAATCTCCCTTTATAATGTTTTGTTCTAGCTTAATTTTTGGCTGCTACTTACCTTTCAAGCCTACCGACTTTCTCAGTGTTCCCCAGCCACTAAGAGCCCTTTCACAGCTCTGCGTCTTTGAACTTGCTGTTCCTGCTTCCTGAAATGCCTTTTGATTTTCTTCTCTGGCAAACTCATATTTACTCTTTTTTTTTTTTTTTACTATTTATTTGGCTGCACCAGATCTTTAGTTGCAGCATGTGGGATTTAATTCCCTTACCAAGGATTGAACCCAGGCCCCCTGCATTGGCAGCTTGGAGTCTCAGCCACTGGACCACCAGGGAAATTCACCTTTTTAAGATCCAACTCAAATATTACCTTGGTTGTGAAGTCGCCTGACTTTCCTAAACACAATAATTTTTTCTGCGTTCCCTTGGCTCATTGAATCTGGCTCTGTTGCCCTTATCACCATATTTTATTATTTGCTTATAAATCTATTCTCTTGGATGGCAGATCCTGATTGTTCTGTAGATCAACCCTAATGAATACCTGAAGTTGTTTGCTTGATGCTCTTTCAATATTAAGTAATATGTTTTCTTACTGTAGGCTTATTTATGTGTTTGCCATGTTTGAAAAGATCTTGGTGCTTTAGAAGTTCTTCTTTCTTAAAAACTAGAGTGGCTTCCTGTCTTTCAGGTTGAAAGTTGATTTTCTTTCTAATTAATTCTGATAAGACTTGAGAGGGATGTGGTAGGAGAAGCTGACAAGGTAAAAAACAGAGTAACTATATGTAGGAAACAGTTTGGTTGTGCTTAGGTTCCAGTTGTTGCATAAAATATTTAGTATTTAGGAGAAGGGAAGGGAGGGAAGATGAAGGGAAAAAAAAACAACAAAACAGCTCATGGAACGGATACTGTGGAATTGTGTTCGACTTTTTCCAGACTAAGGCCAAAAGCAATGATGTAAGAGGAAAAGAGTTTTTATTACCTATTTGCAAAAACGTATTTTATTACCATTTCCCTCCTCTACCCCCCCACCCCTCACTTCAGGATTTGATAAGGTTTTGAGAAATTCTGGTGACTTAAATTACTGTGAAGTAAATCCTCCTGACCAAGAAATAAAGCAATTAAAATATCAATTAGTTTCTCTTCTGCTATTATGGTGAACATCATTTTGAAAGGCTTATTTTCTTCTGGAAGAGCTGTAAATGCTAAAGGCTGAGTCCAACAGACCTTCTCTGATCAATATCACCTAGTTGCAGCTTCAATCTTAACAGTCAATCATCTCCCCTTGGGGACGCCGACCACGCCCACCAACTCTCCCTCCCTCCCACCTTATGGCTCCGCCCCGGGCCTAGTAAAAGAAGATTTTCATTGGTGGAGAAGTTGCTCTGATGCCGCCCCAGCGAGCGGCGATAGGTCGAGCTGGCGTGGGGCGGTGGTGGTTGGCTGCCTGGGGACGGGTCCCTGGTCTTGCCCGTCAGAGTAGCTGGCGGCAGTGGCGGCGCTCGGGACTGGGTTGTCAGTCAGTGAGCCGAGGGGGAAGATGGCTTGCCAGGACCCGTTCTGCTAGGAAGAAGGCGGGGGCAGGTGGTGCTGCTTATTTGGAGCAGCAACCGTCGCTGTCGTTGCGGGCCAGACAAGTCGCGGTTCTGGAGGTCGAGCTTGGAGAGCCGCTCTGGTAAGTCCTGCGGAGAGAATCGCGCCGGGCCCCCAGGGCGCCGGCGACCGATAACTTTTTTTGTCAGGGAGGAGCCGGGGCGAGGCGAGGCGACGGCGGAGAGGGGGCCGGGACTTTGTCCCCGGGGCGGCGGCTTCGTAGCGGGTAACGGCTCCAGTGCGAGGCGCCGCGGATGAGTGCTGGATTGTGCTGGACGCCCAGGCGTCCAAGGGTCTCCGGGGAGGAACTCGGTGGTAGGCTGCAGCCGGCGGCTTCTCGCCCCAAAGTTGGGCGCAGCCCGCCTGCTGCCTGGGCGGCGGCAGCTTTGTGCGCGAGGACTCGGGTCTTTCTCCTTCCCCGGCGAGGAGCCTTCCGACCTCCGGACGTGACTGGGTGCAGCTGCCTCGCGCGGACCAGCCGCCCTTCAGCCGGGTTGCCTGGGGTGGGACCCCCCCACCGCCCTGCAGCGGCTGATGCTCCGGTCCGACCTCTCCTACCCCTCCCACCCCTCCGACTCCTCCTTCCCACTTCAGCGAGGCTGCAACTACCCGTCCAGTCTAATGGCCAAAATGGTCACTGTCGCCCCCCTCGTCTTTGAAAGCAACATTCTTCCCCGTTCCCCCACAAGTCGGAGAGATTCACAAAGCAGCCACGATTCTTTCCTTGGTTATTTACAATGGTGAGCTCTTCATCAGCCCTTACCCTCTTTTTACTATGAGTTAGTCCTCCCCAGGTGGTGGTGGTTTAGTCGCTAAATCGTGTCCGACTCTTATATACTCGAGAATCGTCAGGGTTTTGTCCGAAAATTGTTGCGCTGAAAGACCCGCCGAAGCTTGCACGCTCTGGCAGAACTGGGTATCCCCCCCTTTGGTGTGTACATGTGTGCGTTGTTCCCTCAGGGTGTAGACGTTTCTGAAAGTTTTACATTTTGCCCTGGTGGTTTCGTACTGCACAGAATCGGTTCTCCGATACATTATCACACGCCGGGCAGCCGCTCGGCGCTTCAGGTAGGGGGAGTTTGTTCAGCGGGCAGCTGGTGCTTATCTTCTGAGACCGTCCTACCGGCTGTGGGGCCAGGCTGTCCTTTGGCAAATTATTTGTCCTTTGGGTCACATAGTAGTTTTTGTAGCAGGTATGCCGCCTCTTTGATTCCTGTATCACTTTACAGTTTGAAATTTTCAGCTTTTAAAACCTTATGTACATGAACATAAATATTGATGTAACCCTGAGTCAATGTAGTAGTCCTGGGAGGCTTGTTTTCCATAAAAACATTCTTTTAACATCCATAGATCACTACTCTGCGTGCCCCTCCGCCCCGTCCCCCAATTTCTAAGCATTTTTCTTTAGGTTAACACATTTTTTTTTTTTTTTTTAGGTTAACACATTTTAAGTCCAAGAGCACCATATTTTTGAAGTGCAGGCAAGAAAGAAAAAAAATCTTTAGGATATGCTTGGCTGGCCAATAGTAGCTTCAAAGTCGGCTGTTCTAATACTTCATTTCAACAAAGTGGCAAGGGAAAAAATCATTGCCTGTTTTAGAAAATAAATTCTGGATTTGGCATATTTATCCTTTTTTGATTTACTATAGTTATAACAACAAAGGATTTTAAGCCCTCTTAGTTACCAGAACTAACTAACAGTATCTGGGTATGGACATCAGATGAAGCATTGGTTAAGTCATGTGTTATCCCTGCTGTGCTTCGTTTTTTTGTTGTATTCCTGTTTTATGAAATCTGCTCTCCATTGCATTTTTAGAGCAGTGGTGTTTTGACAGTCAGAGTTTAAATATATCTTGTAGTCAACTGTTTTACTCAGGATCCTGTTGCCTGATATTTATTTTATAATGAATATTAGGAGATCTTTAAAAAAATGTTAGTATCAAGACTGTTTTGGCCCTATCAAGTTTGCATCTTGTAAATAATCGAAATTATGTCAGACATAAATTTGCATTACCCCAGGCCGAATAGGTATACAAAATGAATGTATACAAAAATGAGTGTCACAGCTCTTGTCATCTAGGAACTTACTATGCCATATACAAGACAGGTAAATAAAGTAACAATTATAATACTCTGTGATGAGTGTGAATATAGATTTGCACAGCATTGTAGTGAGCTGAGCAGGAGATGGCTAACTCAACATGGATGTATGTAAAGTCGGAGGCACGTAGTCGAGCTTTAAAGTATGGTATAATTTTGCCAAGGGCATGAGCTGAGTACCTTTACAGGAAAATAGAGTAAGTGAGAAAACAAGGAGGCAGGAGCAACCCTGGCAGTTTAGAGAAGTCATTGTCGGTGACAAGTCCAAAGTTAGTAACATTGGTCTTGACTTGAATGCCAGGGTTAGATGGGAAAACGGTGGAAGATGAGATCAGTGAGGGTGGTAGAGGCCCAACCCAGGATGTTGTATCCTTGGCTAAGGGGGTTGCACTCAAATGATGAATAAGAAACCACTTAATGGATTTGTGTTCTGGATCCTCATTCTGGTAGAGTGAGGTAGAACCTGATAGATCCTGTCACCTCAGGAAAGAAGGGAGGAAGAATCAAGAATCCTGAGGGTTTGACTTGGTTCCATTTGAGGGAAGATGATGCATTCTACTTTGGATTTTTTGAATTTGAGGAAACTGGGACATTCAGATGAGATGTAGATAGGTGTTTAAATGTAGGATATGGAACTTGTAAAGGAAATCAGGAATGGGGGGAAGATGGGGGGTTGAATTGAAGGAGCTGTATTGACTTGGGAATGTTGAAATGACTCAGATTGGAAAAGACTTTAGCATAATAAAAAGCAGCAATTGGAGAATAGACAAATAAAAGGCAGACAGGTGGAAGAACAGTGTGAAAGAGAATTAGTTAGTTAGTATTAGTTAGAAAGATAGGAGGAACTTCAAGAGGGATGCCAAGGGTGGAGAAGTTTTCAAATAGAGGAGGAATGGGTCAGCAATTCTGAAGGCTTTAAAGAGGTGTCAAGTAAGAAGATGACTCCAGGACCAGTGAATTTGTCAGGAGTTCATAGGTGACTTTAACAAGTACAGTTTTAGCTGAGTAGTGGTTCAGAAACTAGTCTCCAGAAGACGGAGAAAGAATGTTGTTTGGTCTGACTCTTTGTGACCCATGGACTGTAGCATGCCAGGCTTCCCTGTCCTACACTCTCTCTTAGAGTTTGCTCAAACTCATGTCTGTTGAGTCCATTCAGCCATCTCATCCTCTGTTGCCTCCTTCTCCGGCCTCTAGTCTTTCCCAGCATCAGGGTCTTTTCCAATGAGTTGGCTCTTTGCATCAGGAATGGATGATGAAAAAGTAGACATGCTTGCCTGGGGCATTTTAAGAAAACTAAGGAAGGAAGAGAGAATGACGGCCCTAGAGCAGTGGCTCTGAATCTTATCCACACATTTTCAAATCATCTGAGGGAGTTTTTGAGTCCTGATTTCAAGGGGGAGCCCCTATACCAATTTGGGAGTGGAACAGGACTCAGACTTCAGTATTTATTTCAATAGCTTTATGGAAGTATAATTGCCCTGTAATAAACTACACATATTTAAAGTGTGCAGTTGAATGTTTAACATGTTCATATTCATTAAACCATCACCACAATCAAAATAATGAATATATCCATCACCTCGAAAAGTCTCCTAGCGCCCCTTTGTAATCTCTCTCTCAATCCCTGAAACTACTGTTCTACTTTATTACTGTAGATTAGTTGCATAGATATTTCACAGTTCCTTAGGAAATTCCATAGGCACAGTTGAAACTGCTGCAGAGGGATATGAGTTGAAGGGATATTATGCTTGGATTTTTTTTTATATGCGTAATGAAAGTGAGAAGTAAGAGATTAGGAAAAATGAGATATCTATTGGAACTAAATTCCTGAGGAAATAGTAGATGGAATTCAGAGCTTTGACCAGTAAAGAAAGGAAGACAACATCTTTAACAAAGATTATGATACTAAAGATAGTGTATTTTTTTTGTTATCAGCACCAAGGTCGTCGTCATGTAGTATCGAGATTGGTTCTCAGAAGTGCTCAGAAATAATTAGCATCTTAGTGTTATGAAAATGAATGCCCTGGAGAAAAACCCCTTAAATCTAGCCCCTGGCACGACTATGTAATGCTTTGTCAGTTTTTGGAGGGGAGCAGATGGAATTAACAGTTTGACTATTGCTTTCTGTTGAGAGCCAAGTACCGCTAGAATCTTTTTGACCCCCTTGGAGTTAAGCTGCATATCTGTACTGGGGAAAGAGAACATTTAACATTTACAAATCTCCTGTTTAAAGCATCTTTGTTCAGAAGAAATCCTGCTTACTTATCCTTTGGATATATGCCTTTTAAACACGTTGGAGGAAAAAAATCATTCTTCTGTCTACCAAGGGAGACAGAGAAGAGCTGTGATTGGAAGTTATCAAAGGCCCACACTTTGTATCCTGAGAAAGGTAGTATCTATGTTCCACACTGTCCCTTTCACCTTTTTTAAAAATTTCAGCTCAAGTTTTAGATGTAGGTGAAAGCGGAACCCTGCTGGTTCTGAGGTCCAGGGCTTGTTCATCACTTGATTCTTAACTACCTTTGGCAGGAGCTGAAAGCAAATAGTTAATATCTAAATATTATTTGACATTGCACTTGATCATAGTAAAGATGAGAGTGAAAACTTTTGTCTGGTTGTTTCCTAGAGTTCTGAGAATTTCGTTCATTGTATTGTTCAGTTACTAAGTTGTGTTTGACTCTTTGTGACTCCATGGACTGCAGCATGCCAGGCTTCCCTGTCCTTCACTGTCTCCTGGAGTTTGCTCAAATTCATGTCCATTGAGTTGGTGATGCTATCTAACCATTTTACCCTCTGCCGCCCCCTTCTGCTTTTGCCTACAAAATCTTTCATTATGATTAAAGTGTAAAAATATGATCAGATATAGAGAGGGTAGGCCTCCCTAGTTTTGGTGCAGCTGAAAGAGCAGAACTATCAGTGTTAACATGATTTTGGATACTGTTGTTACTAAAGTCAAAGCAGTATTGTAAACATTCTGTATTTTCTTAATTACTAATCCAATATGTAATAATTGTAGGAAGTTTGAAAAATTTAGGAAAGCCTAAATGATAAATAATATCTATAATGCCTTCATCCATTGATGGGCTTCCCAAATGGCACAGTGGTGAAAAATCCACATGCAGTGCAAGAGATGCAAGAGACGGTGGTTGGATCCCTGGGTTGGGAAGATCCCCTGGAGTAGGAAATGGCAACCCATTCCTGTATTCTTGCTTGGAAAATTCTATGGACAGAGGAGCCTGGCGGACTACAGTCTATGGAGCTGTAAAGAGTCGGACATGAATGAGTGACTTGAGTGTGTGTGCACCTGTTGATAATCATTTTTAACACTGATGAATATCCCATAGGTCCTTTTTAAAGGGATTTACTCCTTTTTTTTTTTAACCAACTGCCACCCCACCCCGCCCGCATATTGTACCTACTCTTTTGTTTGTTGTTGTTGACACTGTTTTGTTTCTAGGTTTTTTTACACAGTTGAATGAATGCTTACCCGAGTCGATAAAGCATTATTCTTTAACAGCATACTGTCATTTTAAATGTGTGGCTAATAGTCTAGTATTTGGATTTTCCATTGCTTATTTAACCAACATTTCAATTGTTAAAAATTTAAGCTCTTTCCAGTAATTTGCTTGATTAATCATTGCTTACATCTTTTATTAAGAGAAATTCTAAAGTTAAAAGATACACATAATTATTTTTGATATATATCAATAGATATTAATAATATTAATAGAATGTCTATTAATATATATTAATACTAGATAGATGTTAATTAATATATAGATGTTAATTAGCTATTAATATATTAATACCTATATAGATTAATATCTATAGATATTAATATCTATAATATACAGATATTAATAGATTGCTTTCCAGAAAGTTGTGATAATCATTTTTATTAATTGTGCTTGAGAATGCCAGCAATCTTTCCATGTTAAAAAACTGCTATTTTGATATGAAAAGTCTATAAATTTCTTTGTTTCATTTGTTATTAGTGACTTTAAATATTTGTATTTTTTGTGAATTATCTATTAATGTCCTTTGTTTATTATGCTATTGGATTTTAAAATACTGAGTTATAAAACCTCTTTGTGTATAAAACTATTATGTGTTGGTCAAATTGCAATGTAGATAATTTCTCCACTTTGTCATTTGCATCCTAATTTTGTTTTTGGCTTGAATTTTTAAATTTTTAAACAGATTTTTAGTATTTAGTGTAGTTAAATCTATCAAATTTTTCTTTTATGGTATCTACCTGCTTAGATGGAGAAGGAAATGGCAACCCACTCCAGTGTTCTTGTTTGGAGAATCTCATGGACTGAGGAGCCTGGTGGGCTGCAGTCCATGGGGTCACAAAGAGTCGGACACGACTGAGTGACCTTACTTACTTACTTACCTGCTTAGACTTTCTTGTGTTTCCATATCTATAAGTAATTATTTCTTTTTCCTTATATTACTTTCAGAATTTTAAAAAAACATTTAATCTTTAATATGTTTGAAATGTATTTTAAGGTAGAGTGGCAAGTCAATTATTTTATACTAATTACTGAATAATTATCTTTCCCCAGAGATTTTCTGTTCTGCTTCATTCGGCTATATTTTTGGCTCCAGTAATTCCATACAGTTCTAATTACTGTAACTTTTTAATGTATCTTACTATATGGTTGTGTGAATTCCTATTATCTTTTTCAAAACATTTTCATAATTTCTCATTTTTTTAGATTACTTTTGATCCAATTTGTTAAGAAAGAATTTAATTGAAAATATAAATAATTTTTTACAGATAGCTGTGATATCTTATGATCTATTTTAGAGATAGCTCTGAAATTCTTTACAGTATTTTCATCATTTCTTCAAGTCATCTTTTATGACTCAGTGTTTTGTAGTTTTCTTCATGTGGTTTGGCCTATTTTTAAAATTGACTTTTGGTATTTTAAAACCTCTTGTTGCTATTGTGTGTGAAATATGTTTTCATTGTATTTTAAAGAGGGTTACATCTTCCTGATGGAACATAGAAAAGTTGGTGATTTGTTGTACTATTTTCTAATTGGTCATCTTATGAAATTCTATTTTTTTTAAATTTATTTTTTATGAAATTCTTAATTGTAATAGTTTCTATTGGATTTTATAATAAGGCAGTTATAGAATTTGTGAATGATGATAATTTTGTTTTCTTGCCAATATTTAACCTTTTCTTTTTTAAAAAAAGTTACACTGATTACAGTGTCTAGAAGATTGATGGAAAAGGCAATGGCATCCCACTCCAGTACTCTTGCCTGGAAAATCCCATGGACGGAGGAGCCTGGAAGGCTACAGTCCATGGGGTCGCTGAGGGTCGGGCATGACTGAGCAAGTTCACTTTCACTTTTCACTTTCATGCATTGGAGAAGGAAATGGCAACCCACTCCAGTGTTCTTGCCTGGAGAATCCCAGGGATGGGGGAGCCTGGTGGGCTGCCGTCTCTGGGGTTGCACAGAGTCAGACACAACTGAAGTGACTTAGCACAACAGCAGCAGCAGAAGATTGTTAAATTATAGTAATGAATAGTGAGCATCTTTGGCTCATTTCTTATTTGAATGAATGCCTTTAGGGTTTTCATAGTTGTGTATTCTTTTTGACAGTTTTTTTTTTTTTTTTGGTACGTTAAGGAAGTAGTCTTCCATTCCTCTTTTATAGAATTAAGTTTAAATTGTTCCCAGGGATGGGGGAGCCTGGTGGGCTGCCGTCTCTGGGGTTGCACAGAGTCAGACACAACTGAAGTGACTTAGCAGCAACAGCAGCAGCAGAAGATTGTTAAATTATAGTAATGAATAGTGAGCATCTTTGGCTCATTTCTTATTTGAATGAATGCCTTTAGGGTTTTCATAGTTGTGTATTCTTTTTGACAGTGTTTTTTTTTTTTTTTTGGTACGTTAAGGAAGTAGTCTTCCCTTCCTCTTTTATAGAATTAAGTTTAAATTGGATCACATAAATTTCATAGTATATTATATGATTATATGGCTTTTCTTCTTTGCCTACTGTTAGATGACTCATATTAAAAGCTTTCCTAATAGATTTCACCAATTTTGTCTTTTGGAATAAAGAAAACTTGGTAATAGCATACTTCTTTAAAGCTAGATTTGATTGCTCTATAAGATCTCTCAGTTCAGTTCAGCTCAGTTCAGTCTCTCAGTTGTGTCCTACTCTTTGCGACCCCATGAATCGCAGCACGCCAGGCCTCCCTGTCCATCACCAACTCCCGGAGTTCACTCAGACTCACGCCCATTGAGTCAGTGATGCCATCCAGCCATCTCATCCTCTGTCGTCTGCTCCTCCTCCTGCCCCCAATCCCTCCCAGCAT
>SJXQ01000157.1:259582-289894 GCA_006408695.1 Aepyceros melampus
TCAGTCACATCCACGGCTGAGTATTGTTTTTTAAGATCTCTAGTGTTCCTTTTGTATTATCTTTCTCAAGTTTTGGTTTCTAAATATGCTAGCTTTGTGAAATAGAGAGAATGGGGAGAGAACTTACAAGTTCTGGCACTGTCTTCCTTGAAGCTCTGAAGTAGTATAACTTCGTTGCTAACACTAGCGAGGGAGGCGTTCTCTGTCCCCCTTCTGATGTCTGTATCAGAAGCTTGCTCTGTTCCTTCTCTTCCTTTAATAAAACTTTGCTATACACACACACACACACACACACACACACACACACGAGGTAGTTTAGCTATATGAAAATGTCCAGGTCTTTTTGGATTGAAAACAGTTAGTTGATATTTTAATATCTGCTACTTTCTAAGTGAGTGAGTGAGGTCGCTCAGTCGTGTCTGACTCTTTGCGACCCCATGGACTGTAGCCCACCAGGCTTCTCCGTCCATGGGATTTTACAGGCAAGAATACTGGAGTGGGTTGCCATTTCCTTCTCCAGGAGATCTTCCCGACCTAGGGATTGAACCCAGGTCTCCTGCATTGTAGGCAGATGCTTTACTGTCTGATCCACCAGGGAAGTCCACTTTCTAAGTACTTTGCATAATTAATTTAATTTTTCTGTGTACAACTTTGCAAGATAAGTATTAGTTATCCTTATTTTTCAGATGAAGAAACTGAGATGAAAGAGATTAAGATACTTGTTCAAAAGCAACAAGTAGAGGTAGAGTTTAAACTCAGTTCCTCCCTGATGCCATAATTCATGGTTTTTAATCAATATCCCAATTGTTTTCCTAATTAAGACTCTTTATTCTTTGTTATTGAGAAGTAGGCTTAGTTATTTTATTTGAGTGTTTTACTAACTGTTTTCCTCTTTGCCTGATTAGTTTCCGTTTTTGGTAACCCTATCATAATTATGACTGGTCTGTTCTATGTTGATATCGTATCTTCTGCTGTTTGAATAAACAGTCCAGTATGGTTATGATAGAAGATACTGGAATGGGAATGGGATGGTATTTATTTAATGTGCTTTGTTAATTCACATTTTAATGTGTTGGATGTTCAAGATCAGTTTGCATTCCTAAATACTGTTTGTACCTAGTAAAGAATGTTAAGCACAGCACATCAAGGAGCTGAAGTACTTTACCATTCTAGTTTAAATATTTGTCATTATTGAAGCTTTCATCATGGTAGCCTTTTAGTAGTAAATGTTAAATGATACTTGTTTGATTCTTGTGCTTTCTGGAACAAAGAGTCTTTTGAGTAGCAGATGAACATTAGTTGACTTCTCATATAAATATGTAAACATTCATTTAGTCATTTGCACTAGACCTAAGGAAAACAATATATATGAGTTTTATTAAGCTGTACAATTAAAATTATTTGAGGTTTCAGCTATTGGAAGATATACATCACTCTTCTATAAAGGAACTTAGAGGCTTGAAAATTTAAGAGAATAATGTAAGCCTTAAAAAAGCTTAATTTGGGCAAGCAGTTGTAAACTCTGTTTCTGTCTTTTTGAGCTCCTCTGTTTTTTTTTTCCCTTTAGATGTAATTAATGTTTAATTAATTCATTATTGGTTATAATCAACATATAGACTATAGTCACTACCTTTCACTAATGAGAGGCATGAAAATCTGCTAGTCTGATCTGGCATTTATATATTCTTTTGATCTAAATGTCAAAGTTTCTGTTGCTTTGTTAATCTATAGATATTATTGTGGTGGACGGAGTGACCACATAGTCCTCAAAACAGTACACACTTTAGTAGGTTAAAAGAGGGAGAGACTATTTTGGGAAATTATGAAACTTTGAGTAAGTTTAGATAAAGGAGTAGGGTGGAAGGTGGACGTATTATAGAAACAGGTGAGAGGAGATACATCCATTAAGTATGAAAGGTAGAAATATCCAAATCAAATAAACTATTAGAGGAGTACAGAAAATCAGAAGAATGGGTTACATGGATGATAGAAGTGGAATATTGAAGTCAGTGAAATCTTCTTAGTAGGGTTTCAGAAAGGAAGATCCTTGTGGCAAGGTTAAAGAGAAGGAATGATACCGAGACAGAACTAATAGAATTGTCATTTTTGAGGTCATGGAGAGTATATGATGAGAACCAAATGTATATTGTAAAGGGGGTTAAGGAATAAACTGGTGTTGGAATAATTGGAGGCAGTGGCAGTAGATAAGGCTGCTAAATCAGAAAGTTAATCAGCGAAGAACAAATAAAGATAGAAGGATGGTAACTGGAGGGTATTAGAAGCTAATGAAACTTCTCTCCCAATTCCATCCTAATCCCTTACCCCGCTCTCCACAGATTCTGAAATGCATTTTGTTCAGTTGAATGAAATGCGGATTGTCCAACTGAAAATATTTTGTTAGTGATAGTTAGAGCTATGGTTATTGATCATCAGTGATGTGCCAGTGCTTTATTTATATTTAATCCTTAGAATGTTCCTGTAATACAGATGTTATGACTCACTTTTCACAGGGCAGGAAAGTTTAAGTAACTTGCTGGAAGGTGGATATAGGTTTTTTGGGCTCTTTGTGTGTTTTTGTGTGTGTGTGTATGTGTGAAATTTGAATAAAATCTGTACTTTAGTTAATAATACTATATCACATGTTAATTTCCTGTTTTTTTTTTTTTTTTACAACATAGTGTTTCTTCATATTCTCAGAATTGTATTAGAAGTTTCAAGCTTCATTCAATTTTTTTTTTAATCACTAAGGTAATAAATTTTCTAGACTTTTAGCAGTAATACTAGATGCCAAAATACATGGAACTATATCGAAGTTTTTAGTGAATATATATTAGAAATCTGGCATTCTATTCATACTAAGTCAAACAAGTGGAATAAAATGTCAAACTTTTAGATAGGCAAAAATTCACAAATTTTCTAAAATATACATATTGTACATACTATTTATATGTATATGTATACAAAGATTTTCTACTACGCTTGATAAAGGCTTGAGAAAGAATATCAACAACAAAAAGATGAGGAAATTGGAAAACATAAACTAAATGAAATGAGAGTACTAAATATGGAATACAAAAAATGAAACTAGATAAAAGTAAAGGTCATCATATAATCCAGTTGTTTTTAAACTTGACTGTTCATTAGAAATACATTTGGAGCTTTGGAGAAAAAGCAATAGCTGGGCATTTGTGTATTTTAAAAAATGACAAAATAATTCTGATATGCATCTGGATTTTAAAAAGTGATTATAGGTTTTCCTATTAAATGGTAGTTTTAGTGATATAGAATTGTATTATTTTCTACTGACTAATCATGATACAGTGGTATTAAAAGAATAATAGTTACATAATCACAGTAGTAAAAGATGTTTATCAGTTTTCACAATCAATAGCCAGACAATAAATAAAAGATGATTACAATTGCAAACTATAATGAAAACATGGTTAACCTAACAATATAAAATAATTACATAAAATTTGAGGAGGTCAAGCAGAGTGATGTGGTAAGTGGAAGTGCATACGCACGTGTTTTCATCCCCCTAGCCAGTCTGTGTCTTTTGGTTGGTGCATTTAATGCATTTACATTTAAGATAATTATATGTATGGGCCTATTACCATTTTCTTAATTGTTTTGAGTTTATTTTGTGTAGATCTCTTCCTTCTCTTGTGTTTCCTGCCTAGAGAAGTTCTTTTAGCATTTGTAAAGCTGGTTTGGTGGTGCTGAATTTTCTCAACTTTTGTTTGTCTGGAAAGCTTTTGATTTTTCCATCAAATCTGAACAAGAGTCTTGCTGGGCAGAGTGTTCTTGGTTATAGTTTTTTCCCTTTGCTCACTTTAAATATATCATGCCATTCCCTTTTGACTTTTAGAGTTTCTGCTAAGAAATCAGCTAATAATCTTATGGGAGTTCACTTGTACATTGTCAAGTGAACGTACTTGACGTTCCCTTTGTTTCTGTTACTATTTTATCTTTGTCTTTAACTCTTATCATTTTGATTACTGCGTGTCTTGGTGTTTTCGTCCTTGGGTTTATCCTTTCTGGGACTCTGCACTTCCTGGATTTGGTTGACTTTCCTTTCCCCTGTTAGGGAAATTTCCAGCTATTATCTCTTCAGATATTTCTTGTGTCCTTTCTCTCTTCTCCTTCCAGGACCCATATAATGCGAATGTTGGTATGTTTAATGTTGTCCCAAAAGTCTCTTAGGCCGTCTTCATTTTTATTTTTTTCCGTTCTTTTTTCTATATTCTGTTCTGCAGCAGTGATTTCCAATATTCTGTTCTCCAGGGCATTTATGCATTCTTCTGCCTCAGTTATTCTGCTGTTGATTTCTTCTAGAGTATTATTCATCTCTGTTCTTTAGTTCTCCTAGGTCTTCTAAGTAAACATATTTTGCATCTTCTCCTTTCTGTTTCCAAGATCCTGGATTATCTTCACTATCATAATTCTGAACTCTTTTTCTGGAATATTGCTTGTCTCTATTTCATTTGGTTGCTTCTCTGTTGTTTTTCTTGTCCCTTCATCTGGGACATAACTTTCTGCTTTTTCATTCTGATAAATCTTCTGCAATGTGGTTTTCGTTCTAGCTGCTACAGAGTTGTGGTTCTTCTTGCTTCTGTCTGCCCTCTGGTGGATGACACTAAGAGGCCTGTGTAAGCTTCCTGATGGGAGGGACTGGCCATGGCAAAGACTGGATCTTGCCCTGGTGGGCAAGGCTGTGCTCCTGGTAGATTTGTCCCTGTTAGTTGTTTGACCTGAGGCTGCCCAGCTCTAGGGTCTATCACCTCTATGGTAGGGTTAATGGTGACCTCCAAGAGAACTTAGGGCAAGGGGCACCAATCCAGGACTGCCTCTGCCAGTGCTCCTGTCTCCATGGTGACCCACTGCTGACCCACATGACCCACACCTCCACAGGAGGTGACCCTCCACAGAGCAGGCAGGTCTGGTTCGGTTTCCTGTAGGCTCACTGCTCCTTTCCCCTGGGTCTTGGTACATGCAAGATTTTGTGTCCTCCAAGACACAGTTTTCCCCAGTCCTGTGGAAGTCCTGAAATAAATCCCTCTGCCTTGAAAGTCAGGTTCCCTAGGGATTCCCAGTTTTTTGGAATCTTTTTATCATGCCATGTTGCTTCTATTATTGAGCTGGTTAAAACACTTGGAGAAGGGGGTGGTTGTCAAAGGAATATAAGGTAAGATTCCTCTCCTCATAGAAAAAAATGGAAGATAAATATTAGTTATGTTTGCTGTAATTCGTGTTAACTATTAATATGTTTTCTATTTAAAATATTTTATAAAGGGATTCCTTTCAATAAACTATCATGTATATGTTATTTAAATTTTAACAGTTTTATTTGGAGATGATACTTATCTGTGATAATCTATCTGTGATAATAGTTTGTTGAGGTTAAAGGAAGGACAGTCCAAGAAAGATGATGTAAAGAAAAGTAAGGGGAAAACTTGTTCTTTGCACTGTGAGAGCTACACATATGTTATACAGTTTTCAGTAGCACTTCAGAAAGACCAGCTTCTTTGGGGAAATCATATTGAACTGGTTGTTGGATGGTAATCAGGGCAGATATTTTTCATGACACCAGGTTATAAAACTCCAGAATTTATTGTAATATAATGTGATTTATTAAATTTGGATTTATCAGTTAAGAATTGGTTATTGGTGACAGAATTCAAAGATATTTAATTTTCTGTTATAAGCCTTTTCTTCAGAAACACTGCATAATTGAATAGAAATACTTAAACTACTTTAGGGATTAAACATTCTTACAGGACTTGCAAATACTTTTGAGAGACCCAAGATAGAAATTTTTGCCTTACTAAATTTTAGTTTCACATTCCAGCTGTAAAGCAACATCAGTTATACTACCATATAACATTATTAAAAACTTTATTGAAAAAATAAGTTTATAATTCAGCCTCTGCTAAAACAAATTGACTGTTAGTCCAGTGAATCAACATGATCTTACTGAACTGTTTATCTCATCTTTGGTTACTATAATGTTTTAAACCAAGGAAAAGCAGCTGTATTAATAAGATCCACTGAGTTTCTGATTGAGACAAATAGGATTTTGTAGTGTAGTCAGGATCTGTGGCTTTTGTTATTATAGCTCTGTTAGTATGCATTACCACCATCAACTGTGTTTATTTGCATTTTACATTATAACCGCCCCCCAGCCCGCCCCTGCCCCTGTTTGTCCTCGTCCGTTTCTAATTGAGCATCTGAACTTCTGTTGGCAGACATCACTAATGGTTGAACATCTCATTCCAATTTTTGAAAGGGCAGTGACTCACCCTAAGACATCAACCCAATCCATGAGTCACTTGAAATTTGTTTCTCTTAACATTTCTCTCTTTTTCTCCAACACTAGAAAAAGGAAAACTGCTGGTTAAGAATGCAAAAAACTTTGAAGGAATTAAAGTAGAGCTGTGCTTTGGAAAGTGTCTCTATGTCGTTATTTTGGGGAAAGAGAAAGAGGGGCAAGTGATAACAAAATGATTGCAAGGTAATATTTCCACTGGACTTCCTTTAACATTCTTTCTCATTTTCCTCATGGTGTTTGCTTTTATTATTTTGTTTGCTTATACTCTGATTTGCCTTGATTTGTTTCAAAAGGGATGAACGGATGCTCATTCCTGCTGTTTAGGTTTACTTGTTTCCCCTAATAGACTATGAATCCCTCAAATCAGGGATTATGTCATATTCATTTTTGTAAATCTAGCATCTAGGACTTAGAAGACATTTAATAGTTTATGAACAAATAGATAATATTTCAGCAACTCTAGTGCAAGAGATGAATTGCTGCAGCGTTAGTTTATTGCAGCTTTGATGGTGTTAACAGACTGGATTACGTGGCCTTCCACTCCAACTCCAGTTTCTGTTTCATATGTCGAAGTCCTAACCCCCCCCTGTATTTATTGGTAGGGTCTTTATATAGGTAATTAAGTGAAGATGAGGTAATTGGGATAACTCCTAATCCAATGTGACTGGTGTCCTTATAAGATGAAGAAATGTAGGTCTATCTTTACAGATAGAAGATAATGTGAAAGCACAGGGAGAAGGTGACTTCAAGGAAAAAGGCCTGGAATAGACCCTTTCCTTAACGACTCTCAGAAGGAATCAACCCTGTTGACAGCTTGATTATTAGACTTTTAACCTCCAGAACTGTGAGAAAATAATTCTATGGTTTAAGTCACTCATTCTATGGTACTTTGTTACAGCAACCGTAGCAAACTAATACAGCTAGTTTGAATGCTTGGTTGTAGCAGATACTCTTAACTTGCCCATCTCCAAGGAACAATTTGCTAAACTCAGTGCCAAAACGTTAGAACTTTTTAATCTTCCCCTAAGCAAGGCAAAGGAGAGAGAAATTTGTATAGCTTAATGGAGAAGGCAATAACTGTTTGTCTCAAATAAGTAAATAGATAACTATTTGTCTCCTTTCATCTCCCTACAAATATAGTCAATGGCAAGCAGCTAGTTCTCTAGTTCAACTGAATTTTTTGTTTGATTTGGCATGGAGGAAGTATTTATGAGTTATTTATGTTTTAAGTGTTCAGAAGCTTCTGCCAATAAACCTGGTTGCTTTGTCAAAGTATGGAGATGGAAGAGAAAGACCGAATAAAATAGTTTTTATTATGACATTACTTAGAACTAATTGCTTGTACATAATCTCAGCCACCTTACTTTGCCTGTTATAATACCAGGGCAGAGCATTGTGTCTTTTATAGTGTTTTGAGACACTTAGTTGAAAGAGAAAATTTTGGACCTGTACAAAAAAAGAACACTTGCTTTTTCATCATTTGGAAGTAGTTTACCAGAGTACTGAGAATAGGGTAAACTAAATTATCAAACTGAATAAAAGTCTCAGTCTTAGATTAAAAAAAAATTATTTGCAAAACAAACAACAAAACCCTCCAATTTATGGGCAAATAAAAATTGTAACTTAATTTTGGCATTTAAGCTTCAGTTAGCATCACAGACTCTGGACATGAATTTGAGCAAATTTCAAGAGATAGTGAGGACACAGGAGCCTGGTGTACTGTAGTCTGTGGGGTTACAACTTAGCGACTGAACAACAACATATCCACAGTCTGGAGCACCCGTATTAACAGTCTCTTGTTACTGTGGTAATTATCACTAATATACTTTTTCATCCCCTTTCTTTTCCTTCATTCCAGTTGTTGAGAAAAGCACTAAAACAAGAATGTTCTCAAAGTCAGATGCTACCAAGCGGCAGAGGTGGGTTTCCCTGTAAAAGGAAGAAGACTTTCGCTTGGTTACCCTACCATATTTTTCTGTGACCCTATAGTACTCAACTTGGCTGCAAAAACAGAATCACACATGTAATTTATTTTCCCCTACCAATTTATTTTGAAATGGAAATATTCTAGTTTTCAGTTTAGTATAAAAATATGAAGAAGTAAAGGATAAAAGAGTAAATTATTCAAGAGACAATGTACTATAAACTTTGAACTGTTGTGTGCTGTGAGTTGGGATTGTTGATAGCATGAAGAGTGATTGAGAAAGGGGACTCGAGTTGGGCTGCTTGGGTTCTGATCTTCACTCAGCCACTTATTAGTGTGTGACCTTGGACAAGTTATTTCTTTAAGCTTCATCTTCCTTTTTTGTGAAATGGAGACTATTTTAATTTACCATTTAGGAAGGCTGTGAGTATTAACTGGAAATTCCCATAAGCATTTAGCAAAGTGCCAGATACATAAGGGCTTGAGAAATGTTAATCATTATCCCAACATCATCCTTGGACATCTGTTGACACATTTGACTTGCACTGTTTTCTAGACTATATTCCTGATGATACCAATTATATCTGGACCATAAAGGATCTAATGGTCAAATACACCTGGGAAAATATTTCATTCTAAACACCATTCTTTGTCCATCAACAGATGAATGGATAAGAAAGCTGTGGTACATATACACAATGGAGTATTACTCAGCTATTAAAAAGAATACATTTGAATCAGTTTTAATGAGGTGGATGACGCTGGAGCCGATTATACAGAGTGAAGTAAGCCAGAAAGAAAAACATCAATACAGTATACTTACACATATATATGGAATTTAGAATGATGGTAATGATAAACCTGTACGCAAGACAGCAAAAGAGACACAGTTGTATAGAATGGCCTTTTGGACTCTGTGGGAGAGGGAGAGGGTGGGATGGGTTGGCAGAGTGGCAATGTAACATGTGTGATATCATAGCGAAACGAATTGCCAGTCCAGGTTTGATGCAGGATGCAGGATGCTAGGGACTGATGCACGGGGATAATCCAGAGAGAGGGTGTGGGGCGGGAGGGTGGAGGTGGGGGTCGGGATTGGGAGTTCATGTACACTCATGGCTAATTCATGTCAATGTGTAACAAAACGAATACAGTATTGTAAAGCAAAACAAACTAAAAAATAAAAATTAATTAAAAAAAAAAACACCATTCTTGGAGGTTCATAACACAGATTTAGCATAGTAAAAGGTGCTGAGAAATCCTTTGATTAAAAAGAAAGAAAACTCTTTAACTTTCTTGAATAAAATTTTCACAGGAAAAGCCTTTTCTTCTTTGGTACTACTGTTAATATCTTTTGGAACATTTTTAAGAACAGTTTAGGAAGCACTGCTTAAATTATAGTGCATTTACCTGTTTCAGTGCATTAATAAGGACAGTGATCTTTTTATTTTCCCTGATTATTTGTACTCTACAACAAGAATATGATGTGTACTTGAAAGGAGCCAGGAGTTTGGTATTCTACTAGTATTTCATAACTGTGTAGAAGAGTGATCTTATATTTAACCTGTATATGTGCCTTGATTTCCTAGTGGGAGATGAGTAGGTTATATCTTCAAAGTTGTTTCTTCTACCTCAGAAATTCTGAATTATTGGGCTTTGCAGAAATTTCAAAGAATGTATCTTTCTCCCCTTTAAATGTAACAAAATAAATGAGAAAAATGATTGTAAGCAGCTAGTTACGTTAAAGATTTGTCATTGAAATGACTTGCCTATTAGATTTAGCTTTTTTCCAGCCTTAATACCAATTTAGTCATACAGCCAGCATTACAAATAAGTTATATGAATAGGAGGTATGTTCCTGACAAGTTCAAATTCTGTTATTTGGTTAAAAAGTTGAGGTTTTTGTTTTTAAACAAACTTGATTTAGATTACTTTGTCATATTCTGATGTTTGTAGCCTAACTTATTTAAAAAATCATAAAATCTGTCCTCAAATAGAGACATTTTTAACATACAGAAATTTGTTACTTTTTTTATACTAACAACAAAATACCATAAAAGAAAAGTTTAAAAAGATCCTTTAAAAATTATACCTGTAAATAAATAAATAAAATGCTTAGGAATAAACCTGACCAAGGAGTGAAAGAGCTGAGAATTATAAAATATTGATAAAGGAACTTGAAGGTGATTCAAAGAAATGAAAAGACTGTGATTGGAAGAGTTAATACTGTTAAAATGACCATATTATCTAAAGAAATCTACAGATTCAACGCAATCCCTATCAAATTACTCATGACATTTTTCACAGAACTAGAACAGATAACCCTAAAATTTGTATGGAACATAAAAGACCCAAAGTTGTGAAAGCAATCCTGAAGAAAAAGAACAAAGCTAGAGGCATAATAGTTTCAGACTTTAAACAGTACCACAATTTGATTGTCTGTAGCAATCAAAATAACACGATATTGGCATAAAAACAGACATATGGATAAATGATATAAAATAGAGAGGCTAGAACTAAACCCACATATCTGTGGTCAGTCTTTGATAAAGGAGTCCAAAATATGCAATGGTGAAAAGACAGTCTCTTTAGCAAGTGGTGTTGGGAAAGCTGGATAGTTACATGTAAATCAGTGGGGTTAGAGCACACTCTCTCTCTAAGCAGAAATGAACTCAGAATGACTTAAAGGCTTAAATATAAGATATGACACCATAAAACTCCTAGAAGAGAACGTAGGCAAAATATTCTCTAGCATAAATCATACCAATGTTTTCTTAGGTCAGTCTCTAAGGCAGTAGAGATAAAAGCAGAAATAAACAGGACTTTCCTGGTGGCACAGTGGGTAGGAATCTACCTGCCAATGCAGGGGACGTGGGCTCAAACCCTGGTACAGAAAGACTCATGGGGCAGAACAGTGGAGCCCGTGCACCACAGCTTCAGAGCCTGCACTCTAGCGCCCATGCGCCACAGCTGCTGAGCCCCCGTGTTTCAACTACCGAAGCCTGCGCACCCTAGAGCCAGCAACTGCAACTCCTGAGCCCATGTGTCACAACTACTGAAGCTCCTGTGTGTAGAGCCTGCATTCCAAAAGAGAAGCCACCAAAATGAGAAACTCACGCACCACAGTGAAGAGTGGCCCTCCACGTTCTGCAACTAGAGAAAGCCCACGGGCAGCAACGAAGACCCAGTGCAGCCAAAAATAAATACTTTTTTTTAAAAAAGCAAAAATAAACAAATGGGACCTAATCAAACTTATAACTTTTTGCACAGCAAAGGAAACTGTAAACAAAATGAAAAGGTAGTCTATGGACTGGGAGAAAATATTTGCAAGCAGTGCAGCTGACAAGGGCTTGCTTTCCAAAATATACAAACAACTTACGCAACTCAACAACAAACAGAACAAACAAAATGAGCAGAAGATCTAAAATGAGCAGAGTTCTAAAAAGACATTTCTTCAAAGAAGACATACATATGGCAAATAAGCACGTGAAAAGATGCCTAACTTTGTTAATTTTTAGAGAAATGCAAATCAAAACTACAGTGAAGTATTATTTCATACCTGTAGAATGGCCATTATTAAAAAGTCTACAAATATTTGCTGGAGAGTGTGTGGAGAAAAGGCAAGCTTCCTACAGTGTTGGTGGGAATGTAAATTGGTGCAGCCACTATAGGAAACAATATGGAGGTTTCTCAAAAACTAAGAATTGTCATATTATCCTGCAGTCCCACTCTTGGGCATGTATTCAGAGAAAATTCTAATTAAAAAAGATGAGAGCACCCCAGTGTTCACAGCAGCACTGTTTATAATAGCCAAGAAGATGGAAGCAACCTAAATGTCCATTTATGATGAATGGATAAAGAAAATGTGTTACATATATATATGAAATGCTGTGCTGTGCTGAGTTGCTCAGTCGTGTCTAACTCTTTGCAACCCTATGAACTGTAGCCTGCCAGGCTCCTCTGTCCATGGGGATTCTCCAGGCAAGAATACTGGAGCGGGTTGCCATGCCCTCCTCCAGGGGATCTTCCCAACCCCGGGGTTGAACCAGATCTCCCACATTGCAGGCGGATTCTTTACCGTCTGAGCCACTAAGGAAGCCTGATGAAATACTATTTAGTCATAAATAGAATGAAGTAATGCCATTTGCTGAAACATGGATGGACCTAGAGATTTTCATACTAAATGAAGTAAGACAGAAAGAGAAAGACAAATACCATTATATCATTTATATCTGGAACCGAATTATATAGGTCCACTTACTTATGAAACTGAAGCAGGCTAACAGACATAGAAAGCAAATTTATAGTTATCAGAGGGAAACAATGGGGGGACCGGATAAATTAGGAGTCTGGGATTGGCAGATACAGACTGCCATATATAAAATAGATACACAACAAGGGCAGGTTCCTGCTGTATAGCACAGGTAACTATATTCAACATCCTCCAATAAACCATAATGAAAAGAATATATATATATGTAACTGAAAATAAAGTGGAGTAGATACATACATGTAAACCATTCATAGATGACCTGCTTCTGGGTTGGGATTTTGTGTGTAGCAGAGTAGCTCCCTTGCTGTGATTGAAAGCCCATGACACAAGGGTTTGAAGAAATATTTTTATTCGAAGGGCTTCTCTGGTGGCTCAGCTGGTAAAGAATACGCTTGCAATGTGGGAGACCTGGGTTCGATCCCTGGGTTGGGAAGATCCCCTGGAGAAGGGATAAGGCAGTATCCCTTCATGTGCAGTCCATGAAGTCAGCAGAGTCGGACACTACTGAGTGACTTTCACTTTCATACATGTATAACTGAATGAATTTGCTGTGTACCAGAAGCCCTCACAACCTTGTAAATTAACTGTACTTCAATAAAAAATAATATCTATACCCCTCTACAAACAATAAAGATCATTTGTCAAATGGCATTTCCCTAAACTGGTAGTGATACTTATATTCATTTATCATACTGTAATTTAGAGTGTTTTCACATGCTTTCTTTTCTTTATTTTTCTGTTATGTGTGGTAGGGCAGCTATTATTTTTTGCACAGAAAATTTAGATCACTTAAACTTCTGAGCCTTAGTTTCCATGTTTGCCTGGTCATGTTGGAGTAATAGGTAGACAGAATTCTGGCCCCAGCTGCTATTCTTTGGCATCCTTAGAATATTGTGTACTAAGTGTCACCCATTCAGATTTCTTGTATTAAAAATTTCCTATTAATGTATCCTGGTGTTTTAAAAATCCTCTTGAAGTGAAGTGAAGTCGCTCAGTTGTGTCCAGCTCTTTGCTGGAGCCTATTAGGCTCCTCCGTCCATGGGATTTTCCAGGCAAGAGTGCTGGAGTGGATTGCCATTTCCTTCTCCAGGGGACTTTCCCGACCCAGGAATCAAACCTGGGTCTCTCCCGCGTTGTGGGCAGACACTTTACCTTGGGAGCCATCAGGGAAGCACCCCCCCCCTAAAAAAAATCCTTTTTTATTTCTTACTGTTTTTTAAGCACCTAAATTTCTGTATGTAGTCATGTCTCCCATCCTTTTTTGTCAAGTTCACTTTTTTAGAGTTAGCTATATGATCTTCATTTAATTTTCATTCAGCTTTACCTTTTGAGATTAAGTGCATGATACCAAGCTGTCACAAGAATGTCTTTTGTATAAGTATTAACATGACTAAAAATATTTGTGTCTGTGAGTGTGCGAGGGGTGAGAAGGAATTGTCATAGGTTGTCTGTGGTAGTGATAGTTCTCGTTTAATTGTGATCTAAATAAGCAGGCACTTTTCTTAGCTATGTAGGTTTATATTTTTTATTGGATTATTTATTTTTGAAAAATTCAGAGATCTTTTCATAAAGTAACCTGAAACTTTTGTCCTTTGAGCTGCATTGTCAGCATTTCTTTATATCATTTCCATAGCAGCAAACTTTAATACTTAAATATTTAAAATATGACATGCCAACTTAATGACAGAATTCATGTAGGTAAAATTAAGTTGGAAATTAACGCTGAGGTAGAATAAAAAATTTAACTGTTGTGTGGGATGAACTTTAGATAACTTTCAGTAAGATTATTAGAAGTAAAATAAACAGAATGCAGAGGAGACAATGGCTTTCCTAAATACTTGAAATAAGCAGTTATAATTAAAAAGAAAAAATGGAAGGTGTAAGAAAGCTCGTTTATAATAACAGTGTAAACTAAACCTATTAAGTAACAAAATGCACTGCTTAAACCCAGCAGTGTTCTTGAGTCTATCCTATGGAAGAACTTGCAGAAATATAAGAAAGTTTGTTACAGCATTTTCAAATAAAAAAATTGGAAACAACCATTTTAAGGGGCTGAAAAAAATGTCAAAACTGGGCAATACATGTAACTTAATAGACTTAGCTAAAATTGTAATATTCAGAATTTTTTTTCCCCACAAAAACCTAATTTCTCTAAATGTGTCTTAATGGTGTTTTAATTATCTGTTACTGTGTAACAAATTACCCCAAAACTAAGTGGCTTGAAAATAACAAAGATGTATTTTTCTCATGATTTTATGGGCTGACTGGGTTCAGCCGGCAGTGTTGCCTTTGCATGGCTGAAAGCAGGCTCGCTGAAATCTCTGCAGCTGCATTCACCTGGGAGCGTGGCTGTGGCTGAAATCCCCAGATGGCTTCTCATCCTGCAAGGCCTTTCTTCATGTGATTCTCATTCAGATGAGCTTTTATAGCTTGGTGGCTACCTTCTACGATGGTGTTTCAAGAGGACATGCCCTAGGTGCAAACTTTTATTTAGCTTCTTCTCATGTTTGATAAAGGCTTCTGATCAAAACAGGTCACATTGCCAAGCCCAGCATCCATGTGGGAGAGAACTTAACAAAGGTGTATATGATAAGAAGGGCTGCTTGTTGAAGGTCCTAAATCTAATAGTAATAGTCTACCACACATAAAGTGTCCAGCATGTGTTAGATGGAAAGGTTAAGGCTCTGTGGATTCTAAGATTCTATTTGAGAGAGGAGACGGGAGTCAAAACACACACTGATCATCATATCCATATCAGTTTGAATGCAGAAACAGTTACAAAGATCCACCTCTGTTCTGTTAAGCCAAGACATTAAAGAAATTTAAAAAAATGTGAAACAGACCAGTCACTCTTCTCAATAATTTTTTTTGGTTAGGGATTATTAAAAATAAAGATGTTGATATGTAATAGGCTTATCATTGTAATATTTAAACTTTATCATTAAAAATTTCAAACATTATAAATGTCAGTAAATATATCTACTATAAGAAAACCTCTTTGGTATTCTCAATACTTTTTAATAGTAAAGAGGTTTGAGAACTGCTGATTATATAGTATATGCTTAGAAGAAAGTTTGAAATAATATAGAGTAATACAACAGTGTTTTCCTTTGAAGAGTGGGATAGAAGCAGTGAGAAGGATGAACATTTCTTTTAATTATGTGAAGAAGATTCAAGTGTAACAATGAAAAGGTACTTTAATAAAGAAAAATATTAGTGGAAATGAAAGATTAATGTTCTATCAAAGTATTTATAATTTTTTTGGTTTATTTGTTTTCTTGATGAAAATTTTATAGTTTCTTGGTATTTTCATAATAAGCAGAGCCCTTGTTTTATGCTCTACATTGTTGATTTTGTGCATTTCTCATAACTTTATCATGCTTCTAGCAGTTGTAATTATTCTTCTAGAAAATATCTTGGTTCATTTTCTTCCTCAGTATCCTCCCCACTTCCTTTGCCATCTGGATTACAGGCTCCTATGGACACAGATCACATTTTACTGTTCTTTTACTAACAATACAAAGTCATAGAAATACTTTGTATTATACTCAGTAGGCACTCAAGGCTTGTTGAATTATTGATATTGTAATTTTAATATATAGTAATATTTTTTGCATGTATAAAATTACTGAGTAAATTATATACATGACCGATTCTCATCCTATGTCTGTTTTTGTCTAGTCTTGTTCTCTTTTTTTCTTCCCACTCGGGCCCTGCCTGGCTGCTGTCTGGGTAAATTGTATGAGCTAGACAGGGGATGGGTATATAATTTGTCAACTTGAGGTCCTGGTCTAATGAATATGTAAAAAGCCTTACTGATCACTATGCTACTTACTTATACAATAATTATGTCAGTGAATGTTTTGAGGTAAATTTTGTAGTTTGAAACTTATAATCTGTCAACATAAACTTTACAGTATTGAAGTAATACTTGAATCATTTAGTGTATTGTAATTATGTTTTGTAAAAAATGCTGCATTTTGGAAAAATCATAATTCAACTAATAATTGCCCTTGTAGATTTCTTCCCAGTGTTAAATATAAAATAATTCAGTTTCTGATTCTTTTATTTTGTTATTATTTTTAGTTTATTTTTAAATTACTTTTTATTGGAGTATAGTTGACTTACAATATTGTGTTAGTTTTTGATGTACAGCATCATTCCTTGTTGTTATTCCATGTAATCATTCCATGTTATTACAGAGTATTGAGTAGAGTTCCCTGTGCTATAATATGGGTTCTTATTAGTTGTCTATTTTATAGTAATGTATATATGTCAACCCAGTCTCCCAATTTATCTCTCCCTTTCTTTCCCCCTTGATAACCATAAGTTTGTTTTCTACGTCTGTGACTCTGTTTCTCTTTTGTAAATAAGTTTGTCTGGTACTTTTATTTTTAATGAAATGCATAACTTCTATTAGTGGAGTCTAGAATTCTTGTAAAAATATTCTTTTTTTTTTTTACCCTCCCTCCCCGTAAAAATATTCTTGAAAAAATTCTAGTAAGATTTTTTTCTAAGTCAAGATCAGTCAGTCAGTCAGTCTTTTTTTTTTTTAGTCAGTCAGTCTTTAAACAAGTCAATCAAATGATGCTTTTGTGGCTCACAGATGTCATGCCATAGTTCTCTCCTGACCATTTGCCTTGCCAGCTCTTCATCAGTGCAGGCCCTTAGTATTTCCTGGGAAGGCTGTAAAAAACTGAAGCGTAAAAGGAAGATACAGTAGAGAGGAAAGGCATAGGCAGGCATGGGGGTTGGAATGACAAGATGCATTTTGGAGAACAGCAGTAAGTAAAATTTAGATAGGTAAATTGTGGCTGTATTACAAGGGGAGCTTGAGGTAGAAGATCTGACAGATAAGATATGGAAAAGTGTCATAGTATGTTCAGGAGAATAGCAGTGTTTTAGGAAGATTAGTTTGGCGGTAGTGTGTATAGTGCCCTGGAGAAGAAACAGGAGCCGGAAGGCTGTGACTGGCGCCTACAGAGGCAATAAAAACCCAGACTGAGGGCGTTGCCGTAGAGATGGAGAGCAGATGGCATGTTTGACAGGCATTATGAAGGATGGAATTTATTTCTTTATTCAACAAATCTTTATTGAATACTTGACTGTATATATTCCTGCTTCTAGTATCTGAACTGAACTTTGCCTGTAATTACCATACAATCTTAAACTTTAAAGTTATGTACACTAGTGGTGAAGTTCTTCATAATATTCTCTTTTCTGGTGATTTGTAATTAAAAAAAAATAATCTTACAGATCTTTTGGCCACCAGATGTGAAGAGCCAACTCACTGGAAAAGACCCTGATGCTAGGAAAGGTTGAGGGCAGGAGGAGAAGGGAGTGATAGAGAATGAGATCGTTAGATGCCATCACCGGCTCAATGGACATGAGTTTGAGCAAGCTCCAGGAGATGGTGAAGGACAGGGAAGCCTGGCGTGCTGCAGTCCATGAGGTCACAAAGAGTCGGACATAATTTAACTGAACAAAATGAAGAGCAAAAACTTTTTCTTAATCTTCCAAAATAATTTGTACTTTATTTGATTAACAAAGTGAAACCAGCCACTTAATTATAGATATAAGAAATCACTTGGCAGGCAAATGGAAAGTTCTTAACCAGAGGGCTTTATTTTTTAAGAAAGCTTAAGTTTATATTTGTAGAGACTAAAAATGTTCTCGTGTATAAAAATTCTTTTCATTATAGTCTTGTAATACCAGCTATTACTGTGCCATACTTCTAGCATCTTGTTAGTATGATTTCTGCATCAAGCAATGCTTAAAGTAGGTTGTTGGTTTAAAAGAAACTGAGGCCTTCCCTGGTGGTACAGTTGTTAAGAATCCACCTGCCTGCCAGTACAGGGGACACGGTTGGATCCCTGGTCTGGGAAGATCCCGTATGCTGCCAACTCTGACTTTGCATGTCTAGTATCCATCATCTGCAACAAGAGAAGCCACTGCAGTGAGAAGTCCATTTACTGCAACTAGAGAAAGCCTTCTTGGAGCAACGAAGTTTCAGCACAGCCAAATATAAATAAATAAATAAATAATTTAAAAAAGGAACTGAAAAGCATCGATACTTTTAAGTTCAAGGTCATTTTCTCTGGTTAAAGCCAATGAGGGGGCTTCCCTAGTGGCTCAGACAGTAAAGAGCCTGCCTGCAATGTGGGAGACCCAGGTTTGATCCCGGGGTTGGGAAGATGCCCTGGAGAAGGAAATGGCAACCCACTCCAGTGTTCTTGTCTGGAGAATTCCATGGAGAGGAGCCTGGTGGGCTATGGTCCATGAGGTTGCAAAGAGTCAGATACGACTGAGTGATTAACATATTTTTTAAAGCAATGATGAAAGTAGATGTGAATCTACTCAAAAGAGCTACATTAATCGTTCTTTTTTTTTTATGGAATGCTTCATGAATTTGCATGTCATCCTTGTGCAGGGGCCATGCTTGTCTTCTCTGTGTCATTCCAATTTTAGTATATGTGCTGCTAAAGTGAGAACTTAATTGTTCTTATATGATAAAAGATTTTCCTTTTATCAAGTAATGTTGATAATACGTAATGGTTTGTATGTTGGAATATGAGGGCAGAGTGAGGCAATGGAGGTAAATCTTCATGGTATAAATAATTTATTCCTTAGTTTCTTGGGGCTTCCCTGATAGCTCAGTTGATAAGGAATCTGCCTGCAATGTAGGAGACCTTGGTTTGATTCCTGGGTTGGGAAGATCCGCTAGAGAAGGGATAGGCTATCCACTCCAGTATTCTTGGGCTTCCCTTGTGGCTCAGCTGGTGAAAAATCCCCCTGCAATGTGGGAGACCTGGGTTTGATCCATGGGTTGGGAAGATCCCCTGGAGAGGGGAAGGGCCACCCACTCCAGTATTCTGGCCTGGAGAATTCCTGGGACTGTATAGTCCATGAGGTCCCAAAGAGCTGGAGTGCCTGCAACTTTCTCTTAGTTTCTTGATGATAAAGACTGGACATTTTCAATTTTAATGGTATTGTCTTCATTGACAACAAGCAAAAGTAATTTTTCTTGTGTTTTAATTGTAAAAATCCTGTGGCTATACTGCCTATGTCATTTTTTTTTTTCTTTCTCTCTATTATATCCTAGTGAAAGCACTGGCTTTCAGTGCTTTCATTTCATTGAAACGATTTGTTTTCTTTGTTGTCTTCTTGGACAGTCATAAGATTCATTGTTATAATTCTTGTATACTTTTATTTTCTCCTTGATATTCTCCTGTTATCTGTTTCAGAGATTCCTATTTCTTTGGCTGATCTGGAACTTTGTTCAGCCTAGACCCCTATTCCTTCTCCTCTAAACATTGAAAATAGATTTTTATCGTGGATATGTACTTAGTTTGGCACCTTCTGTACTTAGCCTACTTTTTCTACTTTGGGAAAAGTTATTTATTGTTATTGCACTAATAATTTCTTACATATAGATAGCTTTACAACATATGTCCAACCCCATTTCCTTACTTTTCCTCTAGTACAAAATTCCTTGCTTTCAGGATCACTTTTATTGTATGCTGTGATGTCAACTATGATGGAGAGCTAATATAACAAGGTAAATGTTATATTTAAAAAACAGCGGAATTCAGGGCCCAAATCAGCAAAGTTTCAAAGGTTTGCTCACTTATTCATTCACTGAACAAATGTTTATGTATCTATGATGTGTGAATCAATCTAAAATGCTGAATTGTCACTTAGATTCTTAAGAGTTGATTGGTTAAGTATAAGATAGGAGTGACCTGGTTTGGAAACAATTTGTATGAAAAAAGTCTTGAGGTTTAGCTGACTCTAAGCATATGAGATCTTTCTGTGAGACATGATTACAAAGGGAAGTTAAAAAAAAAAAAAGTTTTCCTGATTGAAAGGTTGTGTCCTGGTATTCAGCTTGTTAGATTTCTCCTGGGATAGTACATCTATAGTAGATACTAGATACGTTTACTCTTTTTCCCACACAAGGCCCCTTTGAAATAAACTTGCATCTGTATTTGTCTATATATTTGATCTCAACTGTTGGACCAAGTAGAGACATCTGTCCTCAGGTTGGCCAGTTTCCAGGCTGGCTTTGAGTTGTGGTCAGGATCAAAATAAGGAACTGGTACAGAGAATTACTTGAAGAATTTAGATTTGGGAATTGAGAAATGCTGATGTGGTGCGGAGGAGAGTGTATGTCTGGAGCGTAAAGGTTATGAAAGGACTAGGATAGCCATAGGGGATGTAGACAAGATGAGTAAGTTACAAAGGCATTCAGCAAATACAGAATGGAACATCATCACCGTGAAAGCAGCCTGTGTTCATCCTGCGCTTTGAGATGTGGCTATTGGACACGTGGGTTTTGTGGTCTTATGCATATATCCCTTTCTGTAACTTTAAGATGGTACATTGTTATAACATTTTACTGAACTTTCTTTTGAATAATTATATATGGATGTAGGATGAGCAGAGACTTTAAGAATTTTTCTAGTTTACCTCTCAGTTTTCATGAGAGTTTATAAAATCCTAGACAGATGAAAAAATCTATCATAGTCTATAATAATTTTGGAAATTGTATGTTTTCTCTTAGTAGCCTATTTTATATTGAGGTTTCCAATAATAAGGGTTATTAATTAATTGTTCTATCAAACCTGAATCCCTTATTGTATCATTAAATTTTTTTTTACTATTTCAAAATTTGCAAAGATCTATACTATAAAGAGGGTTTCCCTCGTGGCTCATGGGTAAAGAATCCACCTGCCAGTGCAGAAGATGCAAGTTTGATCCCTAGGTTAGGAAGATCCCCTGGAGAAGGAAATGACAACCTACTCCAGTATCCTTGCCTGGGAAATGCCATGGACAGAGGAGCCTGGCAGGCTACAGCCCATGGGGTCGCAAAAAGAGTCAGACACAACTTAGCAATTAAACAACAAATAGAACTATGAAGAAGAAAACCAAGATGCAACATCATTTTTTTAACTGAAAATTTAAGTGAAATATTTGTTGTCTTAGGAAAATTCAGATGTGCTGGTATCAGAATATGTACAAAATGAGATAGTTTATACCTAATGAATAAAAGCAACTTTTATATAGCATAGTGATGACTGTGATGGTTACTCTATAAGCTGGCTCCATTGATCAAGCATAGCATTTAAGATAAGATAGTTATTAATTGAGTTTTGTTTTGCTTTATAGCTACGGACTTTCCCAAACTTTGAATTCTGGCCAACAAATCACAGTGTCTCATCATTAACAGTTGGATAGGCAAAAAGTATACATAAGCAGAATGTAAACACATTCATTGAACATTTGTAGATTATGTCCTATTTATAATAAGTTTTACTACAAGTTTTTAGAGAAAAATCGAATTCCTTGATGGCAGGGATTGTGTTTTGAAAAATCCGATATTCTCTAGTAAAAGGGCACTGCCTTGTACGATAAAGGTATACCCTAGATATTTGGTTAAGGTGGTGTTCTGGTTATCTGTTGCTGTCTAACAAACCATTCCCAAACTTAGTGGCTTCAAACAGCAAGTATTTTTGATCTCTCACAAATCCGAGCTTGACTAGATTAGTTACAGTATGGCTGGTCTTCTGCTTCATGTTGTCAGCTGAAGCTATTGTCATCTGGAGGCTTGGCTTGCTTGCAATATCCAAATGGCTCAGTCTTGTGGCTGGTACTTGGTGCTGACTCTCAGCCAGGGTCTTGGTTCTTTCCCTTGCAACTTTTCATGATGGTTTGGGCTTCTTATAGTATGGTGGCTGGATTCTAAACACAAGAAAGTGGAAGCTGCATAATGGTGACAGAGAACAGACTTGGGGAAGGAAAGGGTAGGACAAATTGAGAGAATTGCATGGAAATATATACTTTGAGAAGTGAAAAAAGTGAAAGTAAAATTAGCTCAGATGTGTCTGGTTCTTTGCGACTCCATGGACTGTAGCCCACCAGGTTCCTCTGTCCATGAGATTCTCCAGGCAAGAATACTGGAATGGGTGGCCATTCCTTTCTCCAGGAAATCTTCTGACCCAGGGATTGAACTTGGGTCTCTTGCATTGAGGGCAGATTGTTTACCGTCTGAGCCACCAGGGAGGCATATACATTTTCCTTGTGTAAAATAGATAGCAGGTGGGAATTTGCTGTGTCACACAGTAAACTGAGCTCAACCCAGTGCTCTTGTGACAACTGAGAGGGGTGGGATGAGAAGGGAGATGTGAGGGGTGTTCAAGAGGGGGGGACGTATGGACATATGTATACCTGTGGCTGATTCATGTTGATGTATGGCAGAAACCAACACAATACTGTAAAGCAATTATTCCCCAGTTGAGAAAAAAAAAAGTGAAAGCTGCAGATCAAGTCACAGCATGTGTTCACTGCATTCTTTTGGTGAAAGCAGCTTATGGGGACAATCCAGATACCAAAGTTGTTGACACATAGTTTTTAAAAAAATTTTTTCTCACATATTATTTGAATTCAAATCAGATATCCTTTCCCTGGACAAAAGATTCTTCTGAAGTCCTGGAAGTTTTGAGAAGAATAGGAAGCTGGAAAAGGGGAATGAGAAGAGGGATTGCTACCTTTCTTCCAATTGCCCTACCTTTTAGAAAAGAAATACACTGGCCTGGTTGCCACAATACTTTGGTATCCCAACACAGTTGTATTTGTCCTTGGGGTTAGGCAAAAGATGCTGAATTCAAAAGTAAAAATCTCTGCTCTATTTTAATAACCAGATATTTTTTATTTATGGGGGAAATAGGCCTAAATTATAGGTCTTTGGAAAGATTTCCTATGCTTCTGCTACTGGCTGTAAATTTTATTCCTTCTCCCTGTGCCCTGAGAGGAAACTGTTCACTTGAGAACACACTTGGGCAGTGAGGCCGTCAGCACCACATCGTTTCAAGCATCAGCCCAGGTACCCTCCTGTTTAACTTTGTGATGTGTTATCTACTTACAGAAATTTGTTTATCATTTAGATTTATATAAACTTGATTTTCATGACATATAAAGCAAATGGTTTTAGAAGATTCAGTATTAATTTCTAGTTATGCCAACATTCACTGGATCATGGAAAATGGAAGAGAGTTCCAGAAAAACATCTATTTCTGCTTTATTGACTATGCCAAAGCCTTTGACTGTGTGGATCACAATAAACTGTGGAAAATTCTTCAAGAGATGGGAATACCAGACCACCTGACCTGCCTTTTGAGAAACCTATATGCAGGTCAGGAAGCAACAGAACTGGACATGGAACAACAGACTGATTCCAAATAGGAAAAGGAGTATGTCAAGGCTGTATATTGTTACCTTGCTTATTTAACTTATATGCAGAGTACATCATGAGAAACACTGGACTGGAAGAAACACAAGCTGGAATCAAGATTGCCTGGAGAAATATCAATAACCTCAGATACGCAGATGACACCACCCTTATGGCAGAAAGTGAAGAGGAACTAAAAAGCCTCTTGATGAAAGTGAAAGAGGAGACTGAAAAAGTTGGCTTAAAGCTCAACATTCAGAAAACGAAGATCATAGCATCTGGTCCCATCACTTCATGGGAAATAGATGAGGAAACAGTGGAAACAGAGTCGGACTTTATTTTTTTGGCCTCCAAAATCACTGCAGATGGTGACTGCAGCCATGAAATTAGAAGACACTTACTTCTTGGAAGGAAAGTTATGACCAACCTAGATAGCATATTCAAAAGCAGAGACATTACTTTGCCAACAAAGGTCCGTCTAGTCAAGGCTATGGTTTTTCCAGTGGTCATGTATGGATGTGACAGTTGGACTGTGAAGAAGGCTGAGTGCCGAAGAATTGATGCTTTTGAACTGTGGTGTTGGAGAAGACTCTTGAGAGTCCCTTGGACTGCAAGGAGATCCAACCAGTCCATCCTAAAGGAGATCAGCCCTGGGATTTCTTTGGAAGGACTGATGCTAAAGCTGAAACTCCAATACTTTGGCCACCTCATGCGAAGAGTTGACTCATTGGAAAAGACTCTGATGCTGGGAGGGATTGGGGGCAGGAGGAGAAGGGGACGACAGAGGATGAGATGGCTGGATGGCGTCACAACTCGATGGACGTGAGTTTGAGTGAACTCCGGGAGTTGCTGATGGACAGGGAGGCCTGGCGTGCTGCAATTCATGGAGTCACAAAGAATCGGACACGACTGAGTGACTGAACTGAACTAAATACTTCATGATGCATGAGAGATAATAGTAAAAATATTTTTTAGAGTTTTGCAGTGAAAATTATAAGTACTCTTAGTACTCTTTTTTTTGTGTGTGTTCTTCCTTAATTGGATGAGAGTAAAACATAATAAGGTATAGACCTTTTGTGACAACACTTTTATGATATGCTTTCTGGAAAGTTTCTTGAGTAATTCAAGAATCATTATCAGGGTTAAAATGAAAATATAATGCTGTGACTGCAGAATAAGAGATTTAGAAATGTTTTATTACATACTGAAAGTATAAAAAATTAATTTCACACAGACTAATTCTGCTTGTGAAATACTGCATTGAATTTTAGCAAGCTTTCTAATACAATTTAAAATATTCTTTTCCAACATATGTTTGAGAAAAATAGGAAGTTAGTTACACAGTATGAAACACCTAATTTTGTTCCTTTTGCCTTTGAGAAGAATAAAGTTTTTTTTTAAATGTGAGAATATATTTTAAGATATTACTTGAGATATCTAATTATTTTATAAAACTTCAAAGTTACATGATCAAGACTGCCATAAATGTTAAAAGATTACACCTTAGATATGAAATGTGGGGGTGAGATAGTGACTGTAGAGAGCTTCTTGCTGAGTGCTGGTAGAAAGAAATGGTTTTTAAAACACTGTTTCAATTTTTTGGTCCATTTGCTTCTTGTCCTACCTAGTCTTTAGTGGTACCTTTAGTCATAACTGTTATTCATCATGGAAGCCAGGACTAATGGAGAGAATTTTTTAGAATGTTGCAATGTATGGTAAGGACAAAGAAAAGCTTCTCTCAGCTGGCACACACTATTGCTTTTTCATCTTCTGTTTCTCTAGATATTTATTCTACATTTTAAAAACTCCATTAACCTCTTCTTCGTATAATGATTATTATTTCTGGTTTCATTTTTAATATTTGTACATTTTCTATTTTTCTTAAGATACTTTTCCTTTTATGAATTTTATGAATTTTAAAAAACTTATCTAAAATAATTTTTTAGTTTTATTGTATTTAGATTTTCAAACTGGCTCGACTTGGTAATTTAAAACTGCATGAATGCCAGTTGGAATTCTTACTTTTTATAATTTTATGGTATAGTATAATATTTTTATGAATTACAAATTTAATTAAAAATATTTCTATATTGTGCTAAGGATTTTTGACCCCATGGAAAGACAACGAAAATGCTTGAGTTTATTACTGTCCTTAAAATACAACTAATGATAAGTAAACATGATTTGAATTTTCATTCATGTTTATAATTCAGTACTATAATTATTTCCCTTTTTTTAACTTTCAGCAACTAGATAAGAAATCTCTTCATAAATTAGTTTTTGTCACCTCAGTTTAGTGCAGAGAGTTAAGTGTAATGGAAGAGAATCTGCTCCTTAGGTTTGAGAAGCCATTGTATAATGAAGCATTCTGAAAGTATTGAAACTGAAGCTTTAATAATGAATGGTGTAGAATGTTATCAGAAGATATGAATATGTGCTCGTGTGTTGATGTACTTTAATGTTTTGTTTTGTTTTTGAATACAGTATCATTTTGATTGGATCCTAGAATAGAAATACATCAGAGCTTCAATAATTTTTTAAACAATTTAAAATTTCTGGAAAAGTTGCAAAGATAGTACAGAGAATTCCTGTATACTGAACACCCAGTTTCAGTTTTTCCTAACGTCATCATGATTGTATATTTGTCATTACTATTATATTACTGTTAACTAAATTTAAGTCTTTATTAGAAATTCACCAGGGTTTTTTTTTTTTTTTTGAAACTATCTCTTTTCTGGTCTGTTCAATATGATCCAATCCAAGTGACCATATTGCTTAATGAATGGTGTAGAATGTTATCAGAAGATATGAATATGTGCTCGTGTGTTGATGTACTTTAATGTTTTGTTTTGTTTTTGAATACAGTATCATTTTGATTGGATCCTAGAATAGAAATACATCAGAGCTTCAATAATTTTTTAAACAATTTAAAATTTCTGGAAAAGTTGCAAAGATAGTACAGAGAATTCCTGTATACTGAACACCCAGTTTCAGTTTTTCCTAACGTCATCATGATTGTATATTTGTCATTACTATTATATTACTGTTAACTAAATTTAAGTCTTTATTAGAAATTCACCAGGGTTTTTTTTTTTTTTTTTGAAACTATCTCTTTTCTGGTCTGTTCAATATGATCCAATCCAAGTGACCATATTGCATTTATGGTCGTGTATTTGAACTGTGGTTCTGGAGAAGACTCTTGTAAGTCCCTTGGACTGCAAGGAGATCCAACCCGTCCATCCTAAAGGAGACCAGTCCTGGGTGTTCATTGGAAGGACTGATGCTGAGGCTGAAACTCCAGTACTTTGGCCACCTCATGTGAAGAGTTGACTCATTGGAAAAGACCCTGATGCTGGGAGGGATTGGGGGCAGGAGGAGAAGGGGACGACAGAGGATGAGATGGCTGGATGGCATGACTGACTAGATGGACATGAGTCTGAGTGAACTCTGGGAGTTGGTGATGGACAGGGAGGCCTGGCGTGCTGCAGTTCTTGGGGCACAAAGAGTCGGACACGACTGAGCGACTGAACTGAAGTGTCACCTTAAGTCTCTTAGTATTTTTTATTTTTCATGACCTTGATAGTTTTGAGGAATATAGTTCAGATATTTTGTAAAATGTCTCCAAAATTAAGTTTCCTCTAATGTTTGTATCATGATCATACTGGGTTTATTGCTTTTTAGAAGGAATATCACAGAGATAAAGTAAGTGTCCTCTCATCATTATCAAGGGTACATGATATTCACATGACATCATGGGTGTTGTCAAGCCAGTGTTTATCAGATTTCTCCACTATAAAGTTACTCTTTTCCCCTTTTCAATACTCTTTTCTTTGGAAGCAAATCACTATGACCAGCCCATTTTGGTCCATAGGCAGGCATGGACTAAACTTCCTGGAGGGGGACGTATCTACATGTATTATCTGAAAGGAAGGATTGTCTCTTCTTCACTAATATTTATTTCAATGTGGATTTGTATATTTATTTTATACTTTGGATAATAATTCACTACTATGTTGTTTGTTCTGTTGTTCAAACTGTTCCAACTTTGACTTTTGGATGTTCTTTCAGATCAGCTCAATAAATTAAAACTAATATTTAAAATATTTTTTGAAATGGTCCTGACCTGAATTTTTGATCTAGGTTATGATCATATGACTGAGTTGCTGAGACAGGGAAGAAGTCAGTATTGTTGGAGGAGATTTTTAGGAATTAAGAGTTCACTAAGTGAGAAGAAAAAACACTAAGATTTTAAATAAGAGTAATTTGAAAGCATGACAGTAAGCCAAAGCTAAAGTCATCTAGAAATGAAGGAGAAGAATGACTGGAGGGGAGGGATTGATTGATAGATGACAGCTACATGCGTCTTAGAACAGCGTTGGGTGGATGAGAGAGAAGGAGATTGATCTGAAATGGTAATATTACCTCTAGGCCCAGTGGTTTCTTCTGGGGTTATGAGAGGAAAGGCAGGCACTCACTCTTTGAGAAGCTTTCTGGGAAAGCGAGTATCTTCAGAGAAGAGCAGGCTTCTTGTTAGAACAAGAAGAAAGTGACATTCAGAAAACTGTTGAAGATTTAGAGGGTTTTGCTGGTAACAGATTGTTAATTTCAGAAGGCTCAGGGAAAGAGAACTTCCTTCCAGAATTAGAGTGGATTAGGAGATGGGGGTAAAGTAGAGGGCCTGCAAAGAACTATGAACATGTGCAAGTGTAACCTGGGACCTTCCTGACATCAACAGGGGGAAGGGAAAATGACATTAATCCTGGTGGACTAGCTGCAAGAAGTGGTGGTGAGGCTATGAAAGTTTCAGGGTAGAGGAAGTGTTCTTTTGGACTCTGCAGAGGAAGGCAAAGAAGCATGGGGAGGGACTATTTCACTGAGCATTCGTGTAAACTTAGATCTACGGCTGAGGGCTCCCATTTGACCTCTAACAAGTGAATAAGAGGCCTGAGGTGGTCTAGTGTTACTAATGTGTAACTTGCTCTTGTTCAGTTTCTAAGTCGTGTCTGACGCTTTGGACTGTAGCATGCCAGGCTCCTCTGTCCTCTACTATCTCCAGGAGTTTGCTCAAACTCATATGTTCATTGAGTCGGTGATGCCATCCAACCATCTCATCATCTGACGCCCCCATATTCCTCCTACCCTCAATCTCTCCCAGCATCAGGGTTGTTTTCAGTGAGTCAGCTCTTCGCATCAGGTGGCCAAAGTATTAGAGCTTCAGATTTAGCAACAGTCCTTCCAGTGAATATTCAGAGTTGATTTCCTTTAGGATTGTCTGATTTGATCTTGTAGTCCAAGGGACTCTGAAGAGTCTTCTCCAGCCCCAAAATTCAAAAGCATCAATTCTTCCTCGCTCAGTCTTCTTTATCATCCAACTCACATCCATACATGAGTACTAGAAAAAACATAGCTTTAACTGTAATATACACATAGAAAAATGCACAGATCATCTGTTCAGTTTGATGAATTTTCACTAAATGAACACTCTTGTATAACCAGCTCTTAGCTCAATTACTAGAACCCAAGAATTAACTCCTTCAAGAGAGCCACTCTCCTAACTTTTAACACAATTGATTAGTTTTGCCTGTTCTGCAAGTTTATATAAATGTAATTATATAGCATGTACTCATTTTTTTTTCCTTCCATTTCCCAATATTGTGACATTAATGTGGTTACAGTTTGTTTGCTGTCATTGTTGTATAGAACTCCATGTATGATAAACTATAACATCATTTCTACTCTTGGTGGACACTTGGTTTCTTTCTAGTTTTTGACTGTTTATAAAAACTGCTACTCTGAATGTTCCTGAACACATCTCTCAGAGACATACATCCACATTTCTGTAAGGTATGTTTTTATGCATGGAATTGTTAGAGTATACATGTGTTCAATTAGAGGGTATTAAAAAAGTGTTTTCAAGGATACTGTATCAATTTACATTCATGCCAACTGTGTATGAATATTCTGGTTGCTTCATATCTTTTTCAACATTTAGTATTGTCTCTTTCATTCTAGCCATGTGTGTGTGTGTGATATTTCCCTGATGACTAACAATCTTGAGTACCTTTCATATATTATGTTTCCATTTGGGTCAGTGATGTGTTTGCTTTTCCTATTGAATTTTCTGCCCTTTTCTTAATAATTGATGAATTCCTTTTATTTCTGAATATGAGACTTTTGACAGAATTGTTAGTATCTTCTCCCACTCTGGTTTTGCCTTTTCATCCACTTAGTGGTATCTTCTGGTGAATAGAAGTTCTTCCCTTCCCCCGCCCCAGTTTTACTGGGATATGATTGCCAAATAATTATGTATTTAAGGTGTACGTGATGCTTTGGTATACCACAGTCAAGTTAATTAACAAATCTGTCATCACACATAATTACCAATTTTTATGTGTGTAGTGAGAACAGTTAAAATCTACTCTTTTAGCAAATTTCAAGTATACATTATTATTAGCTATGGTTACCATGCTGCCCATTAAGTTACCAGAACTTACTCATCTTATAACTGAAAATTCCTACCCTTTGGCCAGCATCTCCACATTCCTCCACTGCCGCCCCCCCAC
>SJXQ01000157.1:289998-393760 GCA_006408695.1 Aepyceros melampus
CTCTACTCTCTGTTAACATGAGTTTGACTTATTCTGCACACAAGTGAGACCTTGCAGTATTTGTCTTTATGTGTCTGGGTTATTTGACTTAGTACAAGATTCCCAGATTCATCCATGTTGTTGCAAATGGCAGAATTCCCTTCTTTTGAAGGCTGAATAATATTCCATTCTATGTTTGTATGTGTATCGTATTTTCTTTATCCATTCATTTGTTGGCAGACAGAAATTCTTTTAATGGAGTCAAATTTGTAACAATCCCCTTATGATTAGTGCTTCTGTGTCTCTTGTTTAAATTTTTTTTTTTTTTGCCTACCCCAAGGTTTTGAAGGTATTCTCTTATGTTTTAAAAGCTTTGTTTTACTTTTTAAAATTAGATCTGTGATCCAACTGCAACTGCCTTTTGCATATGGTGTTAGCTCGTAGGTTATGATTCTCTTCTTGCCTCTATCCCATGTAGCTGTCCAATTGACCTAATCCC
The DNA here is from genome assembly GCA_006408695.1 of Aepyceros melampus. NCBI lineage: Eukaryota > Metazoa > Chordata > Mammalia > Artiodactyla > Bovidae > Aepyceros > Aepyceros melampus. The sequence goes on from SJXQ01000157.1 coordinate 290,477, forward strand.
ATTTTTTATAAAGATTACCCTTTCCCTACTGAATTACATTGTCACTTTGGTCATAGATCAGATCATCATGTCTATATAGGTCTGTTTCTGGCCATTCTGCTCTGTTTCATTGGATTTTATTGATAGTGATAATATGATAATACCACACTGGCTTAATTTCTATGCTTTTGGTAAGTTTTGTAGTAAGCCTTAATATTTAGAAGTCCAAGTCCTCCAGCACTGCTGTTCTTTAAAATTGCTTTGACTATTCTTGATCCTTTTGCATATCCCTCTTGAGTTTAACCTTTTAAAAATTAATTTTAATTAGAGAATTATTTTGAACTTTTGTAAAAATTTTACCTTCTCAATTCTTTGTAACTTCTGGTTCTATTTGTGATTGCTTTCTGTCTTAATTTACTAGATGAGCAATGGATAAATAAAAAAGAAAACTCATGTGTATTTATATTTACCTTGCTTCATTTTGCTTCAAAATGTGTATAACAGGATAAAAAAAAGTAGATCTAGGTCAAAAGAAAATAAGGGAATATGTGTAATATAATATAAATAAAGTTAATCCTAGCCAGCTTTTTTGTTAAGGCAGAAACTTTGACTCCCATTTTATTAAAATCAAAGCAAAGAGAATCTGCTGGGAGATTCACAGTATTCATAATATAAAAGCAAACAAGTTACTCTAAAGGAGAATTTTTCATGGTATTGAAAACTGAAGATGTGAATTTTTTGCTCCTTTGGATTTCAAAGGGGATAACATATGATCAGGCAGTGTTTTCATAACATTTTGGGCATAAACTCAAAGCCTGGTTTATGTGAATGAACAGTACTATAAAATGAATAATAGGGTACAGATAATGTGGTTTTTTAATAGTTTGGCTTGATCCAAGGATAAAATTTAGAATAATAAAAGGGCTATTTTTTAATCCTAAAAAAGTAAAATGCATATCTCTCAAGTAATTCTTCATGTATGAATAAATGAATCAATGAATATATGATTTTCTTAACCATTTTTAGTAGAAATTAGATAATAGAAACATTAGAATGTATTCTTTGCAAGAACCTATGTTGTTTATTTAAGATGTATCTGTACACTTTGATAGACAGCTAAGCAAAAGTTGTATGAGTTGATAGTCTTCAATAATAGTATTGCATAGTAAAATAACACTTTTATTGCCAGGTGCTTCTGTTTATATTTTTTCATTTAATTTTTACGGTAATCAATTGAAAGTATGTATTGTGGTTTTTCCTATTTCATGAATGAAGAAAGGAAGGCAAATAACTTGCCCAACTTTATACCACAAGTAAGAATAGAATCAAGATTCAGTTTTTGTCAGTTTTGCCTCAGTTTCTTCTACATGATAATTCTGATGAAAATTAAGAAGGCTAATGCAGGGTTTGTGCCTGACTTAGGAGTTTAGCAAATCCAGATAGAACTAATAAAGTTTTCCCTCAAGAAACAGTCCACTCTCTTATAGATGGAGGTATGAAGAAAACTATATTGTACTTTGACAGAAGTTTTTCTTGAGATAAATTTGTTTTGCATTTCCTTTAACTTCCTTTTTTCTTATTTATACTTAAGTAAATTCCAGTCTTCTGAATAGCTATTGTTGCATATTGTCATTACCTTGGATATTACCACTTTTACTTCTGTTTCATGAATATTAAGCTTCCAGGAAACCAAGTGGCTTGCCTAGATAGTTATTGGACTAAAGAACTGAAATATAAGCAAATTAAATTACTTTAATGTTTTCTATAAAGTCAAGTTTGGATGCACGTCTTTTTATATTTTCACAATTTTAAAATGTTTTCTTAAGTTGCATTATCTCTTTGGAATTATTTAATTCAAACTAAGGAAAAATGTCCAGTATGTTTTGCAGCTGACATTACTAAACGCTGAGTGAAAACTGTAGAGCTAATTTCATCATGTTATAATCATTTATACTTTTGTCATGATTCTTGCATTTCAATACTGTTTGTGCACATTGATTTTTGATATTAACTCAGTAATTTATGGTTAAACTGTTTTAATTTCTCAATAAAAAAAAGTAGCTAAATTTTATAGGGTTACTTCTATCTTTGGTAATCTGACTATAAAGAAAATGTATTCAAAATTTTAGCATTTTTCTATGTTAATTTTCAGGTTGAAGATTTAGAACAGATGTGGAAAGATGTTCACTTCAGAGAAAGGGGTTGTGGAGGAATGGTTGTCGGAGTTTAAGGTAATGTTTACTGTTTTACTGTAATAACTATATTCCAAAGAAGTTTTATCTGAGATTTAAATTCCATTGGCTTTCTTTTTTAATGACTAAAAAGCTAAATATCTGTGGAAGCAAAAGAATATTCCAGAAAACTTACTGGGGAATTATTTACACATAATAATCTTTGTGAGGAAATTGACTCCTTTTTTGCCAACTGGTTTAAAGGTTTGTCTTCTCCCTTTTATGGCAACATCACAAAGAATGGTTAAAGTCTCTGAAAGTTGATGTCACTCTCCCTAATCACCATGAACGATTCGTGGTTAAAATGTTTCTCCCAATTTGGGATGGCAGGGGAAATGGACATGATCAACGATGAGAAGATGGGAAGATATTTGCACAACTTTCTATCAATGCATCTTTCTTTAGTTGGCTAACCCAGTGCCTGTAAAGGGGTATATAACTTTTGCTTAGTGGATGAAAAACAAAAACAAAACCTCTGTTTGGTTGTCTTATAAACTCTTCTCAATGATAGCTAAAGTTATATTTCTTTAACCAGTTAACTGGAGCTTCCCTGGTGGCTCAGTGGTAAAGAATCCACCTGCCAATGTAGGAGACACAGGTTTGAACCCTGGGTCAGGAAGGTCCCCTGAAGAAAGAAAGGGCAGCCCACTCCAGTCTTCTTGCCTGGGAAATCCCATAGATAGAGGAGCCTGGAGTGCGGTAGACCAAGGAGTTGCACGACTTAGCAACTAAACAATAACCTTCTTTTTATCCTTTTTCTCACTGTTGCACATAATTATGTGAGCTTCCTGATCAGGAACCACAGGAATGAAAAGTTTGGCTGACACTTTGTTGTTTTTTTCTTTTGTCCAGCTCGATTAGCCCAGGACCTCAGACAAAAGTCAGAGATATCAGCTTGTTTCAATGAGGGACACCATACAATAGGTACTGTGTAGGCATCTCACCAAACAAAAAGATAAACTAATTACAGGATTTGGAGGAAAGGTGTCGAGATGAAATTTAAATGAAATGGTATTTTGATAGGCTCAAGACAAAGCAGAGCCATGTGTAATGGGTTTAAAATCAGACCTGGACTGTGAATGGACCCGTGGTCATGTTGTCTTTAGAAACTAAAAAGCTAACATCTGTGTGGAATGTTGGGTTCAGAAACCCCTAATCTGAAGCCTGGTTTTCTGTGTCTACGTGACTCACATCCTCCAGGCAAGAGTGGGATATTTCATTCTTATTGATACATGTTTAAAGAGCAAAACTTTTGATATCTGTGATTTTAGATAACAAAGCTTCTCACTGAGTAAGAATACAGGAGTCATTAAAAAATGGAGATTCAAGAAGGAGAGGACATATGTATACCTATGGCTGATTGTTGTTGATGTTTGACAGAAAACATCAAAATTCTGTAAAGCAATTATCCTTCAATTAAAAACTAAATTAAATTTTTTTAATGGAGGTTTTTATGACACTTTTCAGCTGTAGTATGTCCTTGAGAGAAGCAGTGTTTCCTGTTAATTTTGTAGCTGGCCGTAGCCGTTGTTATCTCACCCTGATGAATGACAAAGATTTCTATTTTGTCAGCTTTTGTAGTCATAAGTTATCTTTCTATGGATCCCCTAATTCATAGAGTGATGTAGCTATGTATGCTGTTACAGAAGTGCACTGTATATAGTCCACTGCACGTAGTGCCATCTACATATTTTAACAGTTCAAAAAAATCCGGTGTGTGCCTTTTTTTCTTACATAAGTTGTCTTTGTGTTTTTAAGTTGTTTTTTTTTTTTTTTTCTGTTTCATGAGAGTTTAATATGGTTCATTATCATGATTTTTTTGGCAAGTTGTTGAAAATTGTAAGTTTAACAGCTGACTACCACTTCTGGGATATTCTTATGTTTAATGGTGAAGTAAAATTTGCAAAAGGAAATATAGCCATTAAACCATTTTTTAATATGAGAGTTGTGGCAAGAGGGCATGATGAAGGATGGGGAACGTAGGGGAGGAGTTAACTATTAAGGCAGATAATTGAAAGTTATGGCTAATTCTCTATCATCTGTTTGTTTATTCTCTTCCATTTCTGGGAAGAAAGCTTTTTCATTGAGAGAAGAGAAGTAAAATCCTGGACCCCGTGAACTGAAAAGTTATTTAACTTTCCCCTAACCATCCAAAAGGAAATATAGTCAATTTGATATAACAAATGATACACATTTTTGTCAAGTATAAGTGAAGATATTTCCTATTCTTTGGTTAATATGGTAGGCATTTCTGAAAATTATTTTGAATTGTGTTAATGTGCATTGAATTCAGCTCTGTTTATGTTTGGTAAAGTGGTTAAGGTTACCAAAGTTAGCAGCACTCTAAAAATAATAGAAGATAGGAAAGTACATAAGAACAAATCTCTTATTTTTAAAATTAAAGTATCTTGTCTTTTGAAATGATTGGTGATGTTAGTTACATATTTTGGTTAAAATATTTAAGAAATAAAATTTAGAGATTATTTATCTGTCATTCTATCTGAGTTTCTGCTTGGTTGTTTAATTTAATAACTGTGGTGCTAATAAGCCAAGGTCATCATGATTGATACAGTGAGTGGTACAGGGTACTTGAGACTGAGAAGTCAAATTTTTCCTCTAGGTGGTTTTACAGTGTTGGACAAATTGCATAACTTCTTTGGGTCTCAATATCCTCACCAGGAAAACCTGAAATAGGTGGTGTGTGAAGATGATTTTAGCTCTACACTTTTCCATGGGTGCAGCCTGAACTCCCAGACTCATAACCTCACTCAGCATTCTCTCAAATTCACAAGATAACGTAGTTTGCTTTGTGCTTTTTTTTTTTTTTTTTCTGTTTTTGCCTTTGGACAAACTAGCATCTACTTAGCTTTGGGCCCTCATTAATATTCTCTTAGTATACCAACATCTCCAATACTCTTGCCTGGAAAATCCCATGGATGGAGGAGCCTGGTAGGCTGCAGTCCATGGGGTTGCAAAGAGTTGGACATGATTTCACTTTCACATTCATGCATTGTAGAAGGAAATGGCAACCCACTCCAGTGTTCTTGCCTGGAGATTCCCAGGGACAGGGGAGCCTGGTGAGCTGCTGTCTATGGGGTCACACAGAGTTGGACACGACTGAAGCGACTTAGCAGCAGTAGCAGCAGTATACCAACAAAGTCATTAGACTCAGACTTCATTATTTTAAGATTTCATGAATTGTTAGTTCAATTTCTATATTTCAAATACTTATTTGTAAAATGTTATCTTAACAGATTGTATTGTGTTTTTCTTAATGTTATGTGTAGATTTATATAGCAGATTTTTTTATTTTTCGGTGGTCACAGAATCAGCATATGTGACTCAAAATCTAGTCTTATGTGTAATGTTGTTGGTCAGAGTTGTTTTATTTATTGGTTCTCTGTCCATCTGTCCATCTTCATTAATTCTCTTCCATCTAACCTGTATCACTTCCTTACATTTTATAAAAGCCATCTGCCAAATGATACTTTAATATGAAGCATCTGTCTTTTTCAAATTTTGCCAAGACTAATTTCTTACCATGTTATCCCATTATTACTTCTTTTGTCTCTAGTTCTGCATTCTTCAAAGTGAGAAAACTTAACTAGTATTTAAGAAGGCCAGTACCTTTGAACTAGTACAATATAAATTTAAAGGTTTTTTGTAATGGTATTTAAATCCATAGGCTCTTTCAGATCTCAAGGTTTTCAAAGCAATGTTCATAAACACAGCAATTGTATTTTCTCTCCTATTGACAAAAGTTAACTTTTCTCACATTCACAAAATGAAATAATGACAGAATTGTAATAAAATGTAATAGCTCACTAATTGTTGGGAGACCTTTCCTCTCATTTAGCAGTAGTAGCCTAGGCCCAGAATATTTTCAGAACTTGTCTTTTTGGGAAAGAACTGTTCTTTTACTTGTGGCTATTTCACAAAAAAACATTTTACCTCATGAGGGTTAATTGTTACATAACTAAAAATTGTAATTCACACGTTTAAAGACTGTTTCAGTTTTAGGCTAGATGGTACATGTAAAAATCTTCTTATTCACTAATCATTTTTTAAGATTTATTTTCAATTCACTTAGTTTGAAATTTTATGTTTAGACAGACATGTGCACACATGCGCAAACACGCATTAATGTGTCTTACACATATAGCTTAGGTTCATTATCTTCCAGGCAATTAGACATCTGTTGTTTATTTGACAGTTACTCCCTTTTATATAAATTCCACCAGTATTAGGTTACTGTTGATCAAGTAACAGAAATGGAATGTTGCCTGGAGATCTTTTGTTACATGCTTTTGAACTATTGAAGAAAGCCCTAATCTCCTCTTTATGTAAGCAGTTGCAGTGAAACGCTCTCCTCCCCACCCAAAGAATGGTGGAAGGTCCCAGATAGTTCACGTTTACTTAACCATCTGGTAAACAAAACTGTCCTATTAAATTAAAAAAACAGTCTATTCACTTATATATCCTAAGGTGAAATTTGACCTGTTTTTCAAGAATCTACTGAAGAGTAACAGTGACAGTATTTATTTCTTATTTTGTTCATCTATTATATAATGTCTGCAGCAAAGATTTGAGTACAAGGCCTTGTGCTGAATGCTGTGGATGGAGAGATAAGATAGGTCTTGCCTTTGAGGAATTCATGGTAAAGTTAAAATGAATCAAATATCCTTATTATAAATATGCTGTTTAATTTTTTATGCTATTTAATTTTATATGTCTATTTATGCACTGCTGCTTCTGCTGCTAAGTCGCTTCAGTCGTGTCTGACTCTGTGCGACCCCATAGACAGTAGCCCACCAGGCTCCCCCGTCCCTGGGATTCTCCAGGCAAGAACACTGGAGTGGGTTGCCATTTCCTTCTCCAATGCATGAAAGTGAGAAGTAAAAGTGAAGCGCTCAGTCGTGTCCGACCCTCAGCGACCCCATGGACTGCAGCCTAGCAGGCTCCTCCGCCCATGGGATTTTCCAGGCAAGAGTACTGGAGTGGGGTGCCATTGCCTTCTCTGCTATTTATGCACACATACACCTATATACACTAACCATAATCCATTTTAAATCATAAAATACTAGGATATGGGACATGGAAAAAATAATGTATATCTTACAATTACCAGTATCTCGAGACATTAGAAGCACGGTATCACACGGACCACAGCCTTGTCTAACTCGGTGAAACTAAGCCATGCCATGTGGGGCCACCCAAGATGGACAGGTCATGGTGGACAGGTCTGACAGAATGTGGTCCACTGGTGAAGGGAATGGCAAACCACTTCAGTATTCTTGCCTTGAGACAAAGAGATCCAACCAGTCCGTCCTAAAGGAGATCAGTCCTGGGTGTTCATTGGAAGGACTGATGCTAAAGCTGAAACTCCAATACTTTGGCCACCTCATGCAAAGAGTTGACTCATTTGAAAAGACCCTGATGTTAGAAGGGATTGGGGGCAGAAAGAGAAGGGGATGACAGAGGATGAGATGGCTGGATGGCATCACTGACTCGATGGACTTGAGTTTGGGTAAACTCCAGGAGTTGGTGATGGACAGGGAGGCCTGGCGTGCTGCAATTCATGGGGTCGCAAAGAGTCAGACATGACTGAGCTGAACTGAACTGAACTGAGACATTATATCTGCTGCAGGAGAAACATTGTTAATTAGTTGGTTGATTGATAGAAATACTTTTCCTAGGGAAAAAATAAAGACTTGGAAGACAGAAGTTGTTAAAGAAGGCCATACTCTAAAAGGATAGGTTTTTATCACTTGTTATAATGAGTTTTTTTTTTATTTTTTTCAGATTTCTCTACTACCTTTACCCAAAACTGTCTGACTTACTACTGGAGTTCTATCTCTTCCCATTTCTTTCTGGTCATGGTGTCTTTTCTGAAAGGGTGACCCTGCTAAACTGTGGTTAGTTGTTGATATTTAAATGGCATTAGGAAAATTTGTTGATAGTGTGGCTATCTTTTTCTCCATTCCAAGAAGTAAAAACTTCCCCCCAGTTCTGAACAGGAGAACAGTCTTAACAGACATTATATGATCTGTGGCTTTAAGGTTTGAAACATTAGATCCTTATATAACATTTTTATTAAGAAACAGGATAAAATACTGTTAATGAGATTGGTAACGTGTATGTTGCTACAAAAAATGTACCTCTGGCTTTACAAATGATTCGTATTCTTATTTCCAAGTCCAAACTATGGTCAAAGATGCAGTGTTGATATTAATTTGTATCCCTGTTGATGTTGAGGATTAAATGTATCTTTTGTTTTATTTTTACCATTTTTTTTGTTGAGATATTATTCACATAATGAAAAATTCACTGTTTTCAGGTGATAATACAGAGGCTTTTCCTGGTTTTAAAATGTTGTGCCATCAACACCATCATCTAAGCCTAGGGTATTTCCATCACCTCCAAAAGAAAATCTGTATCTAGTTAGTCACTCTCAGTTCTTCCTCTTCCCAATTCCCCCTCCCCCAGTTTCTAACAATCTGCTTTCTGTATTTGGATTTACCTATTTGGGACATTTCATAAAAGTAAAGTGTATATTTTAAATTTGTTTAGACACTACCGGAAACATCTTTACCAAATTATGCTACAAATTTGAAGGAAAAGAGTTCTTTAGTTTCATCTCTCTATAAAGTTATCCAGGAGCCACAAAGTGAGGTAAGTACTCTCAAGAGTTCATCGTGCTAGTAATTTTCATTTGATTGATTTTTAATTTTTTATTGTGAAATATATATATTTTTAAAAGTAGTAAAAGTAGAGTTTTAAAAACTGTAATATATATTTTGCAGTGCTTAACTGATTCCTTTTGAGAAATGAATAGAGAGGTAAGAATACTTTATATTCAGAAAAATGGCAGAATAAAAAAATGATGATAAAATGAGCTCCAATGTATCATCTCCTAGGCCAAGAAATAGGATCACCGTATTCCAAAGCCATTCTGAACATGCTGCTGCTCATCTTTCTATGTATGTATGTGTTTGTCTCTCTCCGTCTGTGGGGATAACCTTGGAGAGCCTGGGTCACTGCATTCATTTATTCATTCCTCAAATATTTGTGTGTCCATTATGTGTCAGCTGCAGTGGTAGGCAACAGAAAATCAAAGATGAGTAGCACATGGCTTGTGTCCCAAAAGAAGAAAGGGAGAAAATAAGGAAATACACACTTTCAGAGTAATGCTTAACTGAGTCTAGATGGATTTGCACACATTTTCCAGGTGTAGAAAGTAAAAGGACATTGCAAGCTCAAGGGAGTAGTATATGGAGGCCTGAGAAAATGCAAGAAATTTGAGTAGCTAGTAGTTTGGGTCTGGTGTTAAGTTTTTCCCAGCCTTTGCTTCTTTTCTCTGCCTTCCCCTCTCCTGCATTTCCTTTGCATTTTTAGATAGCAAATTTAGTTGGAAAGTGATAAAGTGAACTGTACTCCCAAATTCTGGTGCTTAGAAATCTCACCATTCATAGTAGAAATAGATAAGGATTGGAAATGGTGAGGAAAATCAAAATGCATGGTATGCAGATAAAAGCAAATAATCTAGTTTTTAGCCTGATAAATGTGGTAAAGACAGTGTGTATCCTGTATTCTTATAAAGAAAACTCAGTCTTAATGTACTCAGAATTACTTCTCAGATGCTGTGTGATCTACTTTTGGGCTTCCCTGGTGGCTCAGCTGGTCAAGAATCCGCCTGCGATGTGGGAGACCTGGGTTTGATCCCTGGGTTGGAAAGATCCTCTAGAGAAGGGAACGGCTACTCACTCCAGTATTCTGGCCTGGAGAATTCCATGGACTGTGTAGTCCATGGGGGTCACAAAGAGTCTCCTTTTGCTCTTTAGAATATTTTGTATCTTAAAGTGGAGATACAGTATTCCTAAAAACTTGATGTCATTGTCTGTTGGCATTTTTGAAATTTGAAATGTTGATTCTACTTTATTTGAAATCTGGGAAATTTGGTATTTGGATTTTTAAAGTAGTACCTTTTCAGTATCACTTGATAAATATTCATTGAACATGAATTCATGTGTCAGAAAGCACTTAGAAATGTACAAAGTAGAATAACTTATTTATCTTATAGATTAGAACTTATATTCTGGTAGGTGAGATAAACATTAAACAAATACCTAAATGTATAATAAAATGTTAGTGGTAAAACTATAAAGATAATAAAGCAGAGTAGGGGAAGTATATGTTGGGACTGAGGAGGTGATGGTTGAATTAAGGTCTGAATGAATTAGAGCAAGAAAATAAAACTGAGGGCAGGAGCTTTCCAGAGAGGAAATAGTCATTCCAAAGGCCCTGAGGTAGGTATGTGAGTCAGGCTCAAGAAACTGTAAAGAGGCAGTTTATCGATAAAGTGAAGTTTCCTTGACCAATGCTTTTAATTGACTGTAGCTTTAAGATAGGCATAGGATTTGAGGCTAAAAATGCTTAGGTTTGTTAGGAAGCCAACTGTTTTTTTTTTTTTTTTTTAAGAGCCACATGAAATCTTTTTGGTGTTCTAAATGTAGGGAGCCCAGAGTGAGAAGTCAGTTCCCTGGGTACTGGCACCTAAATATTAGTCCCCTTCAGCTTCTCTGTATCTTTGTCCTACCCGTATACTCTCAGTAATTGTTCAATGGGAAAAAATTTTTAGAAAATTCTCTTGTAAATTTACCCAAACTTAGCTTTTCCCATCTTCTTTAGTCATTTAAGGGCATTTTATGGTACCTTTCTTGTTACCATTAAAATTCTCTTAAGTTACAGCTTCTTACTTATGAATGGATGATTGTAAAAATTCATGTGTAACTCAGTTGTTACAGAATTCATGATGTATTTTAGAAGGGAAAGAAGGTACATGATGATTAGACTATAGAAGGCCATTTAACACATCAAAATATATTAGTAGTTGAAGTACAGTTCTCTCTTAATAGAACTATGAAACCTACCCATCAAGTTTAGTAATGTTTCCTTGAGAAAATACGGTAAAAAATTTGAGCAAGACACTAGAAATCAGCATATTCTAATGCCCCATTATTTGTCTCAAATATAATCAGGTTAAGTAAGTCCAGCACTGCCTGTGTTTCCCACATTGTATGTTGTCTTATTCTTTTCTGACATTTTTCAAGTATGTTTATAAAGTAGTTAAAAAGTCTCGGCTTCAGTCTGACCTTCCTGAACTGTGTGATTATTTTCGGTTTCGGTAGCTTCTTTGTCTCAGTTTGCTTATGTAGAAAGAATACATTGTCAGGGTAAAGACATTGCACCCTATAATATTGTGGGAATTGAATGGGTTTACATATATGAAAGTACTTTGCAAGTGTAAAACCTTGCATAAATATTGGTATTTATCTCTAGTGGTTTGATATGCTTAATTTCATCGAATCTTATTGCATTGTGTAACTGCTACATCCCTTTTGAATCTATCTTCATTTGGTTCTGCTTTCATAAATCAAAACTCTGTTTTAGATGTTAAATGAATTTAAAAGACTGCAGTGTTTTGATTAAAATTGATTATGTGCTCATGCACACTATCGAATAAATTTTCAGCATAAAGTTTTATAAGTTTGCAGATATTTGTTAGATTATATTAATTGATTTAATCAAATATTTCCTGGGTGAAATACAGATGAGTGATGTCACACCATAATTTACAAGATTATTGGCACCGGTCCACAAAGAAATTTTAAAAACTCCAGTCTGAAAGCTAAACATTCCCATAACAGTTTTTCTTCCACTACCCTCCTCTTCATTCTTCCAAATTAATTCCTACCCTAGAAACTCTTCTCGCAGTCTTTGAGTGGTGTTGCTTTGCCTCCGACCCTTCTGTTTCCGTTACCTTTGCCACGCCACATGGACACCTGTTGCTCTCTAACAACCATTTTGAGAGTAGGAAAATGTTCTTTAACTGTAAGAAGATAGTATTTCAGTAGGAAAGACCAATTTTGTTGATGTTTATCTTTTTGTCGATGTTTATTGAAGTATAACTTTTTCTTTACCTTGCGTAAATAATTCTGACTTTAATTGTATCAAGTTACTTTACATATTGAACTTTTTTGAAATCAAGGCATCCACTTTAAATCAGTTTCTGTTCATTCCATTTATTTGTAGTAGAAAATCTGTTTCTTAAGTTGATGTAAATCTATTGCCTAAGTTGGGGAAGTGAATGAGCTCCCATTCACTGAAACTATAGTAATAGCCTGTTTGAAAAATAGCCCTGTGAATCTCTTGACATATTTGTAAGTGACCTATGTGTGATTATTGTATATGCTTTAAAGATACACTCATCTCTATTAACTGAATACCTGTGTGGGTGTTGGGAGAAAAATGGTTATCAGTAAGTCCAAATCATGTCTAAAACAAAATGACAGAGGTGTTTAGATTATCTAGATCTAGAGGCTTTATGTTATTCAGCTACTCTACATACCAGTCATTGCAGTCAGATGCTACCTAATTATAAGCTCAGGAAGGCCATGTGACAGTAACTACCTAGCATTCCCATTACAATTTCTCCAACTCAGTAGGCAGTCATTTGTATTTTGGCATGTTTTATCTGGAAGAAAGGATATTAAGGAAGAAAATTCTTCACAACCTATTTATTTTAGGAAGTTAAAAAATATATAGTTTTAATAACAATACTACTTTAGAGTTAAAGAATGTTTTAAAACTTTACAGGGTACTTGCGTATACACTTAACCTTGCAGTTTGGCCTTCCACTAGAGTTCATAGGTTTGCTAACTAGCTTAGCTGTGAATAATCTTGCTGCCAAAAATGGAAATGCTTGCATGTTTTAGTAATTACCAATCAGGAAAATGCTTTTATGTTTTATATATCAGTGTCATTCAAATACAGTCCAATTGTTCAGTTGATGTTTTGTCTTTCTTCCAGTTGTTGGAACCTGTCTGTCACCAGCTCTTTGAATTCTATCGCAGTGGAGAGGAGCAGTTGCTTCGATTTACGCTGCAGTTTCTTCCAGAACTGATTTGGTGCTACCTCGCTGTCTCCGCCAGCAGAAATGTGCACAGCAGTGGATGCATTGAAGCTCTTCTTCTAGGGGTTACAATTTGGTTTGTATTTAATGGAGTTAACAGAATGTTTTAAAAGCCAAATATCAGCAAAAATGAATACATAATAGCAACTATTTTTCATTTTAGTAGAGCTAATGTTTGTTTTTTATTACATCAGATGACTCAGCTCATTCTCCTCAAAATAACCTTATGGAGGCTAAAGGCTGTATGGCCATACATACAATTATGTAAATACACATTTTTTACTGATTGGAGTCTAAAAATCAGACCATTTAAATTCTTTTATGGAAATATTTGAAAATATCAATGTTAAATTTTTAATTTTTTAAACTTAACAGCCACTGCGTATAAATTGTTGTGACCTTCACAAAAAGTTTGGAGAAAAGATTTAAACTAAGATCTACCACTAATAATTGTATAAAATCTGGACTGCCTCCAGAGTTCACACCATTGATTTAATATATAGTTTGCATTGCTGATAATGTTTGTATGTTAAATAGTACAATATTTTAGATAGATACTTAAGGTTTGTACTTTTTTAAGTGGAAAAATAATTTAAGGGTCATTTCGTAATATGTTTTAGGACTGTGTTAATTGATTTAGAAAATGGAACTTTTTACATGAGAGAAATCAATGATAATTAAGACAAGACATCTGCATTTCAGCCTTAAAACTACGTTACTTACATTTTAAGGAGAAGGTTAACTCCTAATGTTTATGAGTAATGGATTATCATAGTATAAGATTTTAGTTGACTTTAAAATTCTTTTCAAGTCTTTTTTATTTTTCACTAACAGTCTGTGTAAAAAATAAATATTTAAATTTATGTGTAAAAAATAAATATTGTGAGACATTTTCTTTCACTTTCTTTTGTTTGTAGGAAATAGTTGACAAACAGGGACATAGTAAAATATTGAGTTTTACGATTCCATCTTTATCCAAACCATCTGTATATCATGAAGTAAGTTACATTTTTATCAAAGTAAGTTTATTGGTCCTAAGATTTGCAGTTGCTGTAAATTAGTGTTTGGTTGGTTATTGAGGTGAAAATTTGATTGGTTCACTAGTACCTTAAAAAGTGTAAAATTTCACACAAAGTATTTTGCTAATCCCAAAGTAAATGGGAAATCAAAATCATTAAAGTTTAAACTAAAACTTGATTGTAAAAGATCTATTAAAAGTATTAATTTTGAATATTTTTCCCTTTGTCTGACAAATAAGATTAGATTTTATATGTGTGTGTGAACTATGTATTTCTGGGGTAGAATTTTTGAAGTTAAACTATTTTGTATTTCTATTTGTGGTTTGTTTTTAGTTATTTGTTAACTCTTTGAGCAGAATACTTAGTAGGCAATCTGAATATTTCTAAGATACATGATGTTTATAGCAGTCATTCTATATATATATGAGTGAGTGAGTGAAGTCGCTCAGTCGTGTCCGACTCTTTGTGACCCCATGAACTGTAGCCCGCCAGGCTCCTCCATCCATGGCATTTTCCAGGCAAGAATACTGGAGTGGGTTGCCGTTATATGTTCTAAATACCACCCCTTTAACAGAATGGCTTTTTCTTTATTCACGTGTCTTTGTCTTTAGCCTTCCAGCATTGGGTCCATGGCTCTGACGGAGAGCGCCCTATCCCAGCATGGTTTGTCAAAAGTTGTATACAGTGGACCTCACCCCCAAAGAGAGATGCTGACAGCACAGAATAGGTATACTGTGGAGACATAACCTACTATTCTACCATGCTGACTTTTAAAGAAGTTATTTCAGTAGATTTATAAATAATATTTAATGAGTTGTGTAACAAGTTTTAAAATGTCGAGTCATCTCATACAAGAGAGACACCCCATCTTCCCTATTTGTCACTTAGACACTTTGCTTCAGATGTCATCTGGAGCATTGAATTTTTAAGGTAATTTTTGTATGATTGTTACTTTTTTTCTTTTTGATTTTATATTGTTGTTGGTGTGATTATATTGGACAGGTCTGTTCTGTAACACAATATCCCTCCCCAGTGCTTGCTTAATTACAGTTGACTTTTTGGAATTCTCAAGATTTGTAAATACTCTTTGGGTTGTTTTTAGGTTTGAAGTGTTGACATTCCTTTTGTTGTGTTACAATGCTGCCTTAACCTATATGCCCCGTGTTTCTCTTCAATCACTGTGTCAAATTTGTTCAAGGTAAATTCAAATGTTTTTAGTGTTGAAATATATGAATCTAGTATTGCTTGTTTGTTACATATCTACGTTATTTTTTGTTTAATCATTTGTTTGAAGCACTAAATAAGTTAATATGGAGCTCCACCTAGTCAACATACAGAAAGCTCCCTAAAGACACAATGAAGTGGCAAAAAGCACAACAAAGCGGGTAAAATTGAATAACAATTCAGTGGAAAATTTTGATGAGAAAAGGCTTATACATATAATTAAAAGTATGAAACTGTTATGACCTTTCAGTTTTTGACATAGTTTCTGTTTTGTTTGCTTTTTATCTATCTTATCTAGTTAGTTATTTTTATTGTGTTCTAATTTGGTACCAAGAAATAAGTAGGAGATACTGGTTTTTAAACTTTTACTGTTAAAAAAAAATTTAGCCAAGAACTTGGTTAAGTAAATTATGATAATTATTAGGTATTAATATATGCAAATATTTAAGAATTCTGATTTAAAAGAGTATTTAATGATAGTATATATGGTGTGATTTCAACATTGACTGAATATGACCAGAGTATTAACAGCAGTTGTGTCTACTTGGTGGAATTATAGTTGATTGTAATTTTTTTCCTGTGTGATTCTCTGTCATTCTCTAAATTTTCTGTGTTGAACATGTTACCCTTTTTTTGGCTATGCTGTGAGGCTTGTGAGATCTTAGTTCCCCATTCAAGACTGAACCCAAGCCCTCAGAGTCCTAATCACTGAACCACCAGGAAGACCCTGACTTTTTTTCTTTTTTTTTTAAAGAAAAACAAGACAGAGAAAATGCCCTTTGTAATTCAAGTAAATAAGGGGAAATATAGAATTCAGGAACTTGTAAAATAATTTTAGATTTGGCAAACTTAGAAAATGTAGCTCTGGGCAGTTAATTAGAGGGAGGGTGATAGAGCAATACTTAAAAATCAAGTCAAAACAAAACAAACAAAAACCATAAATTGATTCTATTGATTAGGATAGAAAACCATGCAGGTCAAGAGGGAGAGGAAGGTAACAAGGCAAGGGGTTTATTAGATAAGCTAGAGAAGCAGAGAGCCGTTCCGCTGTTTCCTGAAGTGAAGCATTAATTTCATTGCCTGCCCCTTGGAGGATGGTACCAATGTGCCATTGCTCTCAATTACTTATTCTTCCTAATATGTTTCTTGTTTTAAATATTTTAAAGGCAGAAGTGCCCAGGGTTTTTGAATTTCACAGATCTATAAAATTTCAGAAAAGCTGAGCTGGGTATTTACATGATGTTGCCAACTTTTTCTTTTGTCAAGTCATTGTGGTATAAATATCTTCCATCAACATTATTTAATGAAAGTAGAATATTTTTACACCCAAAAGGGGTAGAGTCGAAAGCAAGGACAACAGTTTATAAGTTAAAAGTGGGATGTTTAGCACTTTTCATTTCTCATTTCAGTATGGTCCAGTGAAAATGTTACACACTAAAATGAGTGTAAGAACCAACACTTCAGAAACATTGGCTTAAGGAGTAACTCGATGCTGGAACTTTTGCTTGTGGAACTTAAAACACTATTCTAAAGCAGTGTCTTAGGTGGTAGGACCCAGGAAGATGTGTGTGTGTACACGTGTGTGTGTGTGTGCATACAGATGTTCTGCTACAGCCTCCTAAATAAGATCCACTGTTGATGTTTTACTAAAATTACTGATGACAAAGTTAGGGAAAAAAATGTGTTGCTGGTCCTGTGTAACTCCAATGGACTGTTTTCTAATATAATTACTTTTATCTTCTGGGTAGAAAATAGCTAGTATATCATGTTTACCTAACCAGGAAATTAGATAAGAATACAAGTAGGGGCTGATTTTGAAAACAAAGAGAAACACAGATTACTTTAAAACTGTCTACAGGATATTGGCCAAAGAATATTTTAGTAGAAACATTTTATATTAAGTCTGTGCCACAGAAAACTCATATGTATATTCACCAGCTATAAGAAAATGAAGGAGGAAAGAGATTTATGTAATTCAAAAGACTTAAAACTGTTTAACATTATGCTAACTCTTATGGTGCAGAACATTCGTAATAGAATCTCTCTCAGACTTATTTCTGTCTTTTTTAGTTTGCTTTTGTTTTTGTTTTAGATTCTCTATTATTGTATGATTTCAAATCTATTTCTGTTAATTCCTCATTTCCTTAATCATTTATCAAACATTCTAATTAAGGTGTACATTTTTTAAAGATATATAGATAAAAGTTAGAAAGCCCTAGTATGGGCTTCCCTGGTGGTTAAGACAGTAAAGAGTCCACCTGCAATGTGGGAGACCTGGGTTCAATCCTTGGGTTGAGAAGATCCCTTGGAGGGAGGGGCAAGGAAACCCATTCCAGTATTCTTGCATGGAGAACCCCCATGGACAGAGGAGCCTGGCAGGCTACAGTCCGTGGCGTTGTCAAGTCAGACACAACTGAGCGACTAAGCACACAGTATGTAACCAAGCAAAGGCTAGTCCATAGCTAGGGAAAGGAAATTGGTTATAGAACTGAGGTGATAAATAAGTTTTAAGTGATTATGATAGTTAAAGTATAAGAGCTTCCTGTTGATCTTAGTCCTAACGCAGGTTTTCCTGAAGAATAAAGTGATCGCACTGTTCTGTGGCTAATCAAGTCGTCTTGGCCCTGTAGCAGCTGTTTCAGATTGCTGCTTAGTTTGATTGTTGTTGATGATTATGCAGAATGATTGACTAGGCTATCTAGGAGGATAGATTCATAATACAGCCATAAAAATTTCTTGGAATATATGAGCTAGGTTCAGTGACAGATGTGTTCTGTTCTATTTTTAACCTGATTATAATGAGTTGTGGAGTTAAAACAATCCTGGATACTTTCCACTCTCCACTTATCTGTTCTACTGGGCAAAAATCTGTTCAGTTAACTATAAGCTTTGCTTCTTGATTCAGATTGATGGGCAGTTTGATGCTTGTGTTTTTTCATATGTAGTGTGCGCAGACCACTAGAAGGGGAGATCTGAAAGGAGGCTAGATTGAGCTAGACTGAATGAGTTTTAGTCAACAAGTTTTTATCTTCTACTAGTGCTAAAAATTACATTGTTTTTGTTTAGTTGCTAAGTCATGTCTGGCTCTTTTGCAACCCTATGGGCTATAACCCGCCAGGTTCCTCTGTCCATCAATTTCCCAGGCAAGAATAATAGAGTGAGTTGCCATGTCCTTCTCCAGGGGATCTCCCTGACCCAGGGATCTAACCTACATCTCCTGCATTGCAGGAGAGTTCTTTACCACTGAGCCACCAGGGAAGCCCAAATAGTACATATGACCCTCCTAAAAGCAACATAGCCACCAATCCTACAGATAAGTTTTATTAGTATATGCCTAAGTCTTGTACGGAGAAGGCAATGGCACCCCACTCCAGTACTCTTGCCTGGAAAATCCTATGGATGGAGGAGCCTGGTAGGCTGCAGTCCATGGGGTCACTAGGAGTCGGACACGATTGAGCGACTTCACTTTCACTTTTCGCTTTCATGCATTGGAGAAGGACACGGCAACCCAATCCAGTGTTCTTGCCTGGAGAATCCCAGGGATGGGGGAGCCTGGTGGGCTGCCGTCTATGGGTTCGTACAGAGTCGGACACGACTGAAGTGACTTAGCAGTAGCAGCAGTAAGTCTTGTAAATTTGTGAAAATATTTTTCTTTTCTTTGAGCATCTGTTTTAATACAGGTGTGTTTAATAAATGGCTTATCTTGCCTTTTGATGTTGAATATAAGTATTAAATATGAAATTATACTAAGCTATAAGTTAAATTCTCCCCCATTGTCTAAGCAACTGTCCTTATTGTGTTCACTTGGTGAGTCACCTCACTGAGTAACTTGAATATGTACTGCTAGGGATTCTTGATCTGTGTGTTTTTTCCTGTATGAACATTCCTCATTTCTAAGTCAGCCTTCTGATCACCTAATAGATTTCTTCTTGTTTTCTATCTGTTAAGGACACCTTATGCAAAGAAACCATCCTGTGGATTAATTTTTGTGACTGATAAAAAGAGAGAGGGGGAGGACAGGCTCCTAGCACAGTGTATGCCACTTTGTTATCATTCAGTAAAGGACAGCTATTACGTATTGTGTCCCAGTGATGAACACACATTTTCATTGTAGATTCACAGACGCGCTTTCTTTTTTCCCACCTGTTTGAAGTTAAAATTTGTTCTAGAGCATACCTTATACTAGGTCATTCCTTGTTGAAGGAACCTACAGTTGACTTTCCACTACTTATTATTTAATTTGTAAACCTTTCATACCTTTATAAATCTTCTTTATCCTTCCTTTACAACCCATTTGAAATAATTTTTCCTCCAACAACTTTAGCACTAGTTTTGTATATGGTATTCTCTTTAGGAAAATGAGAGAAGATGCAGCCTTTACTAGGCTGCTAATTTCAAAGCACAGAAGCATGAGAAAAGAAAAGTTCGCATTGCTGTATAGATAATTCTTCCATTTTCTCTTTTCTCCCTTATTCTTCCACTTTTCTGCTCTCCTGGCGTTCTTCTCACCTCCACTCTCCTCACTATTTAAAAAGCAGAGCAGAAAAGGAAGAGCTTTTGAAATTGGTTAGTTTTATGTCATAGTCTGTGTTTTATCCAAATAGATATGGAATAGAACTGGACAGAATTTTAAATATTTCTCAAGTTAAAAAAATAGAAAAATTATTGTTTCTCTTTTTTTCTAACTAGTTTCTACTCACTGGTCTGATGATCTAATGATGATAGTTAATCTATTTTTTTTTTTCCTACTTTAAGTTCTAAATAAATAGTCTCTCTAGTCAGTCCCACTGGAATTCGACTTTCTAATCATTTTGTGGTTTGTAATTCAGTATATTGACAACAATCTCAGAAGTTTTTTTTTTCAGTCTAAGAATGAGATAGTAGTGTCTCTCAACAGAGAATGAGAATCATGGCAGTAATTTCCCTCACTTACAAATTGATACTTAGATATTCTCCCTGAAATATGTTGACAAAATATCCTTCCAAAAGGAATTTAATTTTATCATGGTTTATGAATTTGGGAGGCATCTGTATGTGACTGTGTTGTTGTTGTTTAGTCATTAGGTTGTGTCCAACTCTTTTGCAACTCTGTGGACTGTAGCCCACCAGGCTCCTCTGTCCATGGGATTTTCCAGGCAAGGAAACTGGAGGGGGCTGCCATTTCCTTCTCTAGGGAATCTTCCTGATCTAGGAATCAAACTTGCATTTCCTGCATTGGTGGGTGGATTCTTCACCATTGAACCACCAGGGAAGCCCATATGTGACCATAGAGTAAGTTTAATACCGCAGTAGGGGTCAGGTCACTCAGCTGTTCTATTGTAAGGTCGAGTTCTTATGTTTTGGATTTGTAAAGGGAAATCAGATAACTTCAGGATAACCCTCTAATGAATAGAGGAGTCAAGCATTCCATGTGACATGTAGCTTTATTGTTGGTTTTTGCTTTGTTATATATCTTATGTAAATTCAGTGAAAATAAAATAAAATCTATGCAGAAAGAATATCTTTGAAGAGCAATCAGAGTACTGAAGAGTAAATCAGAATTCTTAAGTATTAAAAAAAAAAAAAGAACGGAGAAGAGACGTAAAGAGATGCCATTATCAGTTAATGCTGCAGCTGTTAGGACTAGATTATTTTGGATGTCGCTCAATGTTACCTCCTTGGAGATGTCTTCCATTATCATCTTTTCTATAGTAGCACTTTGCCCCCCACCCCAGTTTATTTCCTTTTAGTGCATGTAACACTGTTATTACCTTGTTTGTTCATTTAGCATGGCCTGTCAACTGCTGGGATATCATGTCAGGAACTTTGATTTTTTTCACTGCTGTCTGCTCAGAGTTCAAGAGAAAGGCCTGGCATACAGTAAAACTTAGTAACTATTTGTTCAGTAAATGAATGAAAGATGATCTCTTCCACTTGAGATTTATGATCCGATAAGTATAGTTACAATTAAAGGAAATAATTCAGTTTTAATTTTTTTTTAGTCTTTCATTGATAAATGAAAATTCTTGAAGTCACTTGTGACATTTGAGGTAAAGTTTTAGTAGCTATTAAAAACTATCAGCTAAAAAACAAACAAAAACCCCTAATGGCTGTGGTCTGAATGTTTGTGTTCTCACCCATCCCCAGATTCTTATGTTGAAATCTTAATGTCCAATGTGATGGTACTAGGAGGTTGGCCTTTGAGAGGTACCTCGGAAATGGCAACCCACTCCAGTATTCTTGCCTGGAAAATTCCATGGACAGAGGAGGCTGGTAGGCTACAGTCCATGGGGTCGCAAAGAGTCGGACACTTTACGACTGAACAACTTCAATGTCAATGTCAAAAAATATCAGTCATTCATGAGGATCCCTCATGAATGGGGTTAATATTCTTAGCCAAGAGATACCACAGATCTCCCCCTCCCCTTCTGTCATGTGAGAATATGGCAAGAAGTCTGCAGCCTCGAAGAGGGCCCTCACCCAACCATGCTGACACCCTGATTGTGACTTTAGCCTCCAGAACTAGGAAAAATAAATTTCTGTTGTTCATAAGCCACTCAGTCTGTTGTAGTTTGTTATAGCAGCCCAAATGGACTAAGACACTAACTGTCTGCATTTCTGAATAAAGAAGTAAATAAACCCTCTAATACATGACTGCTTATCTCCTTAGGTAGCTAGTAGAGAAAATGCGAGGGCCTAGATTTCTATATCTTGGGTGAATTGAGAGATCTGGCTCTCTAGTTCTTACCTGAAGTAAATTTAACAGTTGGTTGACCATCCTAGAGCCAAGGCAAGGTTGTTTTAAAAAAAAAAACAAACTGTATAATAATAACAGTAAATGATTTTGACCATATTTTCTTTTCTAGACCATATACTTTCCCCCCTGTTTTCTAAACCTATGTATCTGATTCAGTAAACATCTTCATTAAAATGTTCCATAAATACCTTATGAAAGTTAGAATTCTTTCTCTGGTAACTGATACCTGCATAAAACTGCATTATATCATCGGGAAAGTTTTTGGCTCCTACTACTTAGAGAAGACTCTGAAGATCCCTTGGACAGCGAGGAGATCAAACCAGTCAATCTTAAGGGAAGTCAACCCTGAATATTTGTTGGAAGGACTGGTGCTGAAGCTGAAGCTTCAGTATTTTGGGCATATGATGAGAACAGCTGACATATTGGAAAAGACCCTGATGCTGGGAAAGATTGAGGGCAGAGGGAGAAGAGGGCATTAAAGGATGGGATGGCTGGATGGCATCACCAATGCAATGGACATTAACTTGGGCAAACTTCAGGAGATGGTGAGAGACAGGGAGGCCTGGCGTGCTCCCATCCATGAGATCACAATGAGTCAGACATGACTGGGGGACTGAACAACAACAACTTGGGAAAAGCAGAGATAGAACTGACCTCAGGGTCAACTAGATCCAGAGGCTCAAATGATGTTAGGTTGTCATCTGTTGGCATTGTACATTTTTTTTTCTGACAATAGGCTTCTTTTGTGTGGTAAGAGCAGTGACCACAGGCAGCTAAAAACTGACATTGTCTACCTTTAGTGAACTCAGAAAATAGAATGTCTCTCCCAGGTTCACTGTGAAAAACAGTCCAGCCCAAGCTTCTGATCATGCTGTCTGAGGCTGGAATAAACCCTTCTAGGGGCAAGTTGTGTAGCAGTATTATTGGAAGAATACTGTATGTATCAGTTTAAATGTTGCTTTGAATGTTTTAACAGAAATAACGGTAACTTAAAGAAAGTAGCTATTCATTTTCTTTCACATAAAACCCCAAGCTAATAGATGGTCTGAGGGCAGATTGGCTCTGTTTCTAAAATGTTCATGCTCCTTTCTTGGGATTCTACATTCTCTCCAGTGTCCCTCTTGTCTGTATGATGATGGATCACTGCTATTACATCTGCCTTCTGTCCTGAAAATCGGGAGAGTGGAAGGCAAGCAGCTGCTTTTTAAGGGTACAACCCAGAAGTCGCACCGCTTCAGTTAACAAACCACTGTCTAGAACTAGTCACATGATCAGACTTATGCTAGGAAGGCTAGAGAATATGGGCTCATCAGGTGGCCATTGTTCTAGCTAAAATTGATTGGGGAGTACAGAGGGGTGTGTGCCTTTATATACGTTCTTAGAAGGAAGAAGGGAACGATAGATCTTAGAGTAGCAATCTCTTGTCACAGGCAGTTTTATTGGCAGCCTCACCATAATCACATGGCTATACTTGATTTTATAGGGGAAAACTAGTTCCTAAAGGTAAGAGGGATAGAGGGATTATTAATGGAAGATATTGGAGGTAGAAGAGAGAACATGACAGACAAAAGTGACACCTGTATCATATACCTAAAAATAAACGTATCTGAAGCTTAGCATCTTCCCAAACAGTATGTGGTATTTATCCAAATTGATTTAATGGCTGCCAGCCAGTCAGCTATCCAAACTAAATGTAGGGCTAATTAATTACATACTTCTCTTATTCTTTCCTTCTCAGTCCCTGTTGATACTTAATTGATGTGACTCCAGTCCCACCGATTCTCCTTCTCCCCACAATTACTTCTTTAGTTTAGGCTCCCTTCCTCTCACTCATGGGATATTTGGACACTCTCCTCTCTAGTCTCCCAAGATAGCCTGGGTGATATCAAAAGACCAATCTGATCATGTCAAACCCTTGCTTAAAACAACAAAACAAAAATCTTAGTTGCTTCCCATTGCCTTCATGATAAAGCGCAGCAAGTTATAAAATGCTCTGACTCCTAACTAGCTAGCTTCTCTTACTTTTTAGTGTCCTAGCATTCTATTCCTACTAAAATTCTACCAATCTCTTCAATATCATGCTGTTTCATCTTTCTCTGGTTTTGCCTTTTACTATATTTTTACCTAGGGCTTCCCTGGTGTCTCAGTGGTAAAGAATCTGCCTCCAGTGCCGGAGACCTGGGTTCAGTCCCTGGGTTGGGAAGATCCTCTGGAGAAGGAAATGGCAACCCACTTCAGTATTTCCTGGGAAATCCAAATACCGCTTTTTCTTCAAGGGGCTTCCCTGGTGGCTCAGACGATAAAGAGTCCGCCTGCAATGGAAGACTTGGTTCAGTCCCTGAGTTGGGAAGATCCCCCGGAGGAGGGTATGGCAACCAGTCCAGTATTCTTGCCTGGAGAATCCCCATGGACAGAGGAGCCTGGCGGGCTGCAGTCCATGGGGTTGCAAAGAGTTGGATGTGACTGAGCTACTAAGCACACACGTAGTTCAGAGAAATCTCTTTCTGGAAAGCTTTCTCTGACCCTCTACTTCTTCCACTAGGATTTACTTCTCTCTCCTTTTTCTACTTCTGTTGCTTAGTCATTGCAAATATTTGTTTACTACAGTCTTTTTGATTCGATTATGAATCCCTGTGGGAACTATCTCTTTTGTCTATTTCCCTAGTGTCTGACACAATATAAATCCTTAATAAGTATTTATTGAATGAATAAATGAATTGAGAATTCTTATCTTTCATATAGTGGTTCTCAGTTATTTACTACCATCCCTATTGTAAAGGTGTAAAGTGTAAGAAGAAATTGTTGTAAGTTTGCTTCTTTAGGTAATAAGAGTAGGAGGAGTATCTTTTCTAATTTGCATATAGGTTTTTATACTATAAAACAAAATTTAAGTTGTTTTATTTCACGTAGGGCTGGTTTTTTCTTAGCTATTCTCAGGCTGCTATAACAAAATACTGTAGATTGAGTGGCTTAAGCAATAGTTCTGGAGGCTGGGAAATACAAGGTGAAGATGCCAGATTTAGTTCCAGGCAAAGGCCCTGTTCCTGCCTTACAGGTGACTGACCACCTTCACATGGCTGAGCATCCTCTGGTCTGTCTTACTCTTTTTATAAGGTCACTAATCCAGTAATGGTCTCCACCCTGATGACCTAGTTAACTCTCAGGCTGTCCCACTTTCAAAACCATCATATTGGGGAATTAGGGCTTCAACATACAAATTTTGAGGGAAAGGAAACATTCCATTTTTAAGTATCCCTGCTCCCTCTTACTCTTGGTTCTAAAGAATTTTAAGATCCTGTCAATATCAGATGAATTTATATTTATTCTTTAAAGTTGCTTTGAATAAATGATACCTCGAGGGGGTATTTTTTGAAATTGTCTGTAGTATACTCGGACATGTTTAAGTGAAGGCTTAGATTTATTGGATAGACGGAATATTAAGTTCCAAGTAATTATTGAGTGGAGGGGTAAATTACAGGCTGTTTTCTAGTACTGTATTAAATGAAGGTTGAGCTGGTGGTTGACAGAGGTGATGGGGTGGTGGTGAGAGGTGGGCAAAATGAGTAAAGAGAGTGAAAATGTACAAACTTCCAGTTTTGAAATAAGTAAGTCCAGGGATGTAATATACATCATAGTGACTACAGTTAATCCTGTACTGCATATTTAAAAGTTCCAAAGAGAATAAATCTTAAAAGTTCTTACCACAAGGAAAAAATTTGTAACTGTGTGTGATGGATGTTAACTAGACTTACTATGTGATCAGTATGCCATATATATAAATACCCAAACATTTTATGGTATATCTTTAAAATAATATGGCTATACCTCAGAAAGAATAATAAAGTAAACATTAAATCAGATAATAAAGGAAAAAAAAAGTGAGGGCTGTGTTGTATCAGTTACACCATATTATGAGAAAACAACTGGTTTCCAATTTTATTAGAGATATAAGCTTAGTGTTTATTTAAAAGCAGTGCATGTGGATCATAGAATTAGAAAATACATATAAATATAGAGAAGAAAATAGAAAACTGTGTCCTTGTATATGATTATTTTACAGTGATAGATGGCTTTCACCTGCTTGTTTGTTATAAAATGGGATAGGATACATGTGTGTTTATAATTTTTTCCCTGTCATTTAAATTGACTTTCAAAACATGTTTATTTCATATTATTCTCTGAATGATATAAATAATTAGTACCCAGGGTTAGACTTTGAGGTGGCTTTGTATTCACTAAACTAAATACTCTTTAAGTATTCTTTACTAAGACTAATACTTATTGTAGATTCATTCAAAAGTGTTAGTAAAATCTATTGGTCTGTAAGATTGTACCTTTGGTGTCATGTTTAGACATGTGAAGACTAGTATTTTAGTTTTATTTATGGTATTTTAACAAATTTTTCAGTCTATCTGAAATTTATTAAGATGTACTGTATGAAGTTTGAGTATAATTTTAGAATAATTTTTTGGAGCCTGCAGTTTGTGTCAAGAACTTTGTCAGGAATAGAGGATCATATCACTGATCTAGTCAGGCTAAATAGCACTGAGTTTCATGTTTTTTATGATAACCAAAAATCATTAATAATATGATCAATAATAATGATTGAACAGAATTAGTGAACTAACTCTGAGAATCTAGTTCACTTATATTTTAATATACCCCTAGCTTTCTACATGTTTTTCCAGTCTAACTAACTGAGGAAAATGTTACAGACAAATGTTCTGTTTTGAAAGATCCTTGTTTCATTGCTATTTGGTTTGTAATGAGAGCATACCTTGTACATTGTTAACTTATAGATGTTAAAAATGTACATTATCTATATTTTTAATAATTTTGGAAATATATTTATTTTGGTCTTTCTAGAATCTGTGTTTGTGGATATCCTCGACAACATGTAAGAAAATACAAAGGGATAAGTAGCAGGGTACCAGTTTCTTCAGGATTCATGGTGCAAATGTTAACAGGAATTTATTTTGCCTTGTAAGTTTATTTCATATACAAAGGTAACTTTTGATCTCTTTAGAAAATTATAGTCTTATTTTATTGTTACTGTATTATAATCTCAATAAATAATCAGCATATTTTTGTGAAAATATGGATCACAAAACATTCTTTTATTTTGTTATCGTTTGAGAAAGCCATTATTTCCCTGTCCATTCCGTCATTGAGCCAATTTTTAGGAATGGTTTCACCATATCTTTGAAAATTAATCCATACACTCTTTTCCCCCTAATATCTCTGTGATATGTGTAGCATATATCATATACTCTTCTAACTGACTATGTGAATGCAAAGAAGTAACTACTTAGGATGCTGCAAACCACAGTAGTTGTAGATTTTCATTAAAAACTGTGGGAGTTACAGAGTAATTTGACCATAAAGTGTTCTGAACATATTCCAAGGTATATAATTTATTATGCTGTGACTTGCTTTGAAAGCATAAAATGCTTTGAAATTGCCTAGCGTTTTGAGTACATGTTCTATAAATAGACATGTTCTTTAGAGAAGAAATGTACATCTATAAAATTTTCTGTTAATAGACTTTCAGATATAATTGAAAGGAATTTAAAGATTTAAAAATACATTTTTAATGAGGGTGGAATGGTAAGAAGTGTGCTAATATGATCAATTATTTTCCTCATTAAAGATAAATTTTCCCATTATATCTTATTTGATTTATATAGAATTAATTTAAAATAATTATACTTTACTTAATTTTATAGTTACAATGGAGAATGGGATCTAGCTCAAAAAGCATTGGATGATATTATATACAGAGCCCAGCTAGAATTATATCCAGAGCCATTGCTGGTAGGTGCCTCACTTAAATTATGTAAATTTCATAATTGAAAATTTCTCAGCTTAAAACTATAAGAAGCCATTTGTAGTGCATTACTACATTATTAATACTCAATGATTCATGCTCCTGTTGTAATAGAAAACTTCTATATTTGAAAAAGGTATATATAATTTGAAATTTTCGTTAAGCTAACTTCTTAGCCTGGTAGTCCTTTTCATATATGTAAGAATGTTCTCATTAACATGCTAGAGCTGCATTTATTAATTAGCATTAGGAAATATAATTTAATATTTTGGAATTTTAAATTTCATCACATATATTTTTAACTGTGGATTTTGTTCTTGCTCCTTAATTTAGAGGATTTATGTATCATCTTATGATATATCTTGGAGGAGTTATTCTTTTTAAAAACTTGTTAAAATTTAGTATCTTGTTTTATCTGAGTATAATAATATATCTATTCAATGACAATCTTAAACTATATTTTTCCTTCTTAGGTCGCCAATGCAATACAAGCTTCATTGCCTCACGGTGCCATGAGATCTAGTAAGGAGGGTACAAGGTGTATTCAGGTTGAGATCACACCAACTGCCTCTAGAATATCAAGAAATGCAGAACCAGCATGTCAATAAGAGGTCACAGATGGAAAAGACACGGTAAGAAATAAAACACTCTTCAGATTAGAGGATTGTTAGTGCTGTCCCCTTCTTCTCCGTACTTAAGGTGCTGTAACTTCTCAATTTAGTAAATAATATTATAGTGGCATGGAAGAAAGAGCTGTTGACCTTTAGCTTTTCATTTACTATCCATGAATGGCAGTCAGTAAGAAAACAGAGCCCCTTATGTTACGTGTATGGATGAAAATTATTTAAATGTTGAATTGGCTTTAAATTTTATTTCAACACAGTAGGACAGTAGGAAATACATGTTTCAATTATTAATACATTTTGGGTTTCTATTCACAACTGCTTGCAAATATTCCTTAATGTTCTTGATTTTTGAACTCTTTAGCAGGTATACTTGTATACAGGAATAGATACATATTATAATATAGGACTTAAACATTTTCTTCTGAAAGTCTTAGTAAAGAATCCTATGGTATTGATCCAACTCTAGATATTTCTATATTCTGGAAGTTAATTTTCTTGCAAGATTGTTTTAGTATTCGTTCTTGACTGCTTCATCTTATTCTTTAAAAATTCCACTGGAAGTTAATTTTATTTACCATGACCTTCTCAGTGCTTTCCATCACTCTACTTTCTTTCATACCTTATTTTTTATTTGATTTCTTGTTCTTTTTATAACCCTCCTCCTACCTAGAAGTTAACCACAGAATGGGAAACAAAAAGCTGCTTCTTTGCCCCAAGCAAGCATATGAATTAGTGTAAAACAAAATCCACTCTTTGTTTTCTTCTTCCTACAAACTGCAATGAAAATGGTAGCTCCTTTAGTATATTTGATAGTTCCAGTTGTCTCTATGATATCTATAGAGAAAATGCAAAAGTGCCATGATTCACTGTGAAATAAAGTTGATAGCTGTTGCCATTGTTCCTATGCAGGGAATCTAGAAGGCTGTATGTCCCCAAAAAAAAGATGATGGAATTTTCCAACTTAACCAGTGATCATTTTCAATCTTTCTTTTTTTAAAGTAGTGTGATAAATTCCTGAAAGTCCTTTAGGAAGGCACAAAAAAGTGGAAATATGCCATTATCGAGGCAAGTTATGCTGTTGTTTAAAATATTCATGTTGATGTGTAGCAAAACGAATACAGTATTGTAAAGCAAAACAAACTAAAAAAATAAAAATTAATTTAAAAAAATAAATAAAATAAAATATAGGGTCTAAACATATATTAGTTTCTTCAGTGAAATTTACACTACAGTTTGACTAGATTACAAATAGAAAGTCATTTAATTAGATATCACCATGTTACCCTAGAGGTCAGTTTTTTGTTTGGGCACTAATATGTAAAAATAGGCACAGAGGCGATGAACCAGATCATATGGGTTGATAGTGGCCATAATTGCTCAAAAACTACACTATAGGAAATGCAAGGATGAATTTTAATTCCTTTTCCACTGTTGCTTCTTTCTATTTAGGTGGACTGATTGGGAACTAGGGGGAAAAAATATAGGTCTTGTAGTTAAAAATGTGAAATATTGAAGTTTTAATGCTTAATTGTATTTGTATATATGTACATGTGAAAGATAAGATTTGCATATGTGTCCATAAATGCATTTAATGAAATAAGATGTGTACCCAGCAATAAAATAGAAACCACTTTTTCAGAAATATTGTATAGCAGTAAATTACCAAAACAAGAAAAGACTACTTGAATATATTGTATGCACTAGATTCTTACATATCTTCCAGATTTTATTTTGGCTACCACTTGAAGGGTTGGCACAGTTTCTTAAGGCTCCAGCCTCATAGGCTCCAGCCTTTCTCACTACATTTATTCAACCTTCACAACCCTAGCACTTGGGCAACTCCTATTTATGATAACAAAAAAGTCAAGGATGAGGATTTAGAAGAGAATGCACTATGAAAAGCAAGTCAGATGCATGTAGCAGAAACAGAATGTAGCTTAGTCTTGTTGACCATTCATCTTCAGTGTGAATTCTCTTTATCCAGTGGACTGTAAAATATTCCTAGGCCAGGTCCTTGTTTATCTCCACAGGTAGATTACATACATTCTCCCTTTTTAGAGCAATCTTGACTTTCCTTCCTAGAGCAGTATTTTTCATTGTTTTGCTGAATTGAAAGATTTTCTGTTTTCCATCGCCATGGTCCTGATTCCTATCCGAACACCTTATCATTGTTCTGGCTGTAGCTGACACTGGCTTCTTGTGGGGAAGATAGGTATCTTTACTATAGTTCTTAAATACGTAGATAATTCTCAATTTGTAAATGGATTTTTAAATTAAATGTGTTTATATAGATTATGTTTATTATATTCACATGTGAGTTATATATAAATTATAATGAATTTAATTTATACATTAATTTTTGCAGAAACAGTGTTAAAGGGCTTGTGGATTCCAGGATGACCCACAAAAGACTTACTG
Source organism: Aepyceros melampus (assembly GCA_006408695.1). Lineage (NCBI taxonomy): Eukaryota > Metazoa > Chordata > Mammalia > Artiodactyla > Bovidae > Aepyceros > Aepyceros melampus. The sequence goes on from SJXQ01000157.1 coordinate 321,509, forward strand.
TCTCATAATGTTTCTAAAGCATAGCACTGTAGAATGTAAGGTTAGTTTATGACTATGTGAAAACACATTCAGAGTTTCTTTGTTTTCTGGAACGCTAAATGTGTTTTGTGTTCCACCTATATCTCTGTCATTCCCTTCCAACACCAACCCTCCCAGAAGGAAGGATTTCTTCTCAGACCCTGAACTGTATCACATGGTAGGAACATGGAATATGCAACTTTAACTTAGTGATGATGAGGGTTGGGGTAGGAGAAGGGACATGAAACACGAATGTTAAGGAATATTTTTTTTCTCCTTGCTTCTTCCCTTGTTATTGCCAGTGCTGGGAAAGAATAAAGCAGTTGTTCTTTTTCTTTTTTCTTTTCTTGGATCTCTTCCCTTTTTCTTCTTATTTTAAAAATGAGATATAATTAACATGTAACATAGTTTCAGGTGTACACACAGGCATCAATACATGAATACATTGTGAACTGATCACTAAAATAAATCTAGTTAATATACATTTCCACATATAATTACCTTTTGCCCCCTCATAATGAGAACTTGTAAGATCTACTCTCTAAGCAGCTTTTAAAATATACCATACAGTATTATTAACGAATAATCACCATGCGTACATTACATCCCATGACTTATGTTTTTATAACTTGAAGTTTGTATCTGTTGATCATTTTCACCCATTTTACCCACTACCATTTCCCACCTCTGTTCTCTGTATCTAGTTCAGAGTTTTTGTTTGTTTTTTAATATTTCACATATTAGGAAGCTCACATGGTATTTGTCTTTCTCTCTCTGACTTATTTCTTAGCATAATTCCCTTAAGATCTATCCATATTGTTGCAAATGACAGGAGTTCCTTCTTTTTTATAAATAAATAACCTATCACATTTTTATTATCTGTTCATTTGTTGATGGATGTTTAGGTTGCTTCCATATTTATGTCTTTCTTTATTGCCTCTCTTCTTTATTCTCTATTTTCCATCCTAGCTGGGGAGAAAAGGAGCAAGAGTGAATAAGGTTACTGAAGTGGTCAGTCAGAATTTTCTTTCTTTTTTTTTCTTTTTATATCTCCCTATTTCATTAAAAAAAATAGATAATTAAACCATATAAACATATTTGTTTGTTTGCATAGCTGAGTCACCAAAAATTGCTCATGCAAACAAATACATTAAATTGGAGCACTTAATCACATGTTTTCTTTTTCTTATTTGTAACCAAAAAAAAACTATCTTTACAGCTAAAACCAATTCATATTTTAGTATGAAATTAATTTTGAACACTTTTAATCATTTGCATTCAAAAATTTTTTTCTGAACTCTGTTTGAATGTATTTCAGTATTCTCTGAAGCTTCCCAAAGTTAAGAATTTATCTATAATTTATATATTAATGGAAAGCATTCTTTTGGAAAAAAAAATTGCTTTAGTTTTAGCATTTCCACACATTTCAGAACATATATCTCTTGCCATGACCTTATTATTGTTAAATAACAACCCAAATTTCTAGAGTTATATTTTCAATTTTTAAATTATTATTATTAATAGATTTTATTTTTTCAAGAGCAGTTTTAGGTTCATAACAAAATTGAGTGGAAAGTACAGGTTCTTGTATACCCTCTGACCACTACCCTTTATCAAATTTTTTATCCTCCCAACAATCAACACTCCACGCAAGAGAGATATTGCAAGGCCCTGTCATTCTAATTTTCACGAGACAGTGATTAAAGAGAATGATTTTTAAAGAAAAGTTAGTTTCTGCTGATGTATTATTTTGGAGAGACATGTTTGACCATTGGCATCTTTGCCTGATTTTCCCCACTTTTCATTTAGTTTCTTTGATATTGTACTGATGAAGCATAACTTAATGTGTTTTCAGACTTTTGAAATTATGTGTATAAATTTTTGAGAAAGTTTTAATGAATTTATAATTCCATGTCAATACATATGTTTGGAAACTAAAATTATAATGTAGAATTGCTGCTTTTGACTTTCAAGGGTCATAGTTTCATAATTAATAGCTTTATATATATTATTAATTCTTTCAAATATACTGTGTTTCACTTAGTGTATATTTTTTAAACCTATATTTTCAAGCCACTTACAGATTGAGGGCTATTTAGAAGTCATAATTTGAAAGTAAAATGCAATTAGAGAATGATAATAACAGAAAAAAGATTTTTAAAAGCATTAAGTAAGGTAAGAGAAGAATGTGAGTAGATTATGACCAAAACGAGAATCAAAATAAAAATTCCAGTAATAAAGGTAAAACTGTGAAATAATTAATTTTTTAAATTAATAATAAAAATGCAATTTTATTTTCTTAAATATTTATTACTTTTAAAAAACAGAGCTAAAGAAAAGCAGAAGGTATTTCTTTATAATAATGCTTCTTGTCTATAGTTATTCTTAAATGTTGCTTCTAAAGCTGTTTTTATTATCTACCATTTCAGCTATGAGTCCTATTTCTTAAACCCCTGAATAATTCTCTAAAATCTATACTTATTTATTTCCTTGTACTTTTCCATTTCTTCTCCTCTTCCAGAGCAAATTTAATTTCTTTTTTTTTTTTTTTTGTCTGTTTCCCCACCACCACCACCATTATGACTCACTTTTCCACTTTTTAAAATTATCTGTACTTGGAACAACACAATCAACTTTCCCCTTTCTTTTAAAATGGTATTGAAATACCCATTCCACAGAAGTCCCCTAAGTTATAGTTGCAAATAATGAGTACTTATAATTTTTGCCAGCTTGTTATCTGCTAATGTTTTATCTAGTGAAATCCTAATTTTTTATTACTTCCTACCATTTCCACTAGTACATTTGTGATATAAATGAGACAAGTCAATGAAAAGCATTTTGGTATGTTTTAAAACACTGTGTAAAGCCTGATTGTTTATTAATTAAAAACTATTTGCTTTATTTTATTAACTGCACAATAGTATTCTTGATAAGCTTTTATTAGCAAGCTTGCTATTCAAATGATCCTGTGATTGATTAACTCTTTCATTGACTTTCCTCAATTTGAGACAAACATGTTGTTTGAGTCTATCAGACAAAAAACATGTGATACATATATGATACAGTGTGTGATACATATGTGATATAATAGTAACAATCAGTTTAATGATATTTTAAAAATTTCTATAACCCTGAAGTTTAGCACTCTAACTCATATTATCTGACACTTATATCACCACTACAGAAATATATCACCATTACAGTAAGGATTTTTAGAATGTTGTTTTGATACCTGCTGTCTGCATTCCAAATTCACATGTAAATAGAATATATTGAACTTGTATTCTCATTTATGTACGATTACAGCTGTTTGCAACAAGTATAATAATAAATGTGATATTTATAGTCTAGATTCTTTCAATTTTGCCCTACTTTTAGTCCTGGCACATGTTAAGTGATTTATTTTTATAATATTGAATTTCATTATTTTGACTTAGGAGATCCAAGAGTACAAAGCTTTAGACAGTAAAAAAGAATTGAGGGACTTCCCTGGTGGTCCACTAGGTAAGGCTTCACCTTCCAATGCAGGGGGTGCAGGTTCAAGCCCTGTTCAGGGAGCTAAGATCGCAAATGCCTTGTGGCCAAAAGAAATCCTTCAAAACATAAAACACAAGCAATATTGAAACAAATTCTATAAAGACTTTAAAAATGGTCCACATCAAAAAACCTGAAGGAACTATATATATTTTTAAGTCTTCTTAGTAATATCAAATCAGTACCCTGAGAATTTTAGAGTGTTTAGTTAATTATATGGAATGTTTATTATATGGCTTCCCTGGTGGCTCAGAGGATAAAGCATCTGCCTGCAATGAGGGAGACCCAGGTTTAATCCCTGGGTTGGGAAGATCCCATGGAGAAGGAAATGGCAACCCACTCCAGTGTTCTTGCCTGGAGAATCCCCATGGACAGAGGAGTCTGGCAGGCTACAGTCCACGGGGTTGCAAAGAGTTGGACACGACTGAGCAACTTCACACACACACATGAAATGTTTATGTGAAAAATGAAGCACAATACAGTTCACACAGATTGGATCTAAAGAGTGAAGTTTCATTTTGTTACAGCTGCTTTGTTGCATTTCCAGCATTAAATTTCTATTTAATGGATGTTAAGGTATTTAAATGAGTTTAAATTATTATGACAGAATTCAAAGATAACCTATGATATGTTTTTTTAAATGACCAAAAATATGTGATTCATTTCAATTTCCTCCACAGTTTAGTACTAACTTATTAGATGAGGAAAGAAATGGAACAGCAGAAAAGATGCAGCTCATGTTGGAAAATAGTTTATTTAAAACCAATTATTTTCAAAACTTGGCTATTGATTTTGAAAATGTTAATAAATTCCTATTATATATTAAAAATAGGGTAGTCATAACTTTCTAATGAACAAATCTGAATAATGATAAAAGATATACTTTAGTTAAATATCTTTAAAAATTATTTAAAACATTTAAGCTGGTCTTTCTAGATAGTGCAGAAAGTAAATGCCATAAATCTTGGAATGAAACATTTATTTGTGAATCAGATTTTATGATTTTATGTGTAAATCACTTGGGGAAAAGCAAAGTTGCTAATAATTATAAAAGCATTTTGAAAAATGCAGAAATGGTAATTTTAAATTCAAAAGTAGCAAACTTTAATGAATTGGCTATTGGAATTCTGCATTTGCAGTTAGGTATGTTAATACTTATGTTTTTATTTTAAAAGTTGTTTATACTTATTAAAGAAATTTAGAAAAATCATTTTGAGAAACTCCATTATTTTTAGATTCTAAAATGCTATTTGAGGAGCAAACTTTGCTTTCCTGATATAGATAATAAAGCATTTGGGCCAAAAATAAGCATTTCCTTCTGACCAGACTTAGCACTGCATAAATTTTAACCGACATTTTTGATATTGACCTTTTATTCATGGAAGGTGACACAAGGAAAAAGGACATATTAACCAGAAACAACTGACATATGTGAAATTAGACTTAAAGAGAAAGATAGTAGTCTTAGAATCCTGGCCAACTTTAGATGAAAACAAAAAAATCTTAATTTATTTCTAGATAAAATAAAGTAAAATAATTTTCTACACAGAGAAGCAGGGTATTTAAAATTATTGGTCTCATGAGACAGAAATGGTTGTTTGTAAATGATTATGTTCTACATTTTTTACTAAGGAGGCCTTATATAATTCTTGTTGTAGTTAAGGAACTTATTTTTTATTTTGTTATTTATTATTGAGCTCTACCTCTTTCCCCCCACCTTTTAAGTAGCATTTGGTGCACAGTGTACATGGAGGAAGAAATAAGGTTTTATAGGTAGTTTCTTTGTATATATTCCTTATCTGGTTTTGGCCTGTCTGGTTATGAGGAACTTTAATCATGAAGGATTCACCTGATCCTGCAGCAGTAATGCATTTCTCACGGAGATTTTTTTTAATACTTGAGACTTAATAAAGATGACAGAAAAAGTTACTGAGAGTGATTGAATCCACCTCGATAAGGAGAATTATAAAAACAAGTTAAAGTATTGACTATTCTTTACTTAAGAAATTGGTAATATTTTCTAACCAATGTGTCCATAAATAAATTGTTGTGGTCCAGACTGTGTTTTTCTGTGTAATCCAGGCTGCTCTCTTCTTATCTGGAAATTCTTCTGGCTTTAGGACTAAGATGACTAAATCTCAGTCTCCATTCATGTCCGTGCTGAGTGCAGCCCTTCTTAACTGCCAGCGCTGTATTCTGTGGTTCTATGTCAGTGCTCCTTTCCTCTAATCTGCCTTGCAAATTACTGGCCCAAACTGTGGATTTTTACGTTGCTGTTTTTTCTAAACCAGGACACACTTTGTGCTCAATATTTTGTGTAAAATGTGACTTCTTTGATAAAGAATGCTAATAGAGTACCCAAGTAATATATCTCTATACTTGTCAATGGCTATCTATTGCAGTCAGAACAGAGTCTAAGCTCTAACATTATGGCATAGGTGGTCCTAGTGACGCCTTAGCTACCACTGTGACTGCATCTGAAGACCACTCTCACCTTTCCTTCCAACCTTGCAAGCCACTAAGACATTTCTACCTTGGGGCTTTGTAGTAGCAGTTGGGGACATTTGAGTTGAGCTTTGATGACTATAGAAAGAGTCAGCTTAAACTCTCTTCCTCCAGATTGTTGTGTGCGTGCTAAGTCTCTTCAGCTGCGTCTGACTCTTTGCCACTCTATGGACTATAGCCCACCAGGCTCCTCTGTCCTTGGGATTCTCCAGGCAAATTGAATACTGGAGTGGGTTGCCATGCCCTCCTTCAGGGGATCTTCCTGATCCAGGGATCGAACCTACATCTCTTACGTCTCCTGTGTTGGGAGACAGGTTTTTTACTGCTAGCACCAAGATTATTGTGTAGTCAGTGCTTTCTCATCATTCAGAACTCAGCTCAAATATCCCTTCCTCAAAAAGGTCTTCCCAGACTATCCATCTAAAGTAGACTTTCTTCTTTACTACCCTGCTTACTCTTTTCCATTATTCTTGTCTTCATTGTATTTTCCACTATCTAAAATTCTCTTGTTTGGTTAATTCCCATTTGTGAGGGCGGGGTCTTTGTCTGGTTGGCCATTGTATGCCCAGAGTCTAAAACAGTGTCTGGTACATAGTAGGGGCTCAGTAAATAGTTGAATGCATGAATGAGTGAATAAATGATAAATTTATACTGTAGACTAAGCAATTTCTTTTCCTTATTTTATTGAAAACAGTGCAATAACATGAGAGTAAACTGGGTAGAGGAATATTCACTTACAAACCTGGTACTTAAAAAATTGACATTTTACAGTTTTTTTCCATATGTATATGTATTTTTCATAGTTATATTCTTTAAATTATTTTTTATGTTTTGCTTTTGTTCAGTTAGGCTTGTCCAATATTTTCCCAAGTTCTAGTGAGTCCTGTTATTTAAATGGCTACATAATATTACATAGAGTTGATATTCCATCATTTACTTAACCATTTCCTTAATATGCTAAATAATGTTTCTACCTTTTTGCTATTATAGATAACACTGCAATGAATAGCTTAATGAATATAGAAAACATTTGTCTTCCATTGAATAGAATACATTTTAAACTTTAAACTGACAGGATAGTATGAAATTGTTCAGGTATTTTATGACTTTTAAAATATATCTTATAAATTATAAAAGAATGTGTATAACTTTCTTCTGGGGTCTACTCTATAAAATACTTGTCTTTATTGATGTCAATAATTGTATGATACAGATATTTGAGGTACAGATTTTGATTGATTTTGCAAATAAATTTGCAAGTGCCTTACAGCATAACCAGATTCTTTTTTTTTTTCTCAGATTCCTTTAGACTTGTGAATCAATCTGGGTATAGATTTGTGTAAATTCTGTGAATAATAAATTGTTCGTTTATTTAAATTATCACTTTCAGTAAAAAGGGAAACTATGAAAAAATAAAATCTAAAGCTCAAATGAAGAGTTTCATGAGGAACATAATGGAATAGATATTTGAGGTTCTAAAACTGTATATGAGAGAAATCACAACTTTTCATAATCAGCTTTAATGATATTTGCAATATTTTTACCTTTTTTTTTCCTCTCAAAGCCAGAAGACATTTTGTAGGGAGAAACGATGCCCTTAACTCTCCTCATTTCTGTATATGGAGAGAAGGTGACCTATTTATAGAGGTTATACAAATAAAATATTCTCTGAAAAGTTTTTCTTTGGATGTTTTTTGAACTTTTCGAATTTTTAAAGTCAAATGTAAGTATTGTTTTTTATAGATATAGAATAGTCATGACACATCTTGCATAAAATTTTAAGTTCTGGGCTTTTAAGCAGATTCTATTTTCTTATGCATTTGTATTCCCTTAAAACATCTCCTTTATAAAGTCTTTTTCAAAAGAGAATAATTCTTACTATGTTATCCTCTGGATAGACTGAAAACTATAGACTTAAAAATAACTCTTTCTGATGTGAATAATCATTTTACTAAACCTACATTTAGAGGCAAATACAACACTTTTCTAAAACAAAGAGCCTGAGTTTTTCTTTGCCGTCTAAAAATTCTTTTAAGCTATATGTTATTTTGTTTTATCAGGTCAAGTAACACATTCTCACCTTCTCATGTCTTTTCTGTGTTCTTTCAACTTTATTTAGGGCTTCCTTAGTGGCTCAGCAGTAAAGAATCTACCTGCAGTGCAGGAGATGTGGATGTGGATTCAATCCCTGGGTTAGGAAGATCCCCTGGAGAAGGAAATGACAACCCACTCCAGTTGGTTTCTTGCCTGGCAATCCCATGGACAGAGGAGCTTGGCGGGCTAGAGTCATGAGGTCGCAAGAGTCAGACATGACTTAGTGACTAAACCACCACAACCACACCTTGATTTATTCTAAAAATAATTTCATCACATAACTGGAGACTTGTTCAACTTATCAAACAAATTTTATTGGGCACTTATTTAATGCAAGGTACTTTCCTAGGAACAAGGTATACAACAGTGACCAAACAAGAATCCCTGACCTCTTGGAGCTTCCATCTGGTAGATATGATAAGTAAATAATTGTAGGTTAGAAAGTGATGAAGTGCTAAGAAGAAAAAGGAACAAAGTAGGGAAGAGAGTGTATGAAATATGGGTAATATTGAAACTTGATGGGATGATCAGGGGAGATCTCATTGAGAAGGAAAGTTTTGAAAAAAGACCTGAAGGAAGTAAGAAGGTGAACCATATAGTTATGTGGGGAAGAGCATTCCAGGCCTAGGGAATAACAAACCAATAAGTAGTTGTGTGTAGGAGGAGTGGGTCACAGAATTATATAGGGAAGAAGTTGGAAAAATAAGAGAAAGATCATTTAACAGATGTTTGTTTTTTTTGTAATTATCTTTCTTTATCCTATAATTTTCCTGAGAAATATACTTTTTTTATTTCTAGGTTTTCTTTCTGTGAATTTACTTTAATAAACAGTTTAGAAATTTTGTGGTTTTTACCATTTTTGAGTGATAATATACATAAATTGGGGCTTCCCAGAGGACACTAGTGGTAAAGAATCCGCCAACCAGTACAGGAGATGCAAGAGACGCGGGTTTCAATCCCTGGGTCAGAGAGATCTCCTGGAGTAGGAAGTTTTCCAGTATTCCTGCCTGGAAAATTCCATGGACAGAGAAGCCTGGCAGGCTACAGTCCATGAGGCCACAGAGAGTCGGACATGACTGTGTGACTAAGCACACATAAATTTATTAAAGATTTTTGCCTGTGGAAGAACATATCTCATTTACCACTTGCCATTTAATTAGATGATTTTTAAAAATTATATTACTGTTTCTGGGACGGCAGATCTTTACCATTTCCCCAGAAAATGTGATTAGTAACCCAACTGCCTTGTGCTATTTTATATAATATTCATTTGATCTTGATCTGTGTTCAAAGTAAATTGTTTGCTTTCTATGAAAGGACTAGGAATCTAGGCAAATAAGAATTTTTTTTTAATTAGAAAATGTTTGTCAGAGAATGTTTAACTCAAATTGACTTTAATGAATTGAAGAGTTAATATTTATAGTATGTTAGAATGGACGTTTGATGTCAACAAAAGATTCTACTGTTTAGGTCCCCCAAACAGTAACTGTTGTAACTGTTTCTGATCTTCAGTTTCCTTGTCTGCAAATGGGAATCATTACTCTGTGGGACACCAGGGATTTTCCAAATCCCATGGATGGAGGAGCCTGGTAGGCTGCAGTCCATGGGGTCTCGAAGAGTTGGACATGACTGAGCGACTTCCCTTTCACTTTTCACTTCAGCATTGGAGAAGGAAATGGCAACCCACTCCAGTGTTCTTGCCTGGAGAATGCCAGGGACGGGGGAGCCTGGTGGGCTGCCGTCTCTGGGGTCTTACAGAGTCAGACATGACTGAAGTGACTTAGCAGCAGCAGCAGTAATGATCCTGTTAATAGATCTTTTGTGAAACTGCTTCTGCAACATAAATGGACAAGTCTTGGTTGTCACCCAAGTGACCAAGTGCCATGCTGATTTTACTCTCAGTTGCAGTGGCCTCTGGCATTTCCCTCAGTTAGATTTTACTTGCCCTCACTTTGAAGACAGCTTTTAGCAATGGGGAATGGGCCTATTTAGGAATTCTGTTAGGGAAGCTGAAGCAGCAGTGTGTTAAACATTAATACCTCACTGATATCCTTTGGCCAGTCTAGGAAAGGATTTCATTTAGGGTATATGCAGTCAAAAGTTCATGAAGCACTGCTGCTGCTGCTGCTGCTAAGTCACTTCAGTCGTGCCTGACTCTGTGGGACCCCATAGACGGCAGCCCACCAGGCTCCCCCGTCCCTGGGATTCTCCAGGCAAGAACACTGGCATGGGTTGCCATTTCCTTCTCCAATGCATGAAAGTGAAAAGTGACGTGAAGTTGCTCAGTTGTGTCCAACTCTTAGCGACCCTGTGGACTCCAGCCCACCAGGCTTCTCCGTCCATGGGGTTTTCCAGGCAAGAGTACTGGAGTAGGGTGCTGTTGTCTTCTCCGTATGAAGCACTAGGTAATTCAAAAATTAATATGCCAACATATTGACCTACCAGCCCAGGGCAACATGAAGCTTTGAAGACCTTTGGGAGGTACATGTTGCTGCTCGGAAATGGAGTACCCAGGGCATCCATCTTTCAGAATTTGCCACCCATTAGTCATGTGGGAAATTTATAAAATCCTAATGCCCGGGTCATAGCTCATACTATTTAAATCAAAATGTTAAGGGTGAAAGCCAGGCACCAGTAGTTCTATAAGATGTTCAGGAAAGTGGGGACCCATAGGAATATGTGCTCTGGCCTCCATTCTTCTACCTGTTGTTGTTTCACATGCTGTAGCACCATTCACAGAGCTTGATGTTCTATCATGAAAAATATTTGAAAGTATTGGGTAACATCACTCACTCAGGTTTGTTCTACATTTTTAAAGAGTGCATACTGTTTCACATAGTCTTATGTTGTTTTGAACTTTAACTTTCATTACCGGTCCATGGTAGATATATTCATGTTATTTTTGTCCATCTGTTACAGATATTTCCTTAACAACTTTAAATGAACCATGGCTTTGTGATTTGAGACACAAAACAATGTCTACAAGTTTTAACTATTTAGGAGTTTCATTGTTTCAATTACAAATTACCATTTTCAGAATAAGGGACCAACAGCCACTTTGATTTTACAAATCCATTTTTATTTATTTCCAGTTTAGTAATGAATTGTTACAAGTTAGCCTAAATTTATGGAATTAGTATGTCTGAAGAAATAGACTGTTTAATTATTATATCACAGGTGCATTAATATTTACTAATATACGAGATGATTGGTGTGTGAAACAAAAACTATACCTATAGTACTAACCGTGATATAAGTGAATAAGCATTTTTCCAACGTCATGGTTTATTAAGGCAGACTTAGTGTAATCTAATTAAAAATAATTTTGCAAGGAGAATTCCTAAATGGCTTGGTTCCTCATGTTGACAGGAAGGAACTAGAGTTTTGGCTGTAAATCCTTGAAAACTTGCCTAAGGCTTGACATAAGTTCAAGTGGTCACAATATTATCCTGAAAATAGTAAAAATTCTATTTTAAGTTATAAAACAATTTCTGTTTCACAGTCCATGTCAAATGTGTGTGTGAAAAAATACAGAACATAAAATGATGCTCTGGGTTTTTTCATTGTCATTTGAAATTAAAGAACATGACCCCATTTCTCCAGTACTGTCAGAGTATTGTAAATTATGGGAGTTCCATCAGGGCATATATTTGGCTTAATACCTAACATTCAGTCGTCCAATTTTTGTTTTGGATCGTTTGCTTTCTTGTTTTGCATTTTTGTTTTGTTTTCAGCCATCATTTTGTCTTATCATCTTCAATTCTAGAGCAACCTGACAACAATAATGATACTACTGAATTGGGCATCCTTGTCATTCCTGAGATTAGTGTCACAAATGTGGCCGGAGAGAGAACCGGGAATGGGGAAAAAGGCAGAACACTAGGAGAGATTGATGCCCAGCATATACAGGGTGTACAGGAAACAGCCACAGATCCTAGAACTGAGAGCAAAGGCTTGCCAGAGATCAGGAGGCAAAAATCTGTAAGAAAAATGATGGAGGATGGAATAAACTCACCTGGCAGAGTGCAGTTTTAGCAGAGCACTTTATAGCTGCACTCCAAGGTATCTCATGGCAAAGGGTCACTGCTGCATGTTTTGAGCGACAGTTGCACAGGCACAAAAATCTTGCATGTTATCTAATCAAAATGCATGAATTATGTACTACAGTTTCTCAGTGACTTAATGCTTTTTGGAATGGTCATATCTATACTGTCTCTGGGTAAATTGTTATGAAAATGAGGCAGAAAATGGCTTCCAGAATAATTTACTGCTTGTGTTTTGAGATCTAAAATTACTTTTTTATCCTTGTATTTTTGCCATCTTTGATATAGAAGATAATGTATAAAGAATTTTAACAAGTTTGTGATTATATTTATGGTCTATATATTTTTCTTTTAGTAAGAAAATCTAGAATGTGGAGTGCAACCTTATAAAAAAGTCTTTAAACTATTTTAATAACATTTTTTTTTAAGTTTCTTGGTATGATCTTTGACTTTACACTGCTTTGCTATTAGGGGAGAGTTTACCCCCTAGTTTTACTGTGTGGTATTTTCTAATTGTCTCTGATCTTTGCATGAATAGTAAGAAAACTTTTCTAAAAACACAGTGGGATGTGGCTTACGGCATGCTTTTTTATTTAATATACTATAAATTATTCTAATTTTAATGATAAACTGTTGACATTTTATAGAATGTTTTGATTTATCCTTTGATTTTGGTCAGTAGTTGTTGCTTTACATATTATGCTAAAATTGTTCTAAAATTTATTTAAAGTATATTTGATTTGGTATTAATCATGAAAAAGAATTACTTAAAATGTTTAATATTAATTAATCCTTGTTATTTCTTTGTTTAGGAAATACAGAATTAACAGGTCAAGAAGAACTGATGGAGATATCCGAAGTCGACGAGGGATTTTATTCCAGGGCTGCCTCTAGTACCAGCCAGTCGGGTTTATCAAACATTAGTCAAAATTGTAGTAACAAGACAAGTATAGGAAAGACTCAGAGACGGTCAGGAGGAAACAAAACTGGAGGAAAAGAGAAAGAAACTACAGGGGAGTCTTGCAAAGATCACTTTGTTCGAAAACAAACACAGAGAGCCCAAAGTGAGAATCTTGAGCTTCTCTCCTTAAAGAGACTTACGCTGACAACCAGCCAATCTCTGCCTAAACCTTGCAGTCATGGTTTGGCTAAGACTGCCGCCAGTGTTTTCAGTAAATCCTTTGAACAAGTCAGTGGTGTCTCAGTCCCACATAACCCGTCATCTGCTGTCGGCTGTGGGCCTGGGACAGATGCCAACAGGTTTTCTGCTTGTAGTCTACAAGAGGAAAAGCTGATATACACTTCTGAAAGGACTGAACTTCCACTGAAGCATCAAGCAGGTCAGCAGAGACCTCCTAGTATTAGCATTACTTTGTCCACAGATTAATTTGTAAGGGGTTCCTCATGTACGCAGTGAATCTGGAAATACAACTTGGCTCCTTCACGCAAGTTCCCAGGGTCGTCTTTCATCGCTGCTCCTGACGGGAGCCCTGATGTCTTAAATTCTGATGGCTACCATGACTTTATGAAGGGAATAATGTCTAGGTTGTAGTGAGTTGAAATATGGTTTTGCTATTTCTTGGGTTGTGTTTTTTCCCCCTGAGTCTTTTTTTTTTTTTAAATCTTGTTTCTGTTGCCCTAAGATTGACATTGTGATAGTACATTTTGACAGGTGGTGTGATCAGGTTGGTTACATCTCCTGTAAGTTATGAATCTTTTTCTTTAATAACTCCTATTTTGGTAGCTGTATGTTTGGCCTTCATTGTAAAGGAATCCATGTATGGAAACTGTTTTTTCAAGGATGAGGCTAGGTACAACTCCAAGAATTCTACAGCTGGCTGTTTAGGAAGCCACTCTGAAAAACAGGCATGTGAGAAAACAAAAACGATGCTTATGAAAAGTGCCTGATAAAAAAATGTGTAGCCAGATCGTCTTGAAGATGAGTAGAACAGTAATGTGAAGCACTGGAAAATGCCTCATAACTCAGTACCCTAAAATATTATGTGATTCCAGGGAATGGGAAGAGGGATTGCTGTCATTTATTTGGAACATTTTATATCAAAAATCAGGTTGCAGGTAGATGTGTTATTTTGAAGTGTTTGATCTGGATTTAGCAGGTGAAAATCCTTTTCAGTTCCTAAGGTGTAATAGGCCGTAAAGCTGGCTTACCCTGCTGCTGGATTTTGGAAATACTGCTTAGTTTGGATTCCCATAATTCAGAGCACACATCATTGAAGACTTCACTGTAAATTTTGTACCTCAGCTCTAAAGACAGCAGTATTCACCATATTGAATGGTTTGTCTATAAATGAAAGAAATTAGGTAAAATTTTCATCTATTAAATATCATTGAAAGAAAATAAAAATAGTGAAATGTGGACTAAAGACATTTATGTACTAACTAATTTAGGTCATTTATGTTTGTGTTCTTAAATTTACATTTTTAAATATGAAAAATATTGAATGTGTTTCTTGTTTTGTGAACAGGCCTATTTTAAATGTTCTTATTAAGATATGAAGAATAATCAGTATAGTTGCCCCCAGCCAAAAAAAAATAAAAAGCTAATTTAACAGAAGCTGAACAAACTTGTATGTAGCTATAGAGGATCATATGACCTCCAGATGGATGTAAAAATTTTGATATTTGCTAGTGGTGGTAATTTCAGCTATGGTGAGGTTCCTTTTAAATCAAGTAGGCTTAGTAATAATCTAGGGTAAGAGAGAAAAAAGCAGGGTTGAGAATGAGAGAGTAAGTTTACTGGGGAGGAAGACCTAGGGAGCTGTCCCTTTTTCAGTGGTTAGTACACAGTTTTCCTTATTCATAGTCCTTAGCTATAGCCACACAGAGAAAATGGTAGTTTTCATCTTGTACCTATTTATGCAGAGCTCAAATATGTGAAAAAGTTGTATGTCTTGAAGACTGCTAAAGTATTTACAGTATGAATGCAGTTTTGACTATATTAAAGCTGGCTTACCCTGCTGCTGGATTTTGGAAATACTGCTTAGTTTGGATTCCCATAATTCAGAGCACACATCATTGAAGACTTCACTGTAAATTTTGTACCTCAGCTCTAAAGACAGCAGTATTCACCATATTGAATGGTTTGTCTATAAATGAAAGAAATTAGGTAAAATTTTCATCTATTAAATATCATTGAAAGAAAATAAAAATAGTGAAATGTGGACTAAAGACATTTATGTACTAACTAATTTAGGTCATTTATGTTTGTGTTCTTAAATTTACATTTTTAAATATGAAAAATATTGAATGTGTTTCTTGTTTTGTGAACAGGCCTATTTTAAATGTTCTTATTAAGATATGAAGAATAATCAGTATAGTTGCCCCCAGCCAAAAAAAAATAAAAAGCTAATTTAACAGAAGCTGAACAAACTTGTATGTAGCTATAGAGGATCATATGACCTCCAGATGGATGTAAAAATTTTGATATTTGCTAGTGGTGGTAATTTCAGCTATGGTGAGGTTCCTTTTAAATCAAGTAGGCTTAGTAATAATCTAGGGTAAGAGAGAAAAAAGCAGGGTTGAGAATGAGAGAGTAAGTTTACTGGGGAGGAAGACCTAGGGAGCTGTCCCTTTTTCAGTGGTTAGTACACAGTTTTCCTTATTCATAGTCCTTAGCTATAGCCACACAGAGAAAATGGTAGTTTTCATCTTGTACCTATTTATGCAGAGCTCAAATATGTGAAAAAGTTGTATGTCTTGAAGACTGCTAAAGTATTTACAGTATGAATGCAGTTTTGACTATACTTTGGTTGTTTTATCTAATTTTTCAAAAATCATTAACTAGTTTTCATTGAGTAATGCTAAATAAAATATAGTTTTTAACATAAGTGAACTGATATTTTTAGTTCCAGTGGTAGAAATGAAGATCTATTGGCATACATTATAGTTTAAAAATAGTTAAGTCAACCAGACAGTGAAAGTTGACAAAGTATTATTGTACTAAGAATCCTGTGTTCAATTTAAATCCTGTGTACAATCACTGTGAATTTCCTATTGTCTTTTTGTAATTCTTTAACAAAGAATTTTTCCTAGGCATAGCTGCTAACAATCTTAATAGTCTTAAGAACTAATTTAAAAGATTGGCATTGGAAGCAAGTTAAGGTGCTTAGGAAATGTTGTAGAAGGTTTTTGGAAAACATTAGTTTGAGGACACATTAGCCAGCACAAATAAGAGATCAGGTTTTAATGTTCAGCTGTTGTAATGGAACCTCATTTTGGTATTATTCTAGATCATTGTGGTCTGAGGAGCAGTAAGGAGCATTGGCATCACCTGGCAGAATTTCAGAGCCACCTTAGATCTACTGAATCATAACCTGCCTTTTAATAAGATCTCAAATTATTATTATGCACATTAAAGTTTGAGAAGACAGTATCAAAGTGCAAACAAATCACTAACCTAATATTTAGAATTCTCAGTGGTCTCACAACCCTAGATCAAATATATTGGATACTCTAATCTTCACTGTTTTTAACAGCTAATTAATTTTTTATAGTGTCGACTCACTTAAGTCCCCTAATTCTAAATCTTTAATGAATCTCATTTGTTTTTACAATAAAAAATGGTTAATATTTTGTATTTTTTTTGATAACTAAAAGTGGAATCAGAGCTCTACAGTTTTAAGTATGAAAGGGGTACCACCCTTTTATACAGTGCACAGCAAATCTGCATGTGTTTATTCTTTTAAAAACCCTGAAGCATTACTCAAAGTAATGGTTCTGAATTTTTGCTCCAAGTAATTTGCACCAGTTGATTTTCTGGAATATGGAATTATGTGGAGTTGTGTTAACGAGAAAATTCTTTTGTAGTATCTTTGATGCTATTTCAAGTAAGGATTATACAATTGAAAAATTTTATACAATTATAAATACTGGGTAATGCTAACTTACTGTAACAATTATAATTGTCTCTACTATTCTTGTCCCACTTACTTTTCCAAATTTGAAAGTTAGGGTGGCTTTTGTAGGTCATTTTCTTCTGAAGATGCTGACGTGACCATTTGTTCATAGACCTCTGTATATTCAGAGTAATATCTTTTATCACAAGAAATCTGCACAAAATTGGGGCCTTGTACCCCATAGCTCAAAGGATCTCAGTAGACCCTGTAGTCCCATTCCACATTTTAAACCTCTAAAAGATTCTTCAAATTACCCAACCTCTCACTCTTCAAATACCCAACTACCTAGGATGTTCTAGTGAAGCTGAATGCCAGATTTTGCCTTTTGGAATCCAAGTGGAGAGAGAAACAAAGACTTAAGTGGAGTGTCTAGGGCAGGTGAGCACCCTGGAATCCCTTGTTATACCACCATGGAGCTTTTAAAGGCAACTCTGTAGATTTGAAGAGTAGAAATTCTCAGTCCTTAAATGATTTCAGTGGTTTTTGAAAAATCAATATTTCATTGTTCTCTTCAATTATGAAGTAACTGCTTAGCAAAGATTATTCATTTAAAGCCAAAAGAGTTGAAATAAAGGGAAATAAAAATTTTAAACCAAAATAGATAAAAATGATCCCATTTTAGGGGATTTTGCCTGTTTGGAAGAATAAAATTAAAGTGTTGAAACCTTTACATTTAAATTATAAAGAAAAATAATTTGCACTCGGACTTAATTTTCAGCAAATATTTAAAATAAGGCTGTTTAACATTTGAGTCTATAGGCACTGTAAGTCTACACTTTATTAAAGGGAAGCACATCAGGAAAATATGTATGTTAAATAATGTAACTGAAAAAAAATTTTTTGAAAAGCCATTTAAAGAGAATAATTTGATGGGTACTTATATTAAGCATTGTAGATAAAGATTAGTGTATTAATAGTGTCTTCCCAATCTTTGGATAAAAAAATTGACTCTCTAGTCCTTTGATTAGCATGAATTTATACTTTAGATTAATTGCTTAGTAAAGTTATATATAATGCTTTGAGTTATGCACATTTATATTTAATATTGATAAATTCTTCATCAGAGAATATAAGTATGTTGTCTTCTGTATTTTGTAACTTGTGCATATCTAAAGAGACTAACAGTGAACATCTTAGAAGATGCTTTTGTGTTTTTAAATAGTAGAGTTCTAGAGTATTAATGTCTTAATATAAAGTTTCTACTAGTAAACTCAAGATCTGTTTCACATACTGTTACTGTGAACCTCTCATCTTTACTTCTAATTACGTAGTGATACTAATCTTTTCATAGTAAATATACTTGTTTCTAATTGTATTCCTAGAGTTTACATTCCTAAAGAATAAATTATGACTTTGGATATTTTTATGTGCTCCCTACCTTTTTAAGGTTATGGAAATAAACTGGAGTTTAGTTTTTTGACATTTTGTATATTTGTGTAATTGTTCTCCATATATAATACTTTCTACAACAGTGCTGCCTCTTGTTTTATTGAAATAAAAACAAAAAATTTTTTTTCCAGATCACTTTACTCATTAAAAAACCATCATAAAATTTTGCAAAAGTCATGTGGAGGAAGAAATTAGAAGACTTAGGTGAGTTGAGTCATTGAGAGCTTTTGGGAGTAAGCCATAGGACAATGAAATTTCATTCTTGGCTTTATGTTTTACATGGCCTATGGATGAGATGTGTGACAAATTCATTAATATTCATCAAAAAGAAGATGAGCTCCATGAGTCATGCACCACTGACATTTGTCATACCAAGAGTACAGGCAACTTTAGATAACAATGCTTTGCCCTTTTATCTGTTTTATGAGTCTTTATCTCTTGAATGCAGAGATTATATGCCTCTAGGATAGGACTTTGTGCATTGTAGATATTGAGATACTTAATGAATGTGTGAGTTAGGTTGAGGTTGGTGTTGGGAAAGAATCAAGGATAAGTTCTCCAATGTATTATATTACAGTAAAATTTTAAAATTCCATTTACTGACTCTAGGAAATCTCATGACATTACCTTGAATAGTATTACTGTGTGTGCTTAGAAACAAAACCCTCTTAGAAATTTGAAAAAAAAAAAAAATCCTGTTTTATAGTTGATTATATATTTGGATAATTCCACTTCATCTAAGGAACTGAGTAATTTTGGAAATATTTTCTAAACTACTATTAGAGGAGCATTCACAGAGAACAAGAGAAGTGATTTTTGTAAATCACATGTTAGCCCTATGGAAGAGAAACTCTTCTAGTGATTTTTAACAGTCACCATAAATAGTTGACTCACTTCATAGAATCTGTAATACCAGCATATTTACTTTATAATTATTAAGAAAGGCTTTGACAGATAATTCTAGTCACTTGGTAATTTCCCTTGTATTGTTACTGTGGTAGTAGTAATAGCTAATATTTGTAATTAAAATTGTGATCTCATTTAACCTTCAAAACATTCCTATAAAATGATTAGAATCCCCATTTTAAAAAGAGGAAACTGAAGCTCTCAAAAGGGCAGATGACTTGCCCAAAGTCACAGAGCTGCTGGGTGGAAAGCTAGGTCTTGTGACTCATTTTTCTATCACCTGGTAAAAGAAGATACTAAGTGATACTATGTAACAGACATATTATATATTTTATATTCATTCATTCCATAAGTGAGTTAAGTTTTAAGGTGAAAATAAAAGTTTTCTAAAAACAAATTATACTTTTTGTAGAACTTTAGGTAATTGTGTTTTCTTCAGTGGTAAACTGAATGCTAGTCAGCCAGATATTAAAAACATAGTAACATATAAATTAAGATTTGTTTATTTTTTTACCTGTCAGATAAGGATTTAAAAGATTGAGACTAGTATTGGTATAGGAGTTGGGAAATTTCAGTCCATTGGCAGGACTTAAATTGGTACAATTAAAATAATGAGCAACTCAGCAGGATCTGTCAAACTTTAAAGTGCATATGTGTTCTGAGCTAGCAACCCTACTCTGTGTTTATTACACTCTCTATTTTTTGGAAATTTTAGTATAAATGTGTAAAGATTTCATCGCAGCATTGCTTGTAATAGCAAAAAAAAAAATTAAATAACCATTAATAGAGGACTGGATAAATTATGGTGCATTCATACATATAGTGAAAAATGATGTAGCTATGAAAGACAATGCAGATTTGTATGTGATGATTCAGAAAGATTAATTATAATGTTCCTTGGGGAAAAAATGTCATAGAACAATTTCATTTTTATAAGACTTGTGTAGAACATTTAATATGGATATATATGTGTTTATATATACATGTACATATGTACAGCACATGTGTTTTTGCTGGTATTTGGGGAGGAAAGCATTGTTTCTCTTAAGTGTGATCTAATGGTAGCCTGCATCAGGGAAAAAGTGGTGCTTTTAAAAATAGAGATTCTGAGACCTTGTGCTGAACCCTCTAAATCAGAATCATGGAGTGAAGCATGGAAACCGTTATTTGTAACAAGTTCCTCAGTTGATTCTTATGCAACCTTAATGTTTGGTCTAGTAGCTAACAGCAGTGAATTGACTATCTTTCTGGTAGTAGTCTGTAATTAGGAAAAACAAATATTTTAAAATGTTAATTGTTAAATTGAGGTGTAGTTTACACATAATGTTAAATTAGTTTCAGGGTCGACGAAGAGTCAGACACAACTTCACTTTCACTTTCACTTTTCACTCTCATGCACTGGAGAAGGAAATGGCAACCCACTCCAGTGTTCTTGCCTGGAGAATCCCAGGGATGGGGGAGCCCAGCCTGGTGGGCTGCGGTCTGTGGGGTCGCACAGAGTCGGACATGACTGAAGCGACTTAGCAGCAGCAGCATACAACATAATGGTTCAATATTTGTATATCCTGCAAAATGATCACCAAAGGTAAGTGTAGTTAACGTTCATCACAATACATAGTTTCTTCTTTTGTGATGAGAACTTTTAAGATTTACTCTCTCAGCAGTTTTCAAACAAGCAATGCAGTATTAACTATGGTGATATTACATCCTCATGACTTTTATAACCTCAAGCTTATACCTTTTGACTCCCCTCACTATTTTACCATCTCTCTACCCCTGCCTCTGACTTATTTCACTTAATATAATGCCCCTAATATCCAACCATGTTATCACAAATGACAAGTTTTTCAGCTTTTCTATGACTGGATGATATTCCTGTGCGCATGTGTATGTGTGTGTATAGTATATACCTCATTTTCTTTATCCATTCATCTATTAATGGACACTTAGGTTGCTTCAGAAAGGATAAATTTCTTGAACAGATCTTGTGTTCTAGATGAGGCTTCCCCTAAGATAAAGCCGGTTAACATTGATTAACATTATTAACATAGACCTGTCAGTGAAAAGTAAATGGCCTGACATAGAAAAATGATTCTTTTGTATAGTACATGCCAATTAAATGAGACATCCTTAAAAACAAAAACAAAAACAAATTTTGTTATTGAACTCTATCATCTGATGACCTAATGAAACAAAAATAAGTACTGAAACTTATTGCAGTAAGACAACACACCCACCATCTTCATAAACTTACCTGTGTCTCAGAACCAGAAAATTAGCCATTTGTTGAGTTTTGGGATCCCCATGCACAGAGGAGCTGGGTGAGCTACAGCCAACGGGGTCACAAAGAGATGAATAAGACTGAAGCAACTTAGCACACATGCTATCCTAAAAAGCCAAAGGGTCATAAAATTCTCCCTCTCTGTTCCTGAAGCCCAAACCCATGCAAACAGGCACTTTGCATGCTTACTATTAATACTTTAGCTTTGCCATGGGAAGTTATCAGGTGTGGTCTTTGATTAAATTAAAACTCAGGTACTCAAACGTGAAGTCTAAACAGGTAAGCCCTAATTGAGTAGCTACTTTAACATGATAAGATATAAATACTAACATGAAAAAATGAGAGCAACATAATTTCTGTTGACTTTTGCAGATTTTTTTCTGAGTGAGCATACTTCAGAGAGAATAGGCATACCTCTGAAATATTTTGTTATAGTAACTCACTAGAAGTTAGCTAAAATTAGTTGGCTAGGAAAGCAACAGGAAAACGTAATGAATATTTTATTTCCCAAAGTGATTTGATTGCTTTGGTACCTGTGCACAAATGGTGTAAGGCATATCTGTCAAAACAAGGAATTGATTGGATTTGGTAAAGTTAACAATATGGTTTAAGATTGGTGGACACAGCAAACAAGGGCCTTGAAGAGTCTTCATAAGTAACACTGTTGTTTGATACCCAGCTCTTTGCCAGGTAGGCAGATCACTGTCTCCATCCCATAGGAACTTACCTATGTAAGCAAAAAATTAGATTGTTTCTGTTTTTTGGTTTGTTTTGTTTATCACCTTTCCTGAGCAAAAGTTTATTGGAATAAATAATTAACTCATATTGACTAGATGGGCCATATTATCTAAACCATATTGACACTGATGGTTTCAGGTCTGTTTACCTCTCCCCACTCAAAGACTGTAAGTCAGTACTATGAATATAGTGTATTGACATGTCTTTAATGACTTCTTAGGGTTCTACAGAAGCTCTCAGAGATTTCTTCTGAAGTTACCTGGTCAACCTAGGGGATAAAATGTTAGGGTTTGTCATTCCTCCTGGCAGATTGGACTCTTAGTAGTGGCAGTAATCAGGATAGCCTTGATGAAAGGAGGGCCATATTGTTGAGGTCCATATATACAGCCTTCATGCCTCCAGTATAGCCACTTTGTTCATAAGTTGATAGAACAAGAACTGGGATATGAAAGAAAGATCAACTGACATCCTCAGAATTATCTTGAGCATCCAAGTACTTAGTATCTCCTTCAAATGGGGCCTTCGTTGAGTATTTATGTAGGAAAGAAATATTCCTACAATCTGAGCCCACTGGGACAAGTCTGACCATAATTTTAGTGCCTAATTATTATCACTCATCCTCTAAACTTGTTACTGTCATGTCCACCTCCTGGCCAATTATGAGTCATAAAATGGGGGCAGATCTGCACCTTGGGATATCTTTACCATCTGTGAAGAACAGATGAGAAATACTGCTCAGATTAGTCTCCCTGTAAAGAGTTCCTCTCCTAACTGTCCCCACCACCATTGCTAAGTGGGGCGGGGTGGGGGGGGACAGTTAGGAGAGGAACCTCTAACTCGTACCAGCATACTGTGCAGTAGGGCTCGTATAGGTTTGATCCCCGGGTTGGGAAGACCCCCTGGAGGAAGACATCGCAACCCACTCCAGTATTGCCTGAAGAATCCCATGGACAGAGGAACCTGTCTGGCTAGAGTCCATGGGGTCGCATAGAGTTGGACACATCTGAAGCGACTTAGCATGCATGCACACAGCACTTAGACCATTTCAAGGCTCAGCAATTCACTAAAAGGACTTACAGAACTCACCAGAAGCTGTTCAACTCATGGTTATAGTTTATTACAGGAAAAGGATACAGATTATCTTCAGACAGTGAAAGAAGGGCATGGGGCTGAGTCCAGGAGAATTCCACATGTGGGATTTTCAGTTCTCTCCTAGTGGAGTCCTGGATAACACCAACTTCTCCAAGTGATGATGTGTGACCACACAGATGGAGTGCGGCCAACCAGGGAAGCCCGCCTGAGCCTTGGTACAGTGACTTTACTAGGGCTCAGTCACGGAGATGTGTTGGACCACTTCCATGACTAACTTCTAGTCTCCAGTCCCTCTGGAAGCCAAGCTGATGATGCATGGCCAGAAGCTCCTACCCAAAATCTTTCCATTAGACTATCAGTGTGGTCCAAGGTGCCCAGGTAAGCAAAGACACTCTGATTAGGCAGGGCATTGCACTGGCTTAGAGATCACCTCCCAGCAGCTCAGGGCAAAAACCAGACCTCTCTTGTGGGTAAGGTCAATTCTTTACTACCCAAGGCATGAAGACTGGATTCTGGCTGGGGTACAAAATGTATTTGAAGCTGAAAATGTGGCTAATGGCAGAAAAGAGAATCACTGATACAGGGACAGTAGAGAATGAGTTCAAGTCATTAGCAGAAGACATAGATCTAAGACATGCATGGAATTAACCAGCAAGTTTAGGGAATGTGGTTTTTATCATTGCTTTCCTCCACATTGTGCCAGGAGGACACAATAAGATGTAACAAAACCAAAATCATAAGGAAAAAAAAAAACAAAAAACAGAGCCAAGTTGTGTCTGTGTTCTGGAGCATTAGGGTATGCATTTCCAATAATGCTACACCAGAATAACCAAGGAAAGCTGCTTAAATTGAGTATGCAATGGAAGTCACAGCAAAGAGGAAACTGTATCAAGGCTCTTGTTATCTAATGAGGAAAACCAAATTCTCCAAAAGAAATTTGTCAAATGGACATTTCTGCTACTCCATTGTACACTAATCTGTCTGACTCATTTCCCACTTTTCATTACTTAGAATATTTTAAATTATTTCCACTTTAAATTATTAAAAACAAAATTACAGACTAAAAATTTGGGAGCAAGAATGATCTTAAAACTCCTTTAAGTCCACATTTTGTCCTAAGGGTAGCCCCCAAAACTGCCTGCATGAGAATTTATCTGGACCGATTTCTCAGCCACATCAAAGCAATTTTGGTTCAGTTGGTGAGGCATGTGGAGCACAGAAATCTGCATGTTAATAAGCAAGCACATCCCTCTGTATCTACTTTGTCTTCTCCAGAATGTTTTGCATACTCAATGATTTCCTCACAATGATTTGTTTAGATTAACTCCAGGGAAACTCTTGTTTCAATGATGTGTCTTGACACCTAGAAAGCCCTCAATAAATAGTTTTCAAGTAGTCTGTGATTCTTCTGTTCCAACATATTAGCTAGATTCAAGAGTTTAGTTGGAGAGATTGAGGGTTCTCTGTGCTGAGGATACGTGGAAGGAACTAGGGTAATGTGGCAAGCCTCAGCCAGTCGCCAGCTAGGTGTCACTAGGCAATGATTTTTTTTGTTATTTTTAATCTTTGTTTCATAATAAAGTTTTTTTTTTTAATCCAGGTGTATCTTACCTGAACTAATTAACAATAAGTAAGGAGAAAAGGAAAATTTCCCCACCGCTCCTGAACATCTTATTCTTTGATGGGAGGTTGGACCAACCTTGGTCAGGTATACTACTTGCACACTGAGTGGAGAACCATGGGCTTTAGCCAAACCATCACGCACAGTTACAGCAACAAAATCAAGACCAGTTAAATGATTTCTCCAAGGTAGTATCATTACTTTGAACATACGGGTTTAAATTATTTCTTGTATAGTCCCCTAAGTGGAATTACCAATTTAAAGACATCAATTCTTTAATGGCCCAAGACAAGGTAGATTTTCTGAACAATCAAATGAAAATTGCACTGCTGCAAATTATGTATTACTCTCCCTGCCCTCCAACCCCAACTGCCACCAACCAGTGCTTCTAATTTTGAACCTTAATTTATTTAAAAGTTTTAATTGTTGTGTAATTGTGCCCCAGAATATCCATTTTCATATCAAAGAAGCCTAGCAAGGCTGTGCATTTTTCATTTTGGTAGTTTGATATCTGCAAGTCTGCATGTGTAAATAGTTTGTCAATGCTAACTATTAATCAAGTATAATAAGGCATTAATCTTATACCTTTAAGATTATTGTTTGATAATTTGGATACTAAACTGCATTTTTTCTAGCTCTTAAAATAATGTTCAGTGTTCATTTGGAATTACATTTGACCCTTGAACAACATATGTCCATTTATAGGTGAATTTTTTTCAATATATATGTACTACAAGGTAGACTATAAAATTATACGTGGATTTTCAACTTAGCAGGAGTCAGCACCGCAACCTCCATGTCGTTCAAGAATCAACTGTACTTTCAGAGTTAATGTATCAGATTCTGATGTATTAGAAATCTCCCACCCATCCTCCTGGTTTATTCCTGTCCCACTCTGCTTCTTTGTTTACACTGGTATGTGAGCTTTCTCTTCGTGACTAAGAAGTCAGAGGAGATGGAAATATTAATTGAGCTGAGTCAGTGAGTCATTCTTGAAAAAAACAGTGGCAGCATTAAAATTATGATGATGATACTATTACTGCTTCTATATTGTTTGTCATCATCACCAAGTAATAATAAAGGCACTGAATGGTGGTCTTGTTCACTAATTTTTCCAAATAATGCTATTTATAAGAGATTGGGCTAGAGACTGAAGCTAGGATTTAATTTAATCTAATTTAGTGAACAATGTTAATGTTAATGTTTTACTTGAGTTTTCAGACAGAAACAAAGTATATGTCTTCATAAACTTATATTTTCCCCCCTATTAGTTTAATGTCCCCATAAATAAATTTTTTCTGTTAGGTGGTAAAAATGTTAAAAAATCATGTTAAAAAATCCTGCATAACTAATTTTATTTTTATTATGTAAACATAGAAATGAAACATATTTGATATCCTGTGTGTAAAACCAGAACATATAATGTAAAAATATAGCTGCATCTGGAAAAAGATTAGAAAGAATTATATAAAATAAAGACATAAGATTATATTTCTTTTTTCCTTCTTGGCAAATTTTCTTTAAAGATATTACTTAATACTTATGTGAAGAAATTAAAGATGGTGACTTACATAAAATAATTTCTTTTAAGATGTGGGTAAATCCCTTTTCCTCTTGAAAGCATACTGGGTATGCCCAATTTTACTTTACCATCCAATAGTAAGCACTTGGGATTCCAAAGACAAATTTGTTTAAAGTTTGAATTACTAAGTTTTCTTTAGAATTTTATAATTTTTAGATTTTATATCTTACTGATCTTACTATATTATGTATTTTTTTGTGTTTGTTTTATCAGTTTTCATATTTTTAGTATTTTTATAGCTGTCTCCTAGGTAGTAATAAAATTTGTTGAAATAGAAGAAAATTATATTTCCCTAATTTTTCTTCAATACTTTAAAGTAAAAATTTAAAATATTTTAGAAATATTGACTTGGAGAATCAACAATTTTTAATATTTTGCCATGTTTACTTTATGTATATTACACATCTAAATTATGGTTCTATTTTTGAACTCTTATATTTTTCTCTATTTTCAATAACATGTTCCTCAACAAATATCTATTATACATCAGTAAATTCTACTAACTAGTATTTTCCATTTCTCTTTTCACTATTTGTGCTAATAGCTCTTTTGTTAAAGGACTTTTTTTGCAGGTCAACTATTGGTGTTAATTAATTTTATTTTTTCTTCTCCTTAGTATATATTTACTCTTAGTTTTATTATTTCCCTTTTCTTACTTTCTCTTGGCTTGCTAGTTATTTATTTATTTTGTTATCTAAAGTAGGAGCACAGTTGATATTTCTTTTTACTTATTAGTACTGGAAAACTGAAACAATATAATTTTTTGTTTTAAAAAAAAACTCTTCTGTGTATTTTGGTGCTTAAGATGCTCCTTGAAAGCACCAGATTTGTTGGATTTCCTTTTCAATCCAGATATTTATCATATTTTAAAAGGAGGCTTAGCCAAATCACATTTATTATTTTAATCAATTCCTCTGTATTCATATAATTATTACATTCCTATATAAGCTTAAATATTATTGCTATGTTCTTATACATTTTCTTTTCCTTAAAAGAAAACTAAACCAGTTTTCTTGTGCCTTTCTAAAATCTATGCCTCCCTTCAATTTGATTCTTAGTCAATCACTGTCTGTTTTCTTTATTAAAATTGGTTTTTCCATTTTCTAGTATTATATAAATGGGATCATAAAGTAATACTTTTTTTTTGGCTTGGCATCTTTCATTTAGCATAATTATTTTGCGATTTATCCATGTTATGGTGTGAATCAATTCAGTTCAGTTCAGTTGTTAAGTCGTGTCCAACTCTTTGCAACCCCACGGACTGCAGCACACCAGGCTTCCCTGTCCATCACTAACTCCTGGTGCTTGTGCAAACTCATCCATCCATCCAGTCAGTGATGCCATCCAACCATGACAACCTCTGTTGTCCCCTCTCCTCCCGCCTTCAATCTTTCCCAGCATCAGGGTCTTTTCCAATGAGTCAACTCTTTACATCAGGTGGCCAAAGTATTGGAGTTTCAGCTTTAGCATCAGTCCTTCCAATAAACACCCAGGACTGATCTCCTTTAGGATGGACTGGTTGGATCTCTTTGCAGTCCAAGGGAGTCTCAAGAGCCTTCTCCAACACCACAGTTCAAAAACATCAATTCTTTAGACTCAGCTTTCTTTATGGTCCAACTTTCACATCCATACATGGCTACTGGAAAACCCATAGCTTTGACTAGATGGACCTTTGTTGGCAAAGTAATGTCACTGCTTTTTAATATGCTGTCTAGGTTTGTCATAGCTTTTAAATCAATAGTCTGTTGTTTTTGTAGTCAAGATAGCTAAATAGTATTCTAGTATACAGATATACCACAGTGTGTTTATCCATTCACTTATTGATAGACATTTAGGTGGTTTTCAGTTTTGGGATACTATAAATAAAGCTCAGAATAAGCATTTGTGTACAACTTTTTAGGTGCAAATTTGTCTTCATTTCTCTTTGATACATGCCTAGGAGTGTGTTTTAGCCTCGGCTGCTATAATAAAATACCACAGATTGGGTAATTTATAAATAACAAAAATTCACTTCTTGCAGTCCTACTGAGATTAGGACACTGGCAGAGTCAGGTGAGGGCTCTCTTCACGGTCTCAGACTTCTCTTTGTGTCCTCACCTGGTGGAAGGGGCTGGGGAGCTCTGTAGGGTCTCTTTTATAAGAATACTAATTTGTATATAGGTCAGGAAGCAACGGAACTGGATATGGAACAACAGACAGGTTCCGAATAGGAAAAGGAGTATGTCAAGGCTGTATATTGTCACCCTGCTTATTTAACTTATATGCAGAGTACATCATGAGAAAGGCTGGCCTGGAAGAAGCACAAGCTGGAATCAAGATTGCCAGGAGAAATATCAATAACCTCAGATATGCAGATGACACCACCCTTATGGCAGAAAGTGAAGAGGAACTAAAAAGCCTCTTGATGAAAGTGAAAGAGGAGAGTGAAAAAGTTGGCTTCATGCTCAACATTCAGAAAACAAAAATCATGGCATCTGGTCC
Source organism: Aepyceros melampus (assembly GCA_006408695.1). Lineage (NCBI taxonomy): Eukaryota > Metazoa > Chordata > Mammalia > Artiodactyla > Bovidae > Aepyceros > Aepyceros melampus. The sequence goes on from SJXQ01000157.1 coordinate 350,709, forward strand.
CATCACTTCATGGGAAACAGTGGAAACAGTGGCTGACTTTATTTTTTGGGGCTCCAAAATCACTGCAGATGGTGACTGCAGCCATGAAATTAAAAGACGCTTACTCCTTGGAAGAAACGTTATGATCAACCTAGAAGCATATTGAAAAGCAGAGACATTACTTTGCCAACAAAGGTCCGTCTAGTCAAGGCTATGGTTTTTCCAGTGGTCATGTATGGATGTGACAGTTGAACTGTGAAGAAAGCTGAGCGGCGAATAATTGATGCTTTTGAACTGTGGTATTGGAGAAGACTCTTGAGAGTCCCTTGGACGGCAAGGAGATCCAACCAGTCCATTCTGAAGGAGATCAGCCCTGGGTGTTCTTTGGAAGGAATGATGCTAAAGCTGAAACTCCAGTACTTTGGCCACCTCATGAGAAGAGTTGATTATTGGAAAAGACTCTGATGCTGGGAGGGATTGGGGGCAGGAGGAGAAGGGGATGACAGAGGATGAGATGGCTGGATGGCATCATTGACTCGATGGACATGAGTCTGAGTGAACTCCAGGAGATGGTGATGGACAAGGAGGCCTGGCATGCTGTGATTCATGGGGTCAGAAAGAGTCGGACACGACTAAGCAACTGAACTGAACTGAATCCCATTCGTGAGCATTCCACCCTCTTGATCCAAGATCTCCCAGAGTATTTCTGTTCTAATATCATCACATTGGGTATTAAAATTTCAACATATGAATTGAGTTGTGAGGGGACACAAACATTCAGGCCACTGCAAAGTAGTATTGCTAAGTTGTTTGGTAACTCCGTGTTTAATATTTTGAGATGAATCAGTTCTAATGAGGTGGATGAAGCTGGAGCCGATTATACAGAGTGAAGTAACCCAGAAAGAAAAACACCAATACAGTATACTTACACATATATATGGAATTTAGAAAGATGGTAATGATAAACCTGTACAAGAGACAGCAAAAAAGACACAGATGTATAGAACAGCCTTTTGGACTCTGTGGGAGAGGGAGAGGGAGTGGGTGGGATGATTTGGGAGAGTGGCAGTATAACATGTATGATATCATAAGTGAAACGAATCGCCAGTCTAGGTTCGATGCAGGATGCAGGATGCTTGGGACTGATGCACAGGGATAATCCAGAGAGAAGGTGTGGGCGGGAGCGGGGAGGTGGGGGTCGGGATTGGGAGTTCATGTACACTCGTGGCTGATTCATGTCAATGTATAGCAAAACGGATACAGTATTGTAAAGCAAAACAAACTAAAAAATAAAAATTAATTACAATTAAAAAAATATTTTGAGAAACTATTTTCTACAATGGCTACACTATTTTATACACCCTCCAGTATAGTTCATGAGGGTTGCAATTTCTTTACTTCCTTACCAATACTTGTTATTTTCTGTTTTGTTTTTTTTTCCATCCAGCCGTTCATTCTAGTATGTGTGAAATGGTATCTTATGGTTTTCATTTGCCTTTCCTTATTGACTAATGATACTGAGCATCTTTTTATGTGCTTATTGACCACTTATATGTCTTTAGCTGTTGAAGTACAATCTGTCATTTTTCCTTTTGTGATTCACATTTTAGTGTTCATATCTAAGAAACTTTGTTTTACCCCAAGATTACAAAGATCTTCTCCTTTGTTCTCTTCTAGAAGCTTTATAGTTTTAGGTTGTACATTTTTGTCTATGATACAGTTTGACTTAATTTTTGTGTATAATTTGAAGAAAGAGCTGATACTTATTTTTTCCCATACATAAATGTAATTATTCCAGCACCATTTGTTGAAAAAAAATTTTCTTTTCCCATTGAATTCCCTTGGGTCTTAAAAAAAATTTTAGTTAACCATATATGTATGCTCTGTCTTCTAGACTGTATTCTCTTCTATTGGTCTACGTGTCTACTTTTTACCAGTACCATTTTGTCTTGATTCCTGTAGCTGAGGGCGTCTCAGCCTCAGCACTATTGAAATTTTGGCTCCAATAATTGTCCGTTGGCTAGGTAGGAGTTGTCCTGTGCACTGTAAGATGTTTAGGAGCATTCCTGGCCTTTATCCGGTGCTCCACATCCACTGTAGACAGTGTTATCTATTAGTTCCTTCTGGTTTGTTTTATTTTCTTTTCTGGCTTTGTCTGGGTTGCTTAAACATTGTTTCACAATTCATGGCATTTTTTTTTTTCATTCCATTTTCTTTCAAATCCATATATATCTTTTTGTTTAAAATTGTGCCTTTTGGGGAAATCCCTGGTGGTCCATGGGTTATGACTTGACGCTTTCACTGCTGAGGGCCTGGATCCAATCCCTGATTGGGGAAACAAGATCCCATATGCCATGCCGTTTGGTCAAAAAATAAATAAAATAAACCATGACTTTTGTAGGGAATATATGTTTGGATCTTGCTTTCTTTTCCACTCTAACAATCTTTGCCTTTTAAATAAAATGCTGAGATCATTAACCTGATGTGATATTGCTATGGTTACATTTAGGTCTATAATATCATTCTTATAATTTGTACCCTCTACTTTTTGTTCTTCTGTTCCCACTTTTTTGCTTAAAAATTGTTTATTACTATTGCATTTTAATTGTTGGTGTTTTAGTCACCTCTTTATATTATTATTATTATTATTAGTGGCTGCTCTAGGAATTAAAGAGTTCATTCCTAATCAGCACACGTCTTTTTAATTCAGTACATCAAAAGCTATTCTGGAGCACATCTAGCAGATGTTTATTACCATCTTGTCGGCCAAAACTGTGTCTCATCATACCCTTATTGCCGTGTTGTCCACAGGCACTGACTAAGTTAGACGAATTAATATTCGTATTCTAGAAATGGTGGACAAATTCATCCGCAGTGAAATAGAGGGGCTCTGCTTGCTACCTGAAGAAGTCAGTAATTTGTTAGCAGCAAAGAAGAGGTTTGAATATTAGGGTAAACAAGAATCAGTGTCTGTGGCAGTAATTAATTTTATCTATTATACTTTACTAAGACTTTAACATCAGTATCAGTTCAGTTCAGTTCAGTCACTCAGTCGTGTCAGACTCTTTGTGACCCCATGGAATGCAGCAAGCTAGGCGTATCTGTCCATCACCATCTCCTGGAGCCTACTCAAACTCATGTCCATCACATCGGTGACGCCATCCAACCATCTCATCCTCTGTCATCCCCTTCTCCTCCCACCTTCTATCTTTCCCAGCATCAGGTCTTTTCCAATGAGTCAGTTCTTCGCATCAGGTGGCCAAAAGTATTGGAGTTTCAGCTTCAGCATCAGTCCTTCCAATGAATATTTAAGACTGATTTCCTTTAGGATTGACAGGTTGATCTCCTTCAGAATGGACTGGTTGGATCTCCTTGCAGTCCAAGGGACTCTCAAGAGTCTTTTATCCAACACCACAGTTCAAAAGCATCAATTCTTCAGCTCTCAGCTTTCTTTATAGTCCAGTTCTCACATCCATACATGACCACTGGAAAAACCATAGCCTTGACTAGATGGACCTTTGTTGGCAAAGTAATGTCTCTACTTTTTAATAGACTATCTAGGTTGATCATAGCTTTTCTTCCCAGGGAGCAAGCATCTTTTAATTGCATGGCTGCGGTCACCATCTGCAGTGATTTTGGAGCCCAGTAAAACAAAGTCTATCACTGTTTCCATTGTTTTCCCATCTATTTGCCATGAAGTGATGGGACCGGATGCCAAGATCTTAGTTTTCTGAATGTTGAGCATGAAGCCAACTTTTTCAGTCTCCTCTTTCACTTTCATCAGGAGGCTCTCTAGTTCTTTTTCGCTTTCTGCCATCAGGGTGGTGTCATCTGCATATCTGAGGTTATTGATATTTCTCCAGGCAATCTTGATTCCAGCTTGTCCTTCTTCCAGCCCAGCATTTCACATGATGTACTCTGCATATAATTTAAATAAGCAAAGTGACAATATACAGCTTTGACGTACTCCTTTCCCAATTTGGAACCAGTCCATTGTTCCATGTCCAGTTCTAACTGTTGCTTCTTGACCTGCATATAGATTTTTCAGGAGCCAGGTCAGGTGGTCTGGTATTCCAATCTCTTGAAGAGTTTTCCACAGTTTGTTGTGATCCACACAGTCAAAGGCTTTGGCATAGTCACTAAAGCAAAAGTAGATGTTTTTCTGGAACTCTCTTGCTTTTTCCATGATCCAACAGATGTTGTCAATTTGATCTCTGGTTCCTCTGCCTTTTCGAAATCCAGCTGAACATCTGGAAGTTCATGGTTCATATACTGTTGAAGCCTGGCTTGGAGGATTTTGAGAATTACTTTGCTAGCATGTGAGATGAGTGCAATGGTGCAATAGTTTGAGCATTCTTTGGTATTGCCTTTCTTTGGGACTGTAAGACCTTTTCCAGTCCTGTGGCCACTGCTGAGTTTTCCAAATATGCTGACATATTGAGTGCAGCACTTTCACAGCATCATCTTTTAGAATTTGAAATAGCTCAACTGGAATTCCATCACCTCTACTAGCTTTGTTCGTAGTGATGCTTCCTAAGGCCCTCTTGACTTCACATTCCAGGATGTCTGGCTCTAGGTGAGTGATCACACCATCATGTTTATCTAGGTCATGAAAATCTTTTTTGTATAGTTCTTCTGTGTATTCTTGCCACCTCTTCTTAATATCTTCTGTTTCTGTTAGGTCCATACCATTTCTGTCCTTTATTGTGCTCATCTTTGCATGAAATGTTCCTTGGTATCTCTAATTTTCTTGAGGAGATCTCTAGTCTTTCTCATTCTATTGTTTTCCTCTATTTCTTTGCATTGACCACTTAGGAAGGCTTTCTTATCTCTCATTGCTATTTGGAACTCTGCATTCAAATGGTTACATCTTTCCTTTTCTTTGCATTTAGCTTCTCTTCTTTTCTCAGCTATTTGTAAGGCCTCCTCAGACAGCTATTTTACCTTTTTGCATTTCTTTTTCTTGGGGCTGGTCTTGATTACTGCCTTCAATGTCACAAACCTCCGTCCATAGTTCTTAAAGCATTCTGTCTATCGGATATAATCCCTTGAATCTATTTGTCACTTCTACTGTAGAATCAAGAAAGATTTGATTTAGGTCATACCTGAATGGTCTAGTAGTTTTCCCTATTTTCTTCAACTTAAGTCTGAATTTGGCAATAAAGAGTTCATGATCTGAGCCACAGTCAGCTTCTGGTCTTGTTTTTGCTGACTGTATAGAGCTTCTCCATCTTTGGCTGCAAAGAATATAATCAATCTGATTTCGTGTTGACCATCTGGTGATGTCCATGTGTAGTTGTCTCTTGTGCTGTTGGAAGAGTGTGTTTGCTATGACCTGTGCATTCTCTTGGCAAAATTCTGTTAGCCTTTGACCTGCTTCCTTTTACACTCCACGGCTAAATCTGCCTGTTACCCCAGGTATCTCTTGACTTCCTACTTTTGCATTCCAGTCCCCTATAATGAAAAGGACATCTTTTTTGGTTGTTAGTTCTAGACGGTTTTAGGTCTTCATAGACTCGTTCAACTTCTGCTTCTTCAGCATTACTGGTCAGGGCATAGACTTGGATTACTGTAATATTGAGTGGTTTGCCTTGGAAATGAACAGAGATCATTCTGTTGTTTTTGAGATTGCATCCACGTACTGCATTTTGGACTCTTTTGTTGACTATGATGGCTACTCCATTTATTCTAAGGGATTCTTGCCCACAGTAGTAGATATAATGATCATCTGAGTTAAATTCACCCATTCCAGTCCATCTTAATTCACTGATTCCTCACATGTCAATGTTCATTTTTGCCATCTCCTGTTTGACCACTTCCAATTTGCCTTGATTCTTGGACCTGACATTCCAGGTTCCTATGCAATATTGCTCTTTACAGCATCAGACTTTACTTCTATCACCCATCACATCCTCAGTATATTTTAGCATAATTCTTTTTGTTTTTTCATTTTTTGTCATTAATAATTTATTTTACCAATGAAAGCTATCCTCTTCAAAAAACTACATGAAGTCTACCTTTTAGTGTTTTTTTCCCTATGCCTCTTATTTCCATTTTATTATTTACTTGGGCTAGGAATGCCTTTTATAATAAATTGTGAAGATCTGCACAAAATGGGTCTACAATAGTAATAATTATAATCTATTAGTAAGTGAATAATTAATGAATGCATAGAAATAGCTATTTTCTGACTGCAAAATCAAATTTGATAAGAGAATTCAGTTTTATTCTAGCAGAATTATTTTGTCATAAAAGAGAGAATCTTAATTAAACTCAACAGAAAAGTAAAAGCTTAATTATGCTATTGAGTTGTTTTCTTTTCCATTTTTAAAAGTGGTAAGTGTGATAAACAATTGTTACTTGTAATTTTGTTTAAAAGTCTGAGTAGCATTTGAGTATGTTTCACTTAATGTGTTTTAGCACACCATAGATATTCTTGGAAAATATGCCTCATTAGGGGAAAAATAATTGGCATTTGCAAAGCTTAATTACATTTAAAATGTTTGCCTTATGAAAACCCAGCCTATGATTTTGAAAGCACTTTTCCTACTTTCTTCTCTAATGGGAGCTTGTAGCTCTCCTTTAATAATGATTGGGTTATAAATTCTCCAGGGCAGAGAATGTATTAGCATCTTGTGTGTGCAGAGAGACTGGTTGTTTAGCCTCATGATGATTTGCAGTTTAATAAATGCATACACAGGCATTATCTTATTGAATTCTCTTAACTTTCCAAGGAGGTAGTAAACATTCTCCCAGTTTATGAATAGGATGCTGAGGCTGAACAACAATGAATGAATGATCAAAATTCACATGACTTGTATTTTTAGAGTTGAAACAGAGCTACCCCTCAGCCTGAGGCTCTTTCTTCTGCCCCAGCATCCCCAGGTCTCCCATCCGCTGGTATACCACCTCCCTGGAGTTAGCCATATACAATTTGCATGAAGACTTTCCTGCCACCTAGATGTTTTCCAGAGGGCTAGCATGGGCAGTTGGGATAGGAAATCATTTACTGTACAAGATTTGACTCACTTAGCATTCCCAGACCTCACCCACTATGTAATGGCACTGGCCCCCAGCCATTGCAACATCCAGAAATGCACCCTCATTATCAGCTGCCCCAATAGTTTTGACAAAGCATTCTGAACGTCTTTGACCAAACCCATAAGCCTTTTCATATGCAAGTCTGCTCTAGAATGCAGAAAGAAATGTTTAGGGGGGACAAGTAGTATATGGTACCCCTGAGCAAGGGGAGTGCCAAAGCTTTGAAAAGTAGCTACCAGTTGGGGGAGAAGAATCATCTCAAAATTGTGTGATAACAATAGTGATGATGGTAACACTGAGTTATCACACACACTAGGTGCTAGGTTATGCCACCAACATGTATTATCCCATTTTATTCTCACTATAGCACCATTACCTCGTGGTATAGAGTAGTGAGCGACCATCATCCCTTGTCACAGCCATAAGTTCCTTTCTGGTCTTGCTGCTTCCATGGTTACCCCCATATAGTCCATTCTTCTTGAAATCAACCTGAGCCATTTTTATAACATGAAATCTGATCGTGTCACTCTTCTGATAACTTTCCAACTACTTGGTGACACTGAGTAAATTCTGAAGTCCTACGGTGGCCACAAAGCAGACATGCCTGGCCACATGTCCCTGCCTGACCTCATCTCCTATTCTGCCCAATATGGCATCACTGTAGTCACACTGGCTTCCCGCTGGCTGCCACCTGCATCACTGTTCTCTCCTTTAAGTCAGACGTACTCCCTTACTTCATCTAGTTTCTGACCCCGCCCCACACCCCGGATAGCCCTTCCCAATGGCTCTGTCTAAAATAGCTTCCCTTTCTCCCTCTTGCCTTCACCATGCTTTACTTTTCTGCACAGTACTTAGGGCCACCTGACATTATTAAATGCCTATTTATCCATCTGTTCATTATTTCTCCTTTCATAATAATGAGAGCTTAGTAAGGGCTTTGTCTTCCTCACCCCTTAGGAAATGGCTTGGCACACACTGATTCAATATTTGTTGAATACATGTGGCATATACATGTGGCATAGAGAAGTCATTTGCCTAATGTTCAGAGCTAACAAATGGTAGATTTGTACTTTGAACTCCCAGACTTTCAGAGAAGACTCCTCTACAGATGGCAGAGAAGCTTAGGACAGGAGATGGGAATGAGACAGGTCTTTCTCTTTTCTGCCAGGAAATGCTCAGTGTAACTTTTTTTTTTTTTTTAAATACATGCAGTAACTAAAGAGAATTGTACAAAGGAAGAGTTAAGGTGCAGACATGTTCAGAGACTTCAAGTCAGGCGTATGCAGGTAAATGCAACCAAAGTCTCTTCCTGGAGTATGAGTTTTGCCAGATGGTTACATGCCTTAGCCTGGACACTTAATTTTCATGTGAAAGAAATTCATGCAACCTTGAATATGTGACCTTAAAATAGCTCTGTAGAGGTCTTTATGAACAAATTAATTCAGAGTTAGTTCATTTCTAATGGTAGGGAACAAACAATAATTTGGTATGTTTTGCACTTACTACCATTTCTTAAAATCTTGAGAAAGTCACTGTGTCATCTATGGGTACTTTTTTATTAGGAAAGAAGTTATCCATTCACACTAGAGACTGCAGAAGGAATGGAACTTCATCTTGCAATTCTAGAACAAACTTCACGCTAAGAATTAAGTTTTCACAGGGTAGAGAAAAACAAAAAAGAGGGAGAAAATCCCTCAGGACAAGGTTTCTCAAATTTGACTGCTTTCGAGGACGTATTCTTGGGGGAGGAGACTGCAAGTTTTCTTTGATCACATTTAAAATTTTATGTTTTACTTTTGTTCATAGTCTAAAAAATACACACTTGTTTGGGACTATCTGGACAACCATCTTCTGTAACAGAGTGCTACCACAGGAACCATACCACTAAACCAGAACCGCAGTCCGTCTGCTAATTCTTGCTTTGCTTCTTTGCTTTACAGGCATGTATTCAATATAGGAATTTTCCTTTTCCAGCTCTTAGTATTGTTTCCTTTCGTCCCTTTCTCCTTCTGTACCAAAACTCCCAGGGAGCCTAGCTTGCTGTGTGTTGAACCCTTATAATATTTTAAAATTATATCAAATTTTTAAATGGTTTGTCTTTGTGACTAGGGAGAAGCAAGGGAAGTTGACAGAATAGATCCTCAAGTGATACGGACTCAAATTTCTTTCTGGAATTTGCAAAGCCAATTTAAGTACGATCTTAGTTGTCAGATTGTTTTTTAAATGTAGAAATTCAAGAAGACAGCCTTTGAGAATGCAAATTTTGAAGAACTTGGAATCTTTTTTTTCATTTCAATTATAGTAGTAACCACAAGCTCAGCTAGCAGGATATCACAGCGTGTTCAACATAAGGAAATCACAGTAATAAAAACAGCCTCTCTTCCTTGGGTGTTGGGTGCTCTCTTTGCCCTGCACCATTTCCTGTGTGTTATTGATTAGAGGAATAGCAATAAAGAGTTCTACAGGGGTGGAAAATTAAATCATGGTGACTAGCTAAGTCGTGATGAATGGATTTGAGGAGAAGAAATATGATGATTCCTTACAATGTAGAAACGATGCTTCCAGAATTTTTCAGGATTATTTGCCTCTCTGTTGGGGCCGAAATAAGGCTTATGTGAGGACGACAAAAAAAATGATAAGAATGCCTGAAATTCACAGAGTGATTAAAACAAAAATGAAGAGAAAAACAGTTCACAGGGGAGAGGTACAGATGGAAGAGAGGTCTTTAACTTGAGATATCCCTCATGCCTGCAGGCTTCTGGGGCTTGGGCTCCCAGAGGGATGAGCTGGTTTCAGCACTTGTTGGGACTGACTTGCTGGTCCTGAAACCTCTGGGGATGTCTCTGCACACTAGCATTTACAAATAAACAACTCTATTAGAACTACATTTTAATAGAGCCCACTCCTGGAAAGGGTTACACATGAATGAAGATGAGAAAGAAAGAATATTAGACCTTCTAATTCAATTTCACTTATTCATCTTTCACCACACCTAGAAGGCTGTTGGTCACAATGGAAACAAGTTATAATTTGAAAGAAATTACTTTATTAAATTCATACCCATATACAATACACATTGTCATTCTAATCTCTATCTAAAATGAAATTTAGAATGGAGTTTTTGATAACTCAAATATTTTCACTTAAAAGGGTAATTTCAAGATTCTAGTCAATGCTTTTTCTGAAATCAATTAATATGTGTGGGATGATTCGTGAGAAAAGAAGTGTATATATACACGAACAGCCTACATGGAATATTTTTGAGAATTTCAGCCAAACACGGATATAGTAGTTTTAATGACTGCTTTTTAAAGTCCAAAGTGTTTTTGCCAAAGGCCCATATAATCCAATTTTAATGTACTGATAATTTAAACTTGTTTTACATAAAAATTGATTTATAACTTGTAATCTGTTCTATCTCTCTGAATTGGAAGCATACAAATTTCATCCCCTGATTTCAGCCCTCAAATATTCAGAATGAAAGAGATATTAATGAAATTCATAGAATAATGAGTTTCTATTATTAGCAGGGTAATGTGGGGAGATTTGGGGTGTTTCAGGAAAAACTTAACCACCTGAAAATCACCAGCCTCCTTTCATATAATAGAACTTGAAAATATATCATTAAAACCAAATTTTAAAAAACATTGTTACCCTCAGGAGCTGTCTTATACAAAGTCACTTCTTTGGGAGGTATAGGGCAGGCATCTGGTCCTGAGGCTCAGAGCTGAGGATGTGTGTATTTACACCATCTTTTTCTTTGTGGTCTAGACCATTAACAACAACCCTGGGAAGGGGCGCTGTGAAGGGTAGTGAAACTGAGAAGGTTCTCCTGCTGTGGGGAGCCCCAGAATCAGGACCCTTAGCTGAGGCAGTGGGAAGGCACAGAGGGAAGTCACTGCCCAGGAAAAGGGACCTGCAAGGAAACCAAGGGAACTGCATTACAGTTGCCCTCAGGACCACTCATCCTGATTTCTGTAGGCTCTAAACTGTTGTGATTAGTATAGAAAGACTGGGGGAAGGTGGTGGGAGATTGTGGGTGGGGAGATTTGCTTAAGCCCTTCATGGATTTATGTTTAACATTCTATGAAAGAACACTAGGGTCTTCCAATACCTACTTTACTGTAACCGTGTTTGACGCAGGTCGGCAGGGAGTCTAAGCACTGGAGACTAAAAATTGACTTCTCTAGTCAACTTGGAGAGCCAGATGGGGTTGGGAGGTTCTGTGCTTGTATCTCTAACTCCATAGACAAGGCTGATCCTGGGAATGAAATAAATTATTTCTGGAGCTCCTCAACCTTGGAGCCCTAGGACTACTACTAGGGAGCAGATATATGGGTGGGGATGTGAACCGGTCAACAGAATGAGGGAGTGTGGACAGAGGGGCAGAACTTCCCTGAGGGCTTAGCAACAGGGACTGTGGGCAGTCACAGTACAGACTCCCCAAGTCTTTACCACCTACTGCAGTTCTGAGGGTAAAGGAAAGGAGGCAGGTGACAGTTTGCTGGGGTCTTCCCCCTGTTTCTCATCACACACTGCAGTCTTCACATTCAACCTCCTACACACTCCAAATTTTATCACTCTCATCCACACCATAATAGGTCCCTGTATTCTGTTTTCTGGTGGAAGAATATTTCTTTCTGGTGTCAGTAATGATAATTTTAAGATACATTCCAGATAAGATAATAAAATAATAAGAGCCATGAAATGGTTACTGTTAACCACCCCTCTCTCCTTTACTGATAAAACATTCCTGGTGGCGGTGTTGACATGCTGACAAATAGTTCTTCAAGACTTCCTCTGAAATCTCCGGTAGCAAAGTACCTGGGGAATGGACTGGAACAAGAGAACAACTCCAGAATGCAGACACATTTTGAATGGAGAACAGACAATGGCTAAGATTTTGGAAGTAAAAAAGCTAGTTGTCTTTGTTCTTTAGTATCCTCATTGCTGGACATAGTGCATGTTCATTTAATTGAATGAGCTGCCTTAGGGCACTGAAATCTCTCCCTTTTAGCTTTGCCCAAATCTTCCATCTAACATCCTAACTCCTTACTCAGTGGACAGCCCAGATGCAATTATTTTCAACTAAATTCTACCAGAAACATTTCCATATCTGTGACTATTCAAAAATATCTTGACTCTTTTGATTTCAAATAAAGCCCACATACTATTGAATACTTTGAGAACATTAAAAGAAAGAGATAAGCCAGACTTTAGTTTATGAATGGGCTGAACTTTGTGGAAAACATATACCTCTTTACAGGAAGAACCTCTTCAGGAATCATCAGCTTTTGCCCACTCACACAATTTTCCTCATTCCAATAGCTGGGAAAGAAGTGGTTTTGCTGTCACAATATCCAAAACACTGATTATTGTGCTCTCCCTTTTAGCTTTAGATACTCTGTGATCCAATTCTCCCGTTTAATAGATGAGGAGACTGAGTTCTCCTGGTCTACTTCTAGTCAGAAGTGGTAGAACCAAAGAACACGTCTCCAAACTCTCAAACTAGTGACATTTCCTCCCTCAAGATAACTGTTTCTGCAAAAGACAGAAGGGGTAAGGGGTTCTCCTCAGATGTATGCAAGCTATCCACTCAGTTATAGGGAACAGACGTGCACTGAAGAGAATTAATAAGGTAGAACTATTTATTTATATAGATACTCACACAAATGCGACAACATTCGAGGCACATGAATTCAAACAGCAGTTGCCAAACAGTACAGAGAGAATGAAGCCATTTACGTAAGCCAGAATGAAGCATGTACATTTTCTGTGGGCCAGGTCTGAAGTCGCATGGCACCCTGATAACAGTGTTTGCCTCTGGAGAGGACTCCAGATCTAGGGGTAGTAGTCAAAGGAGAGTTCGTCCTTACGGGTATTGCTTGTATTTTTATCAGGAGAATCTACTTATGGGTTAGTTATTTAAGAATTAGTTTAAAAGAGTAAAACTACAATTTTTTTTTGAATTGTCCTCTATGAGTTCACCACTGAACGTTTAAGACTTCGGTTGCCAATGAGTCACTAAATCAGATGCATCATTCTATCAGCAATGAGCAGTGAGGGGAAAATATTCTCCTTTGGAGAGGAAAGACTCATCTCACAATGATTTCCCAATTACCCTTTCCCCTTACTTAACAACAAGAAGAAACATCTTTTAAAAGAGAAAAGCTGCTTCCCTGGGGATGAGTAAATAATCCCTTTTCTCTTCCAATATTGACTTTGGATATGTCACTTTTGTTAAAGGTGTGGAAAGCATGAAGTGGTAAATTTTGAAATGATTCTTATAGTTTATGTAGAAAAAGGTAATTTTAAGGAACTGATCTTATGTTACATAAAGAACAGTTTTCTCCCCACCCTCCATTTTCCCCCAGACTTTAGGGATGGTTTTGTTACTTCTCCTTGATGACCAAAGCATCTCAGTTCTTCATGAAAAGTCTGAGGCAGATCACAGGGACCTTTGTTGGAAATATACAAGCATATACTTATGTGTTTATATACATCAATAATACAGTATGTGTGGGTATGCTATTTGATGAAGTGCTGTAAAATTCTTCTCCCATTCCCAAGTGCCATCAAGTTTCTGCCAAGAGAGCTAAATTGGCTTTTCTGATTCCTGCCAAATCCTGTTTAGGGAGACCACCTGTGGTCTCAAAGTTGTGTTACTATTTCCATATACTTGTGAATATTTTCCGCTCAAAATAGAACAACTCCCCCTGCCCCTTTCTCATCCATGTGGTGTGACACACTTGTGCATCAAAGGTAAAGTGGTGACATTCCTTTTTATTCTTTGCCCTACAAGCTCGAGGCCTGGTCCGACTGCCATTCTTACACTTGTAAATACAGCAAATAGGTTCGTTTCTCGAGTGCCTGCTCTGTGCCTGACCCTGTGCCTGGGACCTGAGAAAGGGTGGTGAATACAGTGGATGTGAGCCCTGCCCCCATGGAGCTTAGGTTACCTCTGCTGCCAGCGGGATCACTCAGCTCTGTGGAGCTCCCCAGTTACCAGGGCAACAGCACTTTCAGATGCGTTAAGAAGTTCTAACAAATGTGCAGTATCGTGCTCCGTTCTGCAAACAAAGCCATTTATTTTAGGCTGAAGCATTTGAATCAAAATTTAAATAATTTATCTGGATTGTGTCATTGAACACTTTATGATATCTTTTTGGTTTTCTTCAGTAGCACATTTATTCAATAAAAGCTTTGTCATCTTAGATTTTTTTCAACTAACTCTTCAAGCTAGATGTATGAACTAAACAGGAAGATGGTCCCAAGAATCTATGCCTGTCTGAGAGAAGTGTTCAGTTCAGTCGCGCAGTCGTGTCCGACTCTTTGCGACCCCACGAATCGCAGCACGCCAGGCCTCCAAGTCCATCACCAACTCCCGGAGTTCACTCAGACTCACGTCCATTGAGTCCGTGATTCTAGAACTTCTTAAATGCATTATATGCTCTCCCTTGCAGCCTCTTTCATAGCTCCATAGATCAGAATGTTTAAACCTTCTCCCTGGAGGTGAGTCTGCTTCCATTTCAAGTGCCTCTAAAAGTTCCACCCTCCCCCTGGGGTTGGCTACTGTACAGTGTAAATAAAGGGTCATCTTCTTTTCATAGTAGAGCTAACACATTTGTGTAAATCCTTCAGGGTGAGATTTCAGACTGAAATACTGACCATGCAGCTCATTTGCTCTATGAGCCATTGAATAGTTAGAAACCCTCAAAATGAAGGCAAGCAAAAAAGTTTCATTTAGGGAAAAATCAGTAAATGGGGTCTTCAGTAGTATGTTTGTGGCAGAAATATTCCATGTCACTGTAGTGATGGGATAGTAAGAAGGACACACTGCCCAAGAAATTCCATATTTGGACCAAGGTAAACAAAAGAATTACCATCCATTCCATTCAGTCGCTCAGTCGTGTCCGACTCTTTGCAACCCCATGAATCGCAGCACGCCAGGCCTCCCTGTCCATCACCAACTCCTGGAGTTCACTCAGACTCACGTCCATCGAGTCCGTGATGCCATCCAGCCATCTCATCCTCTGTCGTCCCCTTCTCCTCCTGCCCCCAATCCCTCCCACCATCAGGGTCTTTTCCAATGAGTCAACTCTTCGCATAAGGTGGCCAAAGTGCTGGAGTTTCAGTTTTAGCATCATTCCTTCCAAAGAAATCCCAGGGTTGATCTCCTTCAGAATGGACTGGTTGGATCTCCTTGCAGTCCAAGGGACTCTCAAGAGTCTTCTCCAACACCACAGTTCAAAACCATCAATTCTTCAGCGCTCAGCCTTCTTCACAGTCCAACTCTCACATCCATACATGACCACAGGAAAAACCATAGCCTTGGCTAGACGGACCTTAGTGGGCAAAGTAATGTCTCTGCTTTTGAATATATACCAAGGTAAACAAAAGGATTACCATAAGAAATGACAAAGGATTGCATGTGTGAAGGTTCTAAATTTACTCCAGATGTCACTCTGCAAATGTGAGTGATTTACGACCAGGGCGCCTGGCTCCATGGCGCGCTGTAGCTGTGCCACCCCCTTGGCAGCAGGGCGGTGTTCTAGAGCTCTTCACGAGGTTCCTCTCTCGATGCCAGCTTACTCGCTGTCAGCTGATGGTCAGCACGTGCCTTCTAATATAGTGCATCTCATTGAGATAGTTAAATATGATTAAGCAATTTGAAAAACCTCGATTGATCAATATATAAAGATTATCACACGTTGAATTTTCTAACATCTTACAAGTTTAAAAAATTCCTTAAAATAGTATTTTTTAACTATCCCCAGAACTTTTCTTTCTGTTCTAACCAGAAGACTGCACTGAAATAAATTCAAGTTAATGAACTTAATTTCTTGTGAAATTACTTTACTCTTTACCCAGGCATGGTTCTAAGCACTTTACATTTGCTCTCTATAGCCAATTTCTGTGATAAGTGATATTTTATACCCATTTTGCAGTTGATAAAACAAAGTCCAGTTGCTCCAAGTGGATCAGCTAGTGAGGGCATGGGTTGAGGTTCATTCCCAGTTGTTATAATTTTGACTGAATTAGAGGGCTTTGGGAGGTGATGAAAAGGCTTTGTTTCCTAATTCAGGAGATGTTATTAAAGAGGGGCAAGAAGTCCGCTGAGGCTACACCATCAGACAAACTACTGAGGATACATCATGGTGTCTCCAGCTCAGTGCAAGCCTTGGGAGTGAAGCCTTTCAGATTCCCTTGAAAAAAATGGGAGTGTAATTTTCATTCCTAAAAAATGATGTTTGGAGATCCTCCATATCCATATCAGCAGCATATTAATTAGAGATTGCACTTAGTTACAGAAAAATAGAATTGTTCACACTTAACAAAACAGTAGCAAAGTTTGCTTGTGAAGCCTTATCACGTGTCTGGGGGGATGCGGTCTAGATCTGAGCCAGTGGCTCTGTGGTGCCACCAAGGTCCTCGAACACTTGCCCGACTTCCTTTTCTCCTGCTCTGTGGTCTTCAGTGGGTTCCTTTTCTCTATGGTTACCTTTAGGCTTTTCTGCCTCCACCTCCCTATGGGTACCTCAAGCAAGAGAGGGATGCTCTGTGGGCAAAGGGCCAACCACTGTATCAAGAAAGCAGCCCTTCCCCTCAAACACGCATCGGGCTTCTGCTTGTGTATCATTTGCTGGAATCCTGTCCTGTGGGCATGTCCAGCTGATGAAAGCCATGAAATAGGGGTTTTCAATGGTGTATGTTCCTACCCTTCCCCCCCAAAATGGATCTTAGAAAGGTATCATACGTTTGGATCCCAAAAGAAACATTTAGAGTTTCTTGTGAAAGTGAATTACTAGAATTCCTAGGAAAAAACAAGTAGGGGCATGAAGAAGTGGGCCAGGAAGTATGAAAACCCAGCAAGGATTCAGTATTACACTCAGTCTTAAGAAAAGATGTACAGACATGAGAATTGGACCATAAAGAAGGCTGAGCACAAAAGAATTGATGCCTTCGAACTGTGGTGTTGGAGAAGACTCTTGAAAGTCCCTTGGACAGCCAAGTCAAACCAGTCAGTCCTAAAGGAAATCAACTCTGAACATTCACTGGAAGGACTGATGCTGGAACTGAAACTCCAATACTCTGGTCACCTGATGGGAAGTTGCTGGGAAAGGCTACAAGGGGATCAAGGTTCCCAGGCATCTCCAAACCTCTTCATGTACAGGAAGGTAGGCTTCAGCAGTCTGACTTCAAGGGCCAGGCTGAACTACTGGCTACTGAGCCTGGAACCCAGCTGGAGTCAATGAGGGGATCAGGACAGAGCACTGATTGTCCGCTTCCTGAGGCTTTCACCCATGCCCTGAGGGACTTGGACCACCTCCTCAATACCAGTAGGTCCCATGACATCTTTATTATTCCACTTCTTGCTTTTATTACTTTAATTTACATGCATATCTTACCTCTCCAATTAGAGCCGGCTCTTCCTTGATGGTGGGCGATTGAGTATAAATTTCAGTGTGTCCTAGGACCTTATACATGGTGTTATTGTTCAGTGGTTAAGTCATGTCTGACTCTTAGCAACCCCATGGACTGCAGCACACCAGGCTCCTCTGTCCTTCATCATCTCCTGGAGTTTGCTTAGATCCATGTCCATTGAATCAGTGATGCCATCCAACCATCTCATCCTTCTCCTTTTTGCTTCAATCTTTCCCAGCATCAGAGTCTTTTCCAATGAGTTGGCTCTTTGAGTCAGGTGGCCAAAGTATTGGAGCTTCAGCTTTAGTATCAGTCCTTCCAATGAATATTCAGGGTTGATTTCCTTTAGGATTAACTGGTTTTATTGTGTACCTTAGTATAATTCTTGTCTTAGTTGCTTAGATATTTGAATAGATTGAGCAATAAATCCGCCGATCTAGATGGGTGCATGCATGCCTTGTTTAGTTGTTACATAACTTTTTTTAAAAAAATTGAAGTTCAGTTGATTTATAGTGTGTTAATTTCAAGTGTACAGCACAGTGATCAGACATATATATATATATATATATATATATATATATATTTCTTTTCCAGATTCTTTTCCCTTATAAGTTATTGCAAAATGCTGAGTATAGTTCCCTGTGCTATACCGTAGACCCTATAGTGGTGTGTATATGTTAGTCCCAACTTTCTAATCTACTCACCCTCTCCTTCCCCTTTGGTAACCATAAGTTTGTTTTCTATGTATGTGGGTCTATTTCTGTTTTGTAAATAAGAAATAATGCCATTTGCAGCAACCTGGATGGACCTAGAGATGGTCATACTAAGTGAAGTGTCAGAGAAAGACAAATATTATATGATATTATTTATATGTGGAATCTACAAAAAATAAGATACAAGTGAGCTCCATGATATTTATACATTTTTGTGAGGGTTTTTTGATCTTGAAATATTTCTAGTTGTTTTAGAGTTGAGTAGTCTCTAGTCTCACTTCTAGTGTGATTACATGAGTGGCTTTCCTTACCATATTCTCTCACTGACAATGAATTTCTTTGGTTAATATAATTTAAATTATAGTCCCTTCATGGTGCCATACTAAATTCATCCTGTCTTTTCTCTTATCTGCATATGGAGTGAGGCTAACTGTGCCTTTATTGTAATTTCCTTCTCCCTGACCCCCTTCCTTCGTCTTGATTTTTTCCAACTAAAATTTCTAAGTTGTTGGCAACATAAATTGGCATTTCCAAATTATGTTTCAGCCATTCAGGGTCTAATGTGTGGCCGTGGCACAGTCTAGCCAGATTTTCTGACACTTTGGCCTTTATATTAAAAATGAAGAAAGTCCAATGTTACCAGAGGTTTTCCCAGTCATCTAAATTAATCTCACTATCAAAGAAGAAATTGGCACCTGGAAGTAGCTTAACCAAAGTCACAAAACCAGGCAATAATCTAGGTTCTAGGTGCTATGCCCCATACACAGTAGCATGTGGTATGATTTGATAATTCAGTCACTATTTTCTCCAAAATGTCTGCAAAATACATGATTTGGACAATCTTTTCTCATCTGAAATGGAAACTCTTGGATAGATCATTTACATTGATTTTTGCCTAAAACCAGCCTCACTGCCCTACTGTTTTATTTTGCAATTCTTTTCAGGCATTGTCTCATTCCTTCCTGGTCACAGATTAGGCTGCAGTGAGTGGAACTTCTTTCTGTGATGAAATTTTGATTACAGTCACAGGGAAAGTGATAAGATAACTGTATAAATTTAAGGTTGTTGTTTATGTGCCTCCTCATCTCTTCTCTTCTTATCTCTCCATCAGAACAGACCTACTCTGCCGGCCACCAGGCATTTATATCTCTTGCTGGTGGTGGTGGATTAGTCGCTCAGTCATGTCTTCCTCTTTGTGACCCCAGTGGACTGTTAGCCCGCCAGGCTCCTCTGTCCATGGGCTTCCCCAGGCAAGAATATTGGCGTGGGTTGCCATGCCCTACTCCAGGACATCTTCCTGACCCAGGGATCAAACCTGGGTCTTCTGCATCACAAAGTAGATTCTTTACTGTCTGAGCCACCAGGGAAGCCTTTATAGCTCTTCTTAGAAAACACAAGTTTCTGAATTCACCCTCTGGTGCTTTTCCTCTATGAGTCTCACAATCGTCTTATTTCTGAAGACTTGGACTGAATCGGTGCTGCCATATAGACATTTATTAGCAGTAATTGAGAGATTTGAAAATCAAGTGTAGTAATCTAGGCTTAGCACAGTAGGGGTGAATGAACTGACATCTCTAGTCCAAAGGTGAGTGCTGCAAATTTCAACACATCATTTCTTGTTTTCTTGATAATTTACTGTTTCCACAGTTTTTGGATTATCAAGGATATCATTAAAGCTGCAAAGAAGTTTTAAACCTTCAAAGCCCTGAGTTTTAATGATTCCTTTGTCTATATAATGATGCCTATGATATAGTGAGAACTCTTTCTGATATCATAAAGATTTGGTTCAAAAGCATGCTCCATCATTTTCCAGTTTTGTGATTAAACGTATGTGTGTGTGTTGCTTTCCTGAGTCTCAGTTTTCCTAGCTTTTAAATTTGAAAAAAAAATAAAAAAGATTTTTATTATGTTTCAAAGGAAGATTTCTGATGAAATATATGTAAAATATGTAAAACAAATTGTACAGTTCCTTAATATTACCTAAATATTACCTTTCTTCTAAAATGATTTCCCTTCTTTATATTATTAGTTTAATTTCCTTGATTTAAGAGTTTGCTGTTAAAAGCTTTCGGTGCTGGGTCTGCAAAATAAGACAGTCACCTTTCTACTTTTCTCACATTTTTGTCTATATTTAGACCATTTTGCCATAAGTACATTTTTCTTTTCTTTTTTTTTTTAAACTGGAGGAAAATTGCTTTGCAATGTTGTGTTGGTATAAAATGGATAGTTGGTGAGACGTTGCTATATAACGGGTACTCTGTGCTGACCTAGAAGGGTGGGATGGGGCCAGGGAGGGAGGCTCAAGAGGAAAGAAAATGAAAGTGTTGATCGCTCGGTGGTGGCTGACTCTGTGTGACCCTGTGGACTATAGCCTGCCAGGCTCCTCTGTCCATGGTGATTCTCCAGGCTACAGTACTGGCCTGAGTAACCATGCCCTCCTCCAGGGAATCTTCCGGACCCAGGAATTAAACCTGGGTCTCCTGCATTGCAGGCAGATTCTTTACTGTCTGAGCCACCAGGGAAGTCCCCCAAGAGGGAAGGGATATGTGTATATATATATATATATATATATATATATATATATATAAAATAATTGTGGCTGATTTGTGTTGTTGTACAGCATATCTTTAATCCCTCATTCAAATCAACAGCTCACTATTTTTTGAAATTGTCTTTTGTGAATCTAATTACAATAAGAAGTAGTTAATGAAACAGGTCTTTGAACTGTTTGAACAATTTCCCAAATGCTTCTTCTGGATGAACTAGCCCCAGAAGGACCCTCTCAACTTCCAAAGATAGTGCTGCTGTCTCAAGGAACCGAGAACAGTGGGCCTCTTGTGGGTAACAGCTGTTCCTGGGAGAGACGCTTCCAGGAGAACTCAGGTCTCTGTGAGACACCCTGAGTCAGGTTTAGGGCCAGCAATAGAAGCTTGGACTGTCTTCCATTGCTCCCTCTATGAAGCTATGTGATCTGGCCTCTCACAAAGGGTATTCTAGAGCAGGTTTGATGAGATAGTGAGAAGGCAGGTTTTCTTAAAACCTGCTTGTAAAGGACTCTGTGTGCAGAGTCGCTTTAGCTGAATGCTAAGTCGCTTCAGTTGTTTCCGACTCTGTGACCCTGTGGACTGTAGCCCGCCAGGCTCTTCTGTCCATGGGATTCTCCAAGCAAGAATCCTGGAGTGGGTTGCCATGCCCTCCTCCAGGGCATCTTCCCAACCCAGGGATCAAACTTGCATCTCTTACATCTCCATCATTGGTAGGTGGGTTCCTTACTATTGGGAAGCCCTATACAGGGCTCTATGCATTAACATTGGGACTAGGATAAAACTAGTTTTTATTTTAAATGCATTCAACCCTAAACTATTTCTAGCTTCAGATAATGATAACATTCATACCAGCCTTCTCTTTTCAAAAGTCAGATTCTTTGCTATTTCATTATAGACCAGAATACAAACGGTCAAAACATGTGAGGCTTGGTCAACTTTAGTTTTAAGACTAGGCCCATAGGTTTTTCACATAAAAACAAACAAGCTTTTGAATTCTAAAAATATATGTCAGTGTTTAATAGCCAATTTATTTTGGCTGCCTCTGAGTGGGGTTGAAAATTGTGCAGAGCTATCTCTTTGGGGATAAATAATATAAAGATAAGTCTAAGAAAATGAAAACTTCTGCTAAGGTCCCTTAGGCAACTCACAGATTCTGCATGTGGTTTGGGGAGCTTGAAAGAAAGCAAATGGTAACATATTAAAAAGAAAATTAACTATTAGTTCAATTAATAAATGCTTTCAACCAGAGGATTTGAAACAAAATTTATTTTCTAGTTAACCTTAACCTGACAGAAAATTAGTTTCACTATATCTCATCCTTTATTCCAATTCTGATAAATAGAAATTGTACATTAATATATGAGTGTTTGCATATATTGTGTATGTTGTGTGTGTGTGTATGTGAAGATACGTTTTTTGCTTTTACTAAAGCTGATTTTACCCAAGATGGAAATTAATGTTTTCAAAATTGTGAGATTGTGGTTCTTATTAAAAAAAAATGATCTGTGTGGTTTTGAAGTTCAAATGGATGATTATTAATCTTTAGTTTTGACTCTAAATGCCAGGATGATTTGTGTAGAAAGCCATTTGATTAGTTGATATTTAAAATTGAAATATAACCCAAGTTGAGTGGTTTTCTGACAGTTTATTCATACTTAAGAGACTTTTTCCCGGGTTTGATCTTGAGAGTTTCTGTATAATGCTGATATTATTAATTGTCTAGTAGGTTTGTTTGAGAATTTTATAGATGTGCTTTTAATAACTTATGTCAGCCATATGACAATCCAGAAATACTCCCTGTCCCCCAAATTATGAAACCTGAGGCCAGTTTTTTCTTATTCACAACATTATCTCGGGTATATGAACATGACGTGTTAAATATTCAGCAAATGGATTTCCTGAACATAGAGCTGCAGTTAAGGGTAGAGCCAAGGTCATCTAGATTAAAATATGATTAGCTGACATGAGAACAATACCTTTATTAGTTCAGAAAGAAATCTATAAATGTCTCAATTGTATGAATGGAAACAATATTGTGACATCCCAAAGAAAGCAAAATTATATTTTCTCCTAGTCACTTTTCAGTTAATTGAATACAGAATAGAATCATTGTTCAGTAAGTATCTCCTCTTAGATTCAAAAATGTCTATTGTATGTTCTTATGCTGTGAGTCCAGTGTCACAGTTCCCACTCCAAGCCAAGTGGGGAAAGGACACGCATATCTGGGATTTCCGTGGTCAGTGTTGAGGGACAAGGCTCAGGAGAGTTGAAGACCCACCAGGGCCGCATTAACTGTGCGCAGGACCTTAGTCCTCACCCGGGAAGGGTGGACTGGGTGTCTGGTACTCAGTATTGTCTGCATATCCGTGTCAGTGTAACCTGGGAATGGAAGAGCTCTCTACAGAGGCTGATGCAGGAGATAAAGACGGCAGATGGTGGCACAGATACGGAAGACGCCATTGCTAAAGGGGGGAGCAGAGGAAGAGAACCAGGGGCAGAAATGGAGGCAGTCTTCCCAGCAGGGAAGGCTCTGCTGGGGCTCAGTCTCGCCCAGGGTGACCACTGTGGGTCAGCCTGGGAGGGAGCCAGACAAGACAGAGGGCCACCAGCTGAACTAGAATATCAGACAAAGCAGAAAACTGTCTTGGTGCTTATGTTTTTTACTAAAACAACTAAGAAAGGCCTGTGATATTTAGTTCATCATCTATAACTTCACTAAAGCCATTTTAAAAAATGACTTAGTAATCAACTTTTATACCACTAAAGTAATAAATGCTTATTATTAAGAATGAAATATATTAAAATGTAGAAACATATTAAAAAGAAAAAGGAATTTCTAATTCCTTAGAATCTAATTGAAATGGAGTAATTGAGTTTGGTAAACTTCTTTCCATTGTATTTTAATATAGCTTGCTTGAGTTTGTTTTGAGTGACATGGTTGATGACAAAGGCTAGGTTCATTTCTTTTTTATTTGGTAAGAATGTCACCGTCTTTTCCATATGTTTCACAGACACATTTTTAGTACAAGTGTTGAAAGGGACAAATAAACACAAGTTTTAAGAAAAAAAAAAAAAGAATCTGGGGTTCTACTTCAATTGAATGCCCTATGGAAAAAATGCTAGAGTATACTGTGTCTAAAATGATTATCTAGCTCCTAATCCTTAGAATCTAATTGAAAGGGAGTAATTGCGTTTGGTAAACTTCTTTCCATTGTATTTTAATATAGCTTGCTTGAGTTTGTTTTGAGTGACATGGTTGATGACAAAGGCTAGGTTCGTTTCTTTTTTATTTGGTAAGAATGTCACCGTCTTTTCCATATGTTTCACAGACACATTTTTAGTACAAGTGTTGAATGGGACAAATAAACACAAGTTTTGAGGAAAAAAAAAGAATCTGGGGTTCTACTTCAATTGAATGCCCTATGGAAAAATTGCTGAAGTAGAGTATATTGTGTCTAAAATGATTATCTAGCTCCTAACTCTCAACTTTCCTGAAGTTTGGAGGCATCTTTATGGGTAACTTTGCTCTGATGAGCTAGAAAACTTCCCAGGGGGAGATACTTGATCTGATCTTCAAATCCCTTTGTTCTCCGAGCTGCTTTCTTCTGGAGAAGAATAGAGTCTCCTCAGTTCAGTTCAGTCACTCAGTCATGTTTGACTCTTTGGCAACCCCATGGACTGCAGCATGGCAGGCCTCCCTGTCCATCCCAACTCCTGAGGTTTACTCAAACTCGTGTCTGTTGAGTTGGTGATGCCATCTGACCATCTCATCCTCTGTCGTCCCCTTCTCTTCCTGTCTCCAATCTTTCCCAGCATCAGGGTCTTTTCAAATGAGTCAGCTCATTGGTGCTTTTGAACTGTGGTGTTGGAGAAGACTCTTGAGAGTCCCTTAGACTGCAAGGAGATCCAACCAGTCCCTCCTAAAGATCAGTCCTGAGTGTTCATTGGAAGGACTGATGCTGAAGCTGAAACTCCAATCCTTTGGCCACCTGATGTGAAGAGCTGACTCATTTGAAAAGAGTCTCCAACTGACAAGCTTTCTTATCTCTGAACTCTCCCTGATGTCTTTTCTCCCAAATAATGGAAACAATCCCTGGACAGGGTGCTTTCCCAGTTGCAGATGACAGGATATATGCCTGTATCACGTCAGACATGAAGCCCTATCTCGTCGGGACATGTGATCCACTTAGAGTCTGGCTGTCTACATGGGAAGCACAGACATGCATGCAAAAGGTCAGGGGAGGGAGGAGGTGGATGTTCCTTTCTGCATTCACGTTTCTTTCTCCAAAGGTTACACTGTCCATTTTTTATAGCTGACTATAGTTAAAGCTCAACATTCAGAAAATGAAGATCATGGCATCTGGCCCCATCCCTTCATGGGAAATAGATGGGGAAACAGTAGAAACAGTGTCAGACTTTGTTTTTTTGGGCTCCAAAATCACTGCAGATGGTGACTGCAGCCATGAAATTAAAAGGCGCTTACTCCTTGGAAGAAAAGTTATGACCAACCTAGATAGCATATTCAAAAGCAGGGACATTCCTTTGCCGACTAAGGTCCGTCTAGTCAAGGCTATGGTTTTTCCTGTGGTCATGTATGGATGTGAGAGTTGGACTGTGAAGAAGGCTGAGCGCCGAAGAATTGATGCTTTTGAACTGTGGTGTTGGAGAAGACTCTTGAGAGTCCCTTGGACTGCAAGGAGATCCAACCAGTCCATTCTGAAGGAGATCACCCTGGGATTTCTTTGGCAGGAATGATGCTAAAACTGAAGCTCCAGTACTTTGGCCACCTCATGCAAAGAGTTGACTCATTGGAAAAGACCCTGATGCTGGGAGGGATTGGGGGCAGGAGGAGAAGGGGACAACAGAGGATGAGATGGCTGGATGGCATCACAGACTCAATGGGCGTGAGTCTGAGTGAACTCCGGGAGATGGTGATGGACAGGGAGGCCTGGCGTACTGCAGTTCATGGGGTCGCAAAGAGTTGACACGACTGAGTGACTGAACTGAACTGATGGTTTTCAATGTCTAAACGTTTCCATTAAAACAAACAAACAAACAAAAAACCAAAAGGTTGTTTAGCAATTATGGAACAGCCATCTTCAAACACATAAGCAGAGCTGTCTCCCTCTCTGAATCATGCCTTGATGTGTGCACTCCGATTTCTCATCAGTTCCCTGAGAATTCCTGCTTCCTGTTCCGAGCAGCACAGTTGCTCCCAGTCACAACAAATCCTCCCTGCTTTTAGTCCACTCCCACTACCTCCAGCCTGTTTCCAGATAAATTTTTGGTCACTTGGACTATGACCGAACACTACCGACTCAGTTCCCAGCCTCTATTTTCTTTCCATTTAAAAATCTGTTATCACCACCCCTGCTTCTTTAATCATTCAAAGCATTAGGTAGATGTGCCAGTTTTGTTTTATATATACATATGAACAACAAAAGATCCTCTGGGGAAGGAAATGGCAACCCATTCCAGTGTTCTTGCCTGGAGAATCCCGTGGACAGAGGATCCTGGCAGGCCACAGTCCATAGGGTCACAAAGATTTGGACCCAACTGAGTGACCAACACTATACATAAACAAACAAATAAACCCTTCATTTTATACTCAGAAAGTTCCAAGTTCCTCACAAATTCCTTTCAGCTCCTCCTATAAGGCTGGTTCTACATCTTTCTATTTCATCCAGGGATGGTCTCACTTTCTTATCTGCCTTCACATCCTCTATTAATCTATTCTCTCAAATCCCAATAGCCATATCTCACTTATTTGTCCAGGAGTAGCCCTAATACATACTGTTCTACAACGCTTCCCTATTAGTCCTTTCCTGGAAGGTGTCTTGCAATCTCTGGTGTTTTGTAAGTCTATGCTCTTCATTGGTTATGACCTGATATGCTCTTTTGAATTACAGTTGGTGATAGGCATCTCATAAATTTTCAAGGTGCCTAGTGCTTTACCTAGAGAAATGTAATTTTGTTTGGATCAAAATCCAAATTAAGACATGGATGTGGAATTATTAGCTGTCATTTTTCTTTGAACACTGTGTTAATTTTAAGGATAATGCTTGCTTCTCTTTTGATAGTATATTTATGTTTCTCCTTTCTTAAATTGTCTGTCTTTCATTATATTCAAAGATAACAAAATAGCTCAGATTTTTATATAGTGAACTCAAAAATTAAACTTTTCATTTGAAAATGCCCTGTTTTACCAAAGGCTCTTTCATCAGTTAACTCCTAAGTATTTATGTCATACATATTTTTTTCTTCCTTCGTATCTTACTTCAGGTGCATTTGTATCTGAATCTTGGTGTACTTATTGGATTATAAGGAGATTTTAGTACTCTCCATGGTTTATTGTGAGCTTCTAATTAATAATGAGTGGCGTGGGCACATTCTATTGAGTGAAATTTGCCTGAGTGTTAACAGTACACAATGGCATTCTATAGAACACACAAAGGCTGTGAGTCTTTGGGGGTACATAATGATTTAGAAGAACTACTTACTATAATTCCCAGAGTTATTATACCCAAGCTACAGAAAATGGTGGAGAGCTGGTATTTGTCTGCAAGACCTTGACATAATGAGCCTCTGCTTAAAGCTTCAGGTGAAAAATATGAGACAGAAAGAGTCTGCATATGGCTGTCTGTATAATTTAATACACTTACTTGAACAAATAGTGAAATTAGCATTTATGAAAGTTGACGTTAGTTATGGGATTCTTAACAAATGTACAAATGTAATAACATTTCACATGGTAGTAAAGGATGTTTTATTTTAATATATTTTGAAAGTGCTTCTTGGGTATATATGTTGAAAAAGGCTATAAATGCAATTAAATAATATGCCATTAGCTAAACTAGCTACTTAAAATTACAGTCATTTCTCCCTGAAGAAAAATATGTCAGAATTTTATTTTCACTACAAATGAATACAATAAAGTGAGCATTAAATCAATATATATTCTTTGTAAACAAAAGTATTATTTTTAGTCCATCTTATATGTGTTAAAGTGAACATTAAATCAATATATATTCTTTGTAAACAGAAGTATTAAGATTATTTTTTGTCTATCTTATATGTGAGTGTTGAAAGATAGTAACAGGTAAAAGTTAAATCCAAACATAGCTTTAAATAGGGGACTTGATAATGAAATTAAATCTAATAATCTGTACAGAAAAAAATATAATCTATGCAGTTTGTTAAATTTTCTCAACTTGTCATGAAATTAGAGATCTATTTTGTTAAAAGAAAGAAAATAGAGACTATTTTAAGTATCACTGGGCTTCGCTTGTGGCTCAGCTTGTAAAGAATCCGCCTGCAATGCAGGAGACCTGGGTTCGATCCCTGGGTTAGGAAGATCCCCTGGAGAAGGGAGAGGCGACCCCCTCCAGTCTTCTGGCCTGGAGAATCCCACGGACTGTATAGTCTATGGGGTCGCAAAGAGTTGGACACGACTGAGCGACTTTCACTTCACTAAGTGTTACTATCTAAAATCTTAACCTCTGAATCTCTACTTTGGAATTATGTTGATGATACTAATCCAATCTCCCTGGTAGCCACAATTAATGTGATGTTATATGAAATGATGGTTTTCTGTGTGCTACTTCCATGATTTGAAATAGGCTCTAATGTTCTCATCACATGAAAATAAGTGAATTAGAAAGAGCTCTTTATTAAAAAAGAAATAGGTTACGTAAGTGATGCGTTTTCCTTTTCGTGACTGTTTATGAGTAACACTGAAACACCCATCACTCAGCCTCTCTCACCAGACTGTGTGATCCTTGAGGCACAGGTCCTATAGCATCTGTCCTTTTGCCACTAGTGTGTAAGGAGGGGTTCGAGGATTTGCGGGCCAATCAGGGAAGACAGTGAGCCCACCAGGGTGCAGTAGCACGCAGGAGCTTTGTTGAACGCTTCTTTGCTTCACAGTGGAGGGATGTCCCTCACTGCGTGAGGCTGTCCAGAGGCCAGTGTCCAGAGGGGAGGAGGGCTTGGGAACTCCTGGAGAAGAGGGGCTGGGCAGGGCCTTAGGTGCCCAGGTGATGTCACCCAGCATCCTGGTGAACCCTCTGGTCAGAGCTCTGAATGACAGCAGTGTTTTTCTTATCTATGTCTAGCAGATGCTGGCGCAGTTTTTCAAAGTATGCAAAAAATTAAAGCTGAGTGCAAGCAGGCTTTTGAGCTAAGGTATCTTATCCTGGTGTGAAGAAATATGTAACCTAGGGGCCAATACACAGATATCATCTCCATCTCATTTATACAACACAGTGCCTGGCACAAGGCGTGGAAAATGGAAGGACCAGATAGATATCTGATGAAAATACGCAGTCAAATCCTTTTGAATCATGAAATAATTGTGTGAGCCTCTAATCACAATCCAGTTTTATTTAATTTATAGAAGAAGTGTCTCAAATTTATAGCCTCTGTTCTCAATGAATTTATAGTTGTTAGAGGGAAATGGCTAATATACTTGCACTTTATGTAAAGCATGCATGCACGCATGATAAGTTGCTTCAGTTGTGTCCAACTCTTTGAGACGCTATGGACTGCAGCCCACCAGGCTCCTCTGTCTGTGGGGATTCTCCAGGCAAGAATACTGCAGTGGGTTGCCCTGCCCTCCTCCAGGGGATCTTCCTGACCCAGGGACTGAACCTGTGTCTCTTGTGTCTCCTCGATTGGCAGGCAGGTTCTTTACCACTGCGCCACCTGGGAAGCCTGAACTATCTTGGTGCCATCTCTGAATATTGATGAGATGTTCCTCTTCCTATGTTGTTTAATTTTGTTTATATTCTTCACATTGCGAATGATACAATAAGAGATGTTTGATGATGTTGTGTGTTTCTTAAGAGTACTAATATTTTATTTCCACTTTCAGTTTACTTGAATCTAGAGCTGGGGTCGCACAGAGTTGGACACGACTGAAGTGACTTAGCAGCAGAGCTACACAATTGTATTGCCAAGTATTGTTTGTTCTGAGCAAAGCAGGTTGCATTATTTCACCCAATTAACAAGACTCTA
This sequence comes from Aepyceros melampus, assembly GCA_006408695.1. Taxonomy (NCBI): domain Eukaryota; kingdom Metazoa; phylum Chordata; class Mammalia; order Artiodactyla; family Bovidae; genus Aepyceros; species Aepyceros melampus. Next base: position 380,428 of record SJXQ01000157.1, read on the forward strand.
GAAATGATTAGAGGAGGAAAATAATTCACCTAAGTCACAAACTTAGCACAAACAGAGTTGGGATATGAACCCAAATATAATCTTCAATTATTCTCTATAGCTGAGTCCCACAGGAAGGGACAATTAATCACCAGGAACAAAAAAAGTACAAAAGTCAGCTAATAAAAATGGAGCTATGCTCTGCGTAGTCTCTTCCTAATAATCAAAAACGATGGCTGCGTTTATTCATGTGTGGACGTGTGCATTACTGTGTACTCTCAACCTGCGGGAGGATTTGAGGCCCATGTCTTTCATGGAAAATATTTTGGATGAATTTCTGCACTGTGCTTGTCATGAATTTCCATTGTCACTGAGATTTATGTGATGATAAAAAGGCGGTAATTGGATGAGATAAGAACTTTTCCCAGATTCTTGATTTCAAGACTCCAAGAAAGCAAGCACAACTTTGATAATTGAAAAAAGGAGCCTCCATAGATTGGAGTACAGATCCTTTTACCTCATACCCCCCCCCAAAAAAAAACCTCTATTAACACATTCAATTCCCATTTACAGAGTTGGAATGTTAAGAAGTCATGCCTCTTACTACACAGTTAAATTCAGACACCTATACACTAAGCTAAGGACAGAAGTGTTTGCCTGTTACATGGAAGAGGAAAGTGGGTGTGACATTTTTCAGTAGTTAATTTTGTGTCAAGCACAATGATGGCAGTTCACATATTATGGTTTTATTTCATAATCTGTAAACCTGTTGAGGTGTCTATTAATGTTACTTTCACTTTGCAGATCAGAGACCTGAAAATCAGAAAACTGTCTAATATCAGACTGCTAGACATGAATATTATGACATTTCGTAAACGTTTCTGTGAGAAATTGGTCGTTATGTATAAAAGCTAGGAAAATATTTTAATCACATCTTTGAAATGTATAATTCTCAATGTTATATACCTTGGTGAGAAAACGATCTGTCTCAGACTTATAAACAGAGGAGCAGATCATCAAATCTGTATGTAAATCTGATTCAGATGGAAAACAGCCCAGAATATCTGTGCCTGTTCATCCTTTGGGTTCGGTTGAGTTCAGCAAACATATTGAGTGTCAAGCATGTACAAATCATTCATTTGTTATTCCATTAGCAAAACTTAGTGTGTACCCACAGTATCCCATAGTGGAGATGTATTTGTGAATGATGCTTTTAATATCTAACACTGACAAGTGACTAATATATGTAAAAAGTAATACACATTAAAATGATCTGCAAATGAGCATGAAGAAAATAGCACAACAGAAAAAAAAAAGGTGAGAAAAGGATGTCAACAAGTAATTTACCCAAATAGAGAAAAGCATAGTAATGAAACTCAAAATTATTTGTTATGAGGTTAAAGCAAAATTCCCTGGTGGTTCAGACAGTAAAAGCATCTGCCTACAATGTGGGAGACCCAGGTTCGATCCCTGGGTCGGGAAGATCTCCTGGAAAAGGAAATAGCAACCCCCTCCAGTATTCTTGCCTGGAAAATCCCATGGACTGAGGAGCCTGGTAAGCTACAATCCACGGGGTTGCAAAGAGTCGGACATGACTGAGTAACTTCACTTTCACTTTCTAGAGCAAAATTAAACAACAGAAGTACTCTCGCTCTCTAGCCACTGACCTGGCGGAAACTGCAAAGCTGGATCGTATCGAGTGTTGGAGAGGACTTGGTAACGCGGACCTGTCTGCCACTGGATAGCTCCTCCTTGAACATAGCCTATATCCAGATCTCCCAACTCCCAAACAATGGATGATGTACGTAAAACATGCTCAGAAGAGTTGCTTTATAATTTATGTGCATCATCCTTTGATTGGAATTTGAGGCATGTGGATGTAACTCTGTCCATGGAATTCTCCAGGCAAGAATACTGAAGTGGGCAGCCATTCCTTTCTTCAGGGGATCTTCCCAACCCAGGGATGAAACTTCGGTCTCTTGTATTGCAGGCAGATTCTTTACCATCTGAGGGCAGCCCAGTTAAGACTGACTCGATTTCTAATCCTGATGACTTGTTTTTGTGTGTGTGTGTGTGTTTTCATTGGGAGGTGACATTTGTAAGAACGTTATTTGTTGGCAGTTCTCTGAAGCAAGGATTGTAGGTATATTTACCTGGGACTATTTACATTTAAAGTCATTACTGTGTTTCCTTGTCTGTCTCTCCAATTTTGGGAGCAGTGGTTTGTTCTGTGCCTTCCTCCCTTTTGTAGATACAAGTAGAGCTGTCGATTTTTCAGTCTGTTCAGCTTTTTACTTATTAGGTTGGAGTGGTGACTTCTAAGCTCCTTAAATGCAGAAGTGGAAACCCTGTCAATTCTTGTCTAGATTGTGTTTCTTAATCCTTTGGTAGATTTTAAATTCTTGCTTGGTTTAATGTATTGTATTTTAACTGTATCTATGCTTTAAAAAATTACCCTGCTTATGTTGTATTATCCTTTTAAATTTATGTTTCCATCACTCCTAAGATTTTCTCAGCACATTGTACTGCCACTCTAATAAATTGTATCTTAGATCCTTTTATTCTTTAATCCACCTCCTGCAATAACTTTTTTTAAAAAATTTCATCTCTACTTTGCTGCATCCTGAATACATTCTTCAAAATTATCTTTGGTGAATTACTTTTTCTGTTTAGCATTTATCTAAACTTTTCTTCAGACATTCCTTAGGTTTTTAATTTTAATGACTAAATGGTAGATAAGAAAAAAATTGAGAAATAGTGTTTGAGAAAGAACAAGGTCCTTTCAAAACCTGAATAAAGATGTGTTGAGGACAGAGGCTCATTAGAACTTTTAGAAATGAGAAAACTAAGGCATTGTTCTCTTCTTAGATTCTGATTCCCCCTAATGCTAATATTTGGATTTTTATGAATATCTCATTTTATTTTTTTGTAAACAATTTCTGTTAATTCTCACATATGGTAATTTGTTTCCTGTTGTGCTTTATCAGCTTTCAATGTTAACTAATATTTGGTGCCGTTTTTCTGTGAAAATCCTGAGGAGTTTTCCCTATGGATGAGAGTCCCTATGAAAAACTTCCAGAGGATTTCCCAGGTGGCACAGTGGTAAAGAATCTGCCTGCCAGTGCAGGAGACACAGGAGACTTGAGTTGGATCCCTGGGTCGGGAAGATCCCCTGGAGGAGGACATGGCCACCCACTCCAGTCTTCTTGCCTGGGAAATCCCATGAACAGAGGAACCTGGTGGGCTACAGTCCATGGGGTCACAGAGAGTGACTGAGCACACACGTATGAAAAGCTACCCAGCATAAGCAGTTATGTTCTGTGTTATTTTCTCAGAAAAAGTTTTTCCAGACTACACTCTAGTACACACTGTACCCAAAGACCCATGTGAGAGCAAGATTTTTTAAATATTTAACAAAATTATTTCTAATGTTTCTGGACCGAGACAGCATCTCTCTCACACCCTTTGGTTACTGGATATCCTTCTCTGTCTTCCAAGTCTTCTCCTGGCGTAGAGTTCCTTCAGGTCCAAATTTCTGTGGAATTCAAGATCTGGAACTTGGATGGGCCCACGTCTTGCCCCCCATCCATGGCCTGAGTATTCTGTCCTGAGTCTCGGCCAGTAGCTTCAGCAAAGCCCTTCCTCGTGGCCCTTCTAACAGCAGCTTGGTCCAGCACACTGATATCCCATCTCTCTTTTCGTTTTTAGACCGTAAGGGTTTTTTTAAATTTCTTTTGAGTTTAATTACTTATTTAAAAGCACATTTGTTGACTTAACTCATGTTTTAAGAGTAAACCTTTTGACCATCATATACTTTTATACTGCTAAAAACAGATGTCCCTATAATTTCTTTAAAGTAGAAAATTAATAGTGTTGGAAAATATTATGATAATAATTGGAAATATTATAACCACTTTCTAGTTATTGTGCTTTCTGACTTCATTAGTTACATGTATATTGTAAATATCTGAATATATCACAAATATAGTAAGATCAGTCTTGCTTTCACCCTTAACTTTAAAGGATATAGTATGCTAAGTAGCTTCAGTCCTGTGGGACTCTTTGTGACGCCATGGACTGTAGCCCACCAGGCTCCTCTGTCCGTGGGATGCTCCTGGTAAGAATACTGGAGTGGGCTGCCATGCCCTCCTCCAGGGGATCTTCCCCACCCAGGGATCGAAACTGCATCTCCTGTGTCTGCTGCACTGGGAGGCAGGGTCTTTACCACTAGTGCCAGCTGGGAAGCCCCCAAAATGTAGTATGCACCCTACCATTTTCCCTGTCAGAGTTTCCTTTTGAACTCTGGACTGTCTCCAGGAAAGGACAGGAAGGTTAGGCACAGAATGCCTTTCTCTTGACTCCAATACCAGGAAGTTCTTCAGTTTTGACCACAAACATGAGAAGTAGGATTTTTTAAAAAAGTTTATTTCAAGACAGTTTCAGAACCAACCTTGAATATCAGGAGATGGTGCCACAGGTCCAACATAGAACTTTTAGACGTAAACACAGTTATTTTATTGTCTCTTTGTTTAAAAAATATGTTCACAGTCTGGTTTCATTAGTGTTTTTATTGTTTAATGGTAACCAGAAAATGTAAGGGCTTTTTTTTTCCCCTGATATTTTATTTTATATTGCACAACTTAGAATGACTTGATCAAATTCTAATTTTCAAAAGATCTGGTGATATAATAGAAAGAGTGATGGGAAATTGTGCTAAAGAGGAAGCATTCTGTTTGCATTATTTAACTTGGTATAGATTCAGCAAGCACAGAGTTGTTTTTGAAGAAGAATCTACTCAAGAAATTGTAATTTTTTTTCATGAACAATTCAGCTAGATAAAAACTGACATTTTCAAATAAATAAGTTTATTACTATTTTTAGTGTTGGTGTAATTTTATGTTTTCCTTCTCTTGCCAATCATGAGTCTCCATTTTTTTTTTTTCTTCTATGACCATCTCTGCTTGATAAAAACTGACATCTCTGAAATGAGTCACAATATATTTTCTATATTTAGATTTTGCCCAATTTTATATTTTCATTTCTAACAAGCCTGTCTGTATATAAATTCATTCATGTTATAGCATTTTCTAGAAGTGGAGAGTTCTTAAATTGTTTATTAGTTTAATAAATGCTAATTCAACTTGTTCTCCAAATTCTAAAATAGTTCTGAAAAGTAAATATAAAGTAATATGTAAGAAATCAACCCTAAATAATCTCTGGTATGGTAATAGTTTTGATTAAATCCCATAGGATTATTTTAAAATGTTTCAATATATAAATACACATGAAAAATAATTTAAAGGAAATTATGTAAGAGTTCAGTTTATAGAAGTAAACACAATTTTCTCCAGTCTACTTAAATTGTACCTGTAAATATTGACGTCTACAGTCATCATAGTTGGCATAGAGTCATTTTGTAAGCCTTTACATAAATATCATCCAGCTCTTTTCTATTTTTAATACACATTTTGCCTTTCTAAGTCCCTTCCTTGTGTCTTGTTGGTATTGATTGAAAGAGGCATACTCATAGGTCTTTGTCCTTGACTTTCCCTCACCATTGCCCGTATTCTGTCACAGTGAAAGCCAAGAGGCAAAAATGAGTAAATTTGAAATTACTATGTTCATGTTTATAGATGTCAGATCGGATGATCCCGAAGGAAGCAGAAGTCAATGTGTGACAGTCAAGATAGAAAACATTTGCCCCAGCCTGCCTGTCTCCACATCAGAAGAGGGAAAAACACCACCCAATAAGCCTGTCAACAGCGATGGCTATCTCAGCTCTTAAGGATTTCTCAGGGCTGCCCGGGTCACAGCATCACTGCTTTCTTTGGAATTTAGATAGCTGTGATTTCTCTAAAACTCACCATAATGTCCTTTATTTTCTCATGTTGTGTTTACTATTATCATTTTTTTTTATCTCTTGTCAAAAGTAAGTAGGTGGATTTTTTAAATTAATTAATTTATTTTAATTGGAGGCTAATTACTTTACAATATTCTAGTGGTTTAAGATGAGCTCATGTAGCCTTTATTTTGCTATGGAAAAAATAATAACCCCAAGGACTTCCCTGGCGGTCTAGTGGCTAATACTCTGCACTCCCAATGCAGGGGGTGCAAATTCCATCCCTGGTCAGGGAACTAGTTCACAGCATCACTGCTTCTTCGGAATTTAGATAGCTGTGATTTCTCTAAAACTCACCATAATGTCCTTTATTTTCTCATGTTGTGTTTACTATTATCATTTTTTTTATCTCTTGTCAAAAGTAAGTAGGTGGATTTTTTAAATTAATTAATTTATTTTAATTGGAGGCTAATTACTTTACAATATTCTAGTGGTTTAAGATGAGCTCATGTAGCCTTTATTTTGCTATGGAAAAAATAATAACCCCAAGGACTTCCCTGGCGGTCTAGTGGCTAATACTCTGCACTCCCAATGCAGGGGGTGCAAATTCCATCCCTGGTCAGGGAACTAGACCCCACATGCCAACTGAGATGGAAGATTCTGCTTGCCACACTAAAGATCCAGGATGCTGCAACAAGACCTAGTGCAATAAGACAAATAAAGAAAAATAAATAAATAAAAGAATAACCCTGAAATCTGAGGGGCTTATAAAGCAAAGGTTTATTTCTCATTTTTTCTTCCTTTCTAATTCATGTCAGAGGTGCACAAATTGAAATAAGATTTTCTTGTTGGATGTAGAATTTTAGGGTCTCTCCTATTTCAACACCAGGATGCAAGGTTTTTCACTCAAAGGGACGGGAGAGATTGTAGCTCAAATGTATCAATTCTATCCCAAACCCATCATACAGAACTGGTCTCCTGACACTGCTCATTTGGAACAAGAAGGGCGACTATCAACACTCCCATGTGCTCAGTGGAGAAGAAAGTAAGACCTGGGAAAGCTTTAGAACGTGTAAGTAGGAATGATTGACTATTTGCTTTGACTTGTGCTGCATTTTCTGTTGGCGGGGGGAGGGGGGGCTGTGTTCCGAGGTTAAGCTGTCAGCCAACGCCTCCACCTGAGACTCCTGGACACTCATAGTCAAGTTTGACTCGGTCTCTGGTGGGGACACTGCTCCTTTCTCATGACTCCTGGTGTGCATAACGTTTTGTTTGTGCCCTCCAAGAGTCTGTTTCCCCAGTCATGTGGAAGTTCTCTAATCCAGTCCCACTGGCCTCAAAGTCAAATTCCCTGGGGGTTCTCGTCTGCTCGGCAGTGCTATGCTGGGGCTAATGGTGACCTCCTCCAAGAGGGCTTATGCCACACGCTGCGAAACCCAGGTATGCTGCAGTCAGAGCCCCTGTTCCTGTGGGAGGCCACTGCTGACCCATTTCTCCATGGGAGACACTGAAACACTCAAGGCTAGACTGCCTCAGTCTCTGTGGGGCCTCTGGGTCCTGGTATGCTGCTGCTGCTGATAACTTGCTTCAATCGTGTCTGACTCTGTGTGACCCCATAGACGGCAGCCCACCAGGCTCCCCTGTCCCTGGGATTCTCCAGGCAAGAACACTGGAGTGGGTTGCCATTTCCTTCTCCAATGCATGAAAGTGAAAAGTGAAAGTGAAGTCGCTCAGTCATGTCCGACTCTTAGCGACCCCATGGACTGCAGCCCACCAGGCTCCTCCATCCATGGGATTTTCCAGGTAAGAGTACTGGAGTGGGGTGCACAATAAAGGACAGAAATGATAGGGACCTAAGAGAAGATAGTAAGAAAAAGTGGCAAAAATACACAGAAGAACTATACAAAAATGATCCTCATGACCCAGATAACCATGATGGGTGAACACTCACCTAGGGCCAGATATCCTGGAGTGCAAAGGCAAGTGGGCCTTAGGAAGCATCACTACAAACAAAGCTAGTGAAGGTGATGGAATTCCAGTTGAGCTATTTCAAATACTAAAAGTTGATGCTGTGAAAATGCTGCACTCAATATGCCAACAAATTTGGAAAACTCAGCAGTGGCCACAGGACTGGTAAAGGTCAGTTTTCATTCCAATCCCAAAGAAAGGCAATGCCAAAGAATGTCTAACTACCACACACTAACACTGATCTCACATGCTCATAAAGTAATGCTCAAAATTCTCCAAGCCAGGCTTCAACAGTATGTGCACCGTGAACTTCCAGATGTCCACGTTGGATTTAGAAAGGGCAGAGGAACAAGAGATCAAACTACCAAAATCTGCTGGATCATTGAAAAAGCAGAGAGTTCCAGAAAAACATCTACTTCTGCTTAGTTCACTATGCCAAAGCCTTTTACTGTGCAGATCACAGCAAACTGTGGAAAATTCTTCAAGAGATGGGAATACCAGACCATCTGACCTGTCTCTTGAGAAATCTGTATGCAGGTCAAGAAGCAACAGTTAGAAATGGATATGAAACAACACACTCTTTCCAAATTGGGAAAGGAGTATATCAAGGCTGTATATTGTCACCTTGTTTATATAACTTACATTTAACTTATATACTTTGCAGAGTACATTGTGTGAAATACTGGGCTGGATGAAGCACAAGCTGAAATCAAGGTTGCTGGGAGAAATATCAATAACCTCAGATATGCAGATGACACCACCCTTAAGGCAGAAAGTAAAGAGAAACTGAGTAGCCACTTGATGAAAGTCAAAGAGGAGAGTGAAAATGCTGACTTAAAACTCAACATTCAAAGTACTAAGATCATGCATCTGGTCCCATCAGCTTGTGGCAAATAGATGGGGAAACACTGGAAACAGTGGCAGACTTTATTTTCTTGGGCTCCAAAATCACTGCAGATGGAGACTGAGGGCATGAAATTAAAAGACACTTGCTCCTTGGAAGAAAAGCTATGACAAACCTAGACAGCATATTAAAAAACAGAGACATTACTTTGCTGACAAAGATCCATCTAGTCAAAGCTATGGTTTTTCTAGTAGTCATGTATGGATGTGATTGGCCATAAAAAAAGCTGAGCACTGAAGAATTGATGCTTTTGAACTGTGGTGTTGGAGAAGACTCTTGAGAGTCCCTTGGACTGCAAGGAGATCCAACCAGTCCATCCTAAAGGAGATCAGTCCTGGGTGTTCATTGGAAGGACTGATGCTAAAGCTGAAACTCCAATCCTTTGGCCACCTGATGCGAACAGCTGACTCATTGGAAAAGAGCCTGATGCTGGGAAAGATTGGGGGCAGGAGGAGAAGGGGACTACATAGGATGAGATGGCTGGATGGCATCACTGACTCAATGGACATGGTCTGAGCAGGCTCCAAGTGTTGGTGATGGACATGATGTCACAAAGCTTTGGATATGACCGAGCAACTGAAGTGAACTAAACTCTGCTGCATTTGGACTAACAAGACCACAATGATTTCCTTATCCTCCCTCACCTGTTCCATTTATCTTGCTTTCTTTCGTTATTTTAAGATGGCCCAAAACCATGGTATTGTTGTTCAGTTGCTTAGTTATATCTGACTCTTTGCAACCCCATGGACTACAGCATGCCAGGCTGCCCTGACCTTCACCATCTCATGGAGTCTGCTCAAACTCATGTCCACTTACTCAGTGATGCCATCCAACCATCTCATTCTCTGTCATCCCTTTTTCCTCCTGCCTCCAATCTTTTTCAGCTTAAATGTCTTAATGAGTCAGCTCTTTGCATCAGGTGGCCAAAGTATTGGAGCTTTAGCTCCAGCATCAGTCTTTCCAATGAATATTCAGGATTAATTTCCTTTAGGATGGACTGGTTTGATCTCCTTGCAGTCCCAGGGACTCTAAAACATCTTCTCCAACACCACAGTTCAAAGGTCCAAACTGTACTAACTAGAAACCTGAACAAACACCACTCTCACTGCATGAAAAATGACCAGACAGCAAGAACCTTTCCTTACTATGAGGACTCTCTTCCTCTCTTCAGAGGGTGTGACTTTAGACAACAGTGTGGACCTTGTGGAATGTGTCCCAGGGCATAAGTCCAGATGCAGAGTTTGAGATATCGATATGGACTTGTAAAGCTCTACACTGGATACTTATGGAGGATGTGACTTTCCCATGTATCATATCTCTTGTTACAAAAACTGCAGAGATTTCTAGATTGGAATAATATTCCATAAGTAAAGTAAGTAAAGTCACTCAGTCGTGTCCGACTCTTTGTGACCCCATGGACTGCAGCCCACCAGGCTCCTCAGTCCATGAGATTCTCCAAGCAAAAATACTGGAGTGGGTTGCCATTTCCTTCTCCAGGGGATCTTCCCAACCCAGGGATCGAACCCGGGTCTCCGCATTGGAGTCAGACGCTTTAACCTCTGAGCCACCAGGGAAGACTATAATATTCCATAGGTTCTGCTAAATATTATAATGACAGTTATTTTTGAGGGAGAAATAGTTGTGATTTCCACAATAGTAGAAAATGAACATAATGTTGTGATTCTTTCTATCCATCCATCAGTCTATCTATACACCTAATTTATCTATCTGTCCATCCACCCATCTATCCATCTGTCCATGCATCTGTCTGTCTGTCCATCTATCCATCTATATTTATCTAAAATAGCCAAGTTTGATGAAGCACTAATTCTCACTTATGTCGCCATTCTTATGTTTTGAACACCTTCTGTATTACCAAGCTAGTGTTGGGTGCTGAGGATAAGAAAAGAAAGAAAGTGAAGTGGCTCAGTCTTGTCTGACTGTTTGCAACCCCATGGACTATAACCTACCAGTCTCCTCCATCTGTGGGATTTTTCCAGGCAAGAATACTGGAGTGGGTCGCCATTTCCTTCTCCAGGGCATCTTCCCTACCCAGGGATCGAACCTGGGTCTCCCACACTGCAGGCAGACTCTTTTACCGCTTGAGCCACCAGGGAAACTCCCTGGTTAGCACTTGCTGTATTGTATTGACCACCTACTGTATACCAAGCTAGTGTTAGGTGCTTAAGATAAAGGGATATTTAAAAGAGATGGCCTCAAAGATTTTACAATGACTGCTTCATGCAAGAAAAATAAATGTCAGCAGATGAACATCATCACTACAACTTTTAACTTTACAGATATAGAACTTTTCCATTAAGGCAGGAATAGATACCACTGATCTATTTAAAAGCTGGTCTGGAAAAAGTGGTATTCTCCACATCATCTTTTGGGAACATAAAAATACTAATACTAATAGTAAAGTCAACAAACTATTGTTGTTAAGAATATTTAGTTTTCTCGTTTAAAGTGAAATCTCCTGTTTGGAACTCTCTGGGTTTCTTGGATTTGGGTGATTATTTCCTTCCCCATTTTAGGGAAGTTTTCAACTATTATCTCCTCAAGTATTTTTTCATGGTCTTTCTTTTGGTCTTCTTCTTCTGGGACTCCTATAATTCGAATGTTGGAGCGTTTCATATTGTCCTGGAGGTCTCTGAGATTGTCTTCATTTCTTTTAATTCGTTTTTCTTTTTTTCCTTTCTGATTCATTTATTTCTACCATTCTATCTTCTGTTTCACTAATCCTATCTTCTGCCTCTGGTATTCTACTATTTGTAGCCTCCAGAGTGTTTCTGATCTCATTTATTGCATTATTCATTGTATACTGACTCTTTCTTATTTCTTCTAGGTCCTTATTAAACCTTTCTTGCATCTTCTCAATCCTTGTCTCCAGGCTATTTATTTGTGCTTCCATTTTGATTTCAAGATTTTGGATCAGTTTCACTATCATTATTCGGAATTCTTTCTCAGGTAGATTCCCTATCTCTTCCTCTTTTGCTTGGTTTGGTGGGCATTTGTCCTTTTCCTNTTTTGCATTCATTCTTTAGTTTTCAGCTTAAATATCCCCTTTTAGACTTTCCTTGAATAAAGCAGGTCCACTGGATTCTTCGTCATAGTATTTGACTTGTTTCCTTCAGAGACTTTATCATCATTTGTAATGACATATGCTTTTACTTTCTTTTGTTCACTTTTTAAATTATCTGCCCCTCCTCCCAACTTAAAGACTATGTTTCTCATTATATCTTCAAAGCTGAATACAGCACATGGTATATAATATACAGTAAATGAATGGTGAAAGTCCAACTAAATCAACAAATGTGAAATAGGAACAAATAAGAAAGAGAAGCAAAAAGAATGCTGTTGCAACGTCTGTTAGTAACCAGCTCCTAAACACTTCAGCATCTTGCATTCAACGTCATTGTCTCATACCAAAGTACCTCAATCTTCTTAGCTCATTAGCATCACATGGGAAAATACCAGGTGAATCACAAAGTAATTAAATCTGAATATCTAGGAGACGCAGCTTATGTTTTGATAGCTTTTAAAGTTCTCAAAAGAAAAGAAAAGTGAAAGAAAGTGGAGTTGCTCAGTCATGTCTGACTCTTTGCAACCCTGCGGACTATAGCCCACCAGGCTCCTTCATCCATGGGATTCTCCAGGCAAGAGTACTGGAGTGGGGTGCCATTTCCTTCTCCAGGGGATCTTCCTGATCCAAGGATCGAACCCAGGTCTCTCTGAAAATACCAGGTGAATCACAAAGTAATTAAATCTGAATATCTAGGAGACGCAGCTTATGTTTTGATAGCTTTTAAAGTTCTCTAAAGAAAAGAAAAGTGAAAGAAAGTGGAGTTGCTCAGTCATGTCTGACTCTTTGCAACCCTGCGGACTATAGCCCACCAGGCTCCTTCATCCATGGGATTCTCCAGGCAAGAGTACTGGAGTGGGGTGCCATTTCCTTCTCCAGGGGATCTTCCTGATCCAAGGATCGAACCCAGGTCTCTCGCATTGTAGACAGATGCTTCACCGTCTAGGCCCCCAGGGAAGTCCTAAAGTTCTCTTGGTAATTCTAACATGCAACTAAGACTAGCCTATTCCTGTGGTTTTCAAATGTGACTGCATCAGAATTCTTGAGAGCTTATAAAAAAAGAGTTCTGGGTCCCATCCCCAAAGTTTCTAGTGTGTCTGCATTTCTGCACTCCCAGGTGATGCTAATGTTGCTGGACTGGGAACCACTCTTAAACTTGCAATCTACATGAGTAGATTGCACTGGACTTAAGTTTGAAAGTGGAGGGAATGTTGGATAGGATATTTTATGGAGGGGAAACAAAAAGACTTGAAATGAAAATAATGGGATGCTTTAGGCATAGTTTCCCAGTTAATCACTTCCACGTTGAATCACTTGAGATGCCAGAAATCACAAAATACCATTCAGCTGAGATGGCAGGGACGGGAGAGCCAATATGTTGGCAACACGCTCTGTACTCATTGTATACAGAAGATCATGAGAAGAAAGAGCCCAAGGCAGGCTGACGAGGCAAGGTTACACCATGTGTCTCCAAACAGCCTGTAACCTCTCTATCAATGCAGTAAAAATTCAATTCTGGTAATAATGCCATCTTTGAATAGACCGATTTCTACATGTG